>OZ029921.1:6919305-7321805 GCA_964023275.1 Norana najaformis
AGAAACAATGCGGGTATTGGTCTTTTCACTGAGATTCAGGACTAGCCATCCCTTCCTCCCTCCCTTCTTCCTATCTTCCTTTATCCTCCTTCCTCCCTCCCAGCCTCAAGCCATCGCTCCTTCCTTCCTCTCTTTCATCCGTCTATCTGTCGTTCCCTCCCTTTCTTCCTAGATGCGTCCCTCCGTCGATCAATCCTCTGAATCCTGCCCGTTGCTCGCTCTCCCTCTCCTTTCTCTTTCTCTCTCTTTCTCTCCTTGTTTTTCATCCTCTCTTACCATTTGTGCCTGCCTGCAATGCCTCTGTTTCTCTGCCTGCCTGCCTGCCTGCCTGCCTGCCTGCCTGCCTGCCTGCCTGCCTGCCTGCCTGCCTGCCAACCTGTCTGCCTTCTTGCCTGCCTGCCTGCCAATAGGTAGCACACGACGATTATCCATATCTATAGTACACACACACTCACACACACGCACATGCACACACCACACACATACACACGCACACACGAGTGTGTATATACGTATTATATGTATTTGTGTTTAAAGACTGAAATGTATTGGCAACCATGCATGTAACGAAGGTCTGCCATGATGTCGAACATCAGCAGCCTCAAAGGTCACAACGTACAGTGGTAACTTATTTGCCCTCCAATCTCAGGGTGTCATACCTTATCCGTCTGATTGATGTTCCTCTCAAAATGTCCCAAATGCGGGCGCTACGTAAATGTTTGCTTACACGCAATACCACACACACACACACACACACGCATACATTCATATTCTACGTTTAACTGAAGCCGTGACGTGTTTGGACGGATTGCGAAGGAGATATAGCAACATAGAGAATCAGAAGACGTCATTCGAGACCTTGATGTATTTATTGTTTGATATTAGAGTTAGCAAATGACCTCCTTCTTATGCAGGTCTTGAGAACAAATGTCCCTCTTGTCCGACCTTCCATCCTGAAGTGCTTGGAATACTACAATGCGGTTGTCCTCGAATCCTTTCCTGCTACGGTGGCACTCCTCTTCCCTCAGATCCTGTCCTGATTCCTCTTCTTCTCCTTATCTATCCTGCAGATCCATTTCGAAACACCACCCATAATAGCCCACTGCCGGCCTGCCTGCCGGCCTGCCTGCCTGCCTGCCTGGCTCTTTGATCTTGACCTGGAACCGGACCCTTCTTGCCTATCGATTTTATTTTGACTGAGCGCCCGTGAATAAGCTGGTTTCCGCTACTTAGCTTTCGTCGGGCGCTGTATAAATCTCGAGTTTACGATTGCTATTATAACCCGTCCTCAACCGCGCCGCATAAATCGTGGTCAGCCGGCTACAATACTTACCTGTGTCGATCTGTATGCGAAAGAGGTACAGTGGCTCCCAAGTGACCCAACAGTGGTATTAACAAGGCCAACATCAATGAGGTCAAGGCCAAGACCTAAGAGGCCAGCGCCAATACTCACAAGGCCAAGTTTGAGGAGTTTGAGGCTAGAAATCTCAACCCGAGGCCAAGATCAGACGCTAAAATCCAAGGCCCAGTTTCACCGTTTAGAGACACTGAACATCAATAACAATGTATTACAACGTAATGTATTACGTAATTTATGTAGCACCGGGGCTGCAGAACATGAGTCCAAGGCCAGACTCAAAAGTCCAAGGCTGCAAAATTTGGCTTCGCGACCGAGGCCTGAATTCGAGGCCTCGCATCACTGGCTCCCAACTGAAGACCAATTACATTCAAGATGATACTCCATGGGTGAGCCTGTATACAATTGGCCCTAGAATACGACGCTTTTCAGCTGGATTATCCGCTGTAGGCTGCCTTTCCGTTTTAGTGGATGGGTCTTTTGGATATAGACCTGAATGAGGCTTAAATTTGATGCGCCATCGGTTGATGCCTTGTGCATTAGAAACCGGCGCTCTGAAGTTTCAATTAATAATAATAATGAAGCTCTGTGTTCCAATATCGATCCAGGTGGCTGACTGCCCCCTTGCCCTGCACCCCATCAGCACTCTCTTGCCCCTACTCGCGTATGACGCCCCGAATGCATCGTGCTTCCGAGTGCATTGAACCGTCTTTCAGGTAAAAGGGTAAAGGTAAACGTCTTTCAGGTAAAGGTAAGGTTACAGTTATTTGCACGCCTTTGTATAAAAAAACTCTTCAGAAGCATTGTCCATGAAGTCGAAGGTCTTGTCGGCTGATGCATAAACACGACCACAGCAAGTCAACGACACAGCTGCGTATACGGCTTTTTAGCCAAGGGGTCCAATACCCTGTTGAAAATTAAGGGGGTCTGCGACAGCAAGTGCCAGAGGCGCGAAGCCCCTAAAGACTGGGGTGGAGGAGCGTCGTGAGCTCCCCCAGCGGGGTTTGGCGAGAAGCCCCAGAGGTCAACTTTTTTGAAGAATCTAGTGCGAAATTGAACGCATTTGGCCTACATGGTTTTGCTAGTTTTTATAACATATATAGGCCTACTGTAGTTGCCAAGCTCTGGATGCCCTTGTTAACGTGAAATGGAAAGCTAACAGAACTCCAAATTTTGAAATATACCATAAAAGAGAAGTTAATAAAACATTATTAAAAGAGCGTGAATAAGAAAACTTCAAATATTAATATAGCGCATAGAAATCTAACCTGTAGGTTCAATGACTGCACTGCCCGCGATCTTACAGCATTCGTCAAGTCCATTTAATCAGCTATACATAGTCTTCTCAGCGAGTACTATCAAACGCGTCCATAGAACCTAATTAATTATTGTTTGGCTTCAAAGGAAGCAAACGGAGGATTTGAGTCACTGTTTCGTGTGAAGTAGCAAAGAAATCGGTGCATCGCTAAACCAGGACGACACTGAGTAATTGCAGCGTGTCTGATGGTCTGAAATCGTCCGACCTGTGGTGGTGGATGATGGGTATTTTGGGAGTATGCAATCCGTTTCCACTCCAAATAGTCTACACCCGGTATTCACCCGGTAGAATATACTTCTAGGCACTTAAAACAAGGAGTTAGTGGATTTAACTCCTTCGGAGTATAAACTACTAGTACACTTCGCTCATACTCGGAGCAGACATGTTTGGAACTCACTAGCATTAGTATATTAAGTTCGGTCTCACCTTTTGACCCAATCACTTGTCTGAAGGAACATCTGGTCGGGAAAGAAACAAGATCAGAAGAAAAGACTGAGTGAGTCTATTAACGATAAACCTTACGATGCCACACAGTTGGCACGGTGACAGAGATGTTAATACGTCTCCTTTTGACCTCTGTGACCTGGGTTCAAATCTGGGTCTGCTTCGAGAATACTGGCACAGGATTAAACATGCTAGGAATCGATTGCGGGAAAGCAGAATACGTGAGAGGAGTACACATAAATCGGACCTACACGAATTTTAAGACTGGTAGTCTTGGTCTCGGAGTGGGGGTATGCCACGTGCACAAACACACACACACACACAGAAACACACACTCGCAAAAAGTTGCTTTGACTTACTTACCTTCGAAGATCTCGCTCTGATTGCCGAGGCTGTTGTTCATTCCAGAATCCATAGTTTACATGGGTCTCTTCTTATCGTAATCTAATCTAATCTGGATTTAGATCCTGCCGCTCAACTGTGAATTGCCTACACGTGATGTGTATATCGATAATCACTTCTGGATTAGATCGCAATTCGAGCAGAAATCCTGACTAATACCTTCAAAACATAAGCATAACATTGAGTCCACACGAAGTAGAGACAGTCTAATCTTCAAACAGATCGCCAATTCGTTCATCCGTCCGCCCGGTCGTTCGCTGGTTCATTCATCCATTCATTTCTGTCTTCCTTCTTTCTTTTATCTTAATTTTCCTCTCTTTCTCTTTCTTTGTTTGAATTATTTTACACTCTTCTTTATTTATTATCTATTTAGTTGTTATTTGATTCAGTATTTCCTTCCTTCCAATTTTTCCTCTTAACTACTTTCTTACTTAAATTCGTGCTGGTGCAGAAGCGAAAGATTTTTCACTTGCATCGAGTTCTCTACAAAAGACGCAGACGAATGCGTTACCGTGCAGCGAGCGGCGCTCATCTGGACCTCTAGTTGCCTTTACCTCTCTTTCTCCCCCTCTCTCTCCTCTTCTCTTCTCTTCTCGTCTCTCTCTTCTTTCCTCTCTCTCTCTCCTCTCTTCTCGTATCTCTTTGTCGACTTCTCTCTCTCTCTCTCTCACACACACACACACACACACACACACTCTCTCTCTCTCTCTTCTCCTCATTCTATCGCGCGCTCACGCTCGCTCTCTTCTCTTCTATCTATCGCGCTCTCTTCTCTTCTCTTTATCGCTGTCTCTCGTCTCTCGCCTCTCTCTGTCTCTCTCTGTGTCTCTGTCTCTCTCTTTCATCGCACACATCGCATTGACCTCGATAAAGATCAAGGTCAAAGTATTGTAATCATCTTCGTTAAAATTGCAACATGGTTTGCTTATGGAAAATTCAGAAAGGGTAGGTGTCTATAGCCAAGATAGACCGAAATGCACTCAGGTGCAGTCGCTTTGCAGATGTTCAATGTTTCCCGAGTATGAGAGCAAGAGTGGGTCCAGGATTTCAGAACTGCATGGGGTCACATGGCGAACGTGGAGCCTGAGCCTATACAGGGTTTTGGGCGGAGCTCCTCAGTGAGGTCCAGAGGCAAAGTCCCTGTTCGGGGGTCTAGGGAAGAGGCAAAGCATCTAATGCTGAGTTTTCCCCCAAAATGTCATTTAGACTATTTTAAGGATTTACATTGCAACATTTTAATGGTTTACATTGCCGTTCATAGTTTTCAGCTTGGTACACACTACACGCTGTGCCGCACAACCAAATAAAAGCTGATAACAGATTACACTCAGCTAAAAATAAACCATATACAGAAGACCCGCCGAGAGAAAAACGAGCAGGAGATTTGAAAGCCTGTAAAATTAAATCGATTTTTTTAATTTGTAGTTTGTAGGAGCACATTTATATAGCGATTCATCAGAAAAATTCATCAGAGGTGCGCCGGCCTGACAATACAGGATCTCGACCGAACAGACTGGTCTTCAACCGCCGGCGAAATAGAGTCACAATAAACAGAAAAGCATGTCGCAGGTCGCACGGATAGCCTGTTCCAGAATGAGGTGCTGACTACGACGACGCTTCCATGTTGCATTGCGGAAGTACAGGACAGAGGAATCGTAATTCGTAATCGTAATTCCGAGATTTCTACAGCGCCCAACGAAAGCCGCGTCGCGGGGACCAGCTTATTCACAGGAACAATCAGATCACACTGTTTGCAGGGCAGAGATATGCGGCCAGGTAAGGACGACACTGAAACACGTAGCTCTCAAGATCCCAACACAACAGACGACAGGGATTGAAAACGACTCCTTCTAAATGCTTACCGGGACTGGTTTTGTTCGACTTTCTTAAGCAACCGAGATAAAAGCAATACGCTTCAGAAGGACGATTAAATAAACTCGATGAGTTTATTTAAACCTCCCCAATCACCACCGACATGAGGTGGTGATTGGGGAGGTTAGTGGTTGAGACGTGTGCATGACAATGAAGAAATTGAGTGATCAAACTGATGAGCAACGAACTGAATGACGAGTAAAGCACCATGTTAGCCTGAAACTTGTAGCTTGGCTGATAAGTATTCAGAAAATGAATGAGAACGCACATCGAGACAGAGCTTATAGCCCAAAGAAAACAATTCAAGTATTTTCAGTTATAGGCCGACTCAAACTCAACGCATTTAAAAGACGCCAGAGGTTTGTTAGTTGCGGACCTGTGTTAGGTGTTAGTTAAGGAAAAGGAGGAGCTCGTTGTACGCAACGGAATTGCAGATTAAATAAGCCATCTGCGGTGAACTATACAAAAGCCAAATTACAAAATACGAATATGAATGAACCAAGATTACATGTACGATACTTCTCATGATTAAACGCTAAACTAACAACTGATATCTAACAACTTGCCAATTTAAGCTATTTAAAATGTGTTTAACAGCTAATTTAACTGGCAGAATTTAAAACCAAACGACACACAGCTCAACTTCCGGTCTACATCCGAGCATCCCATAAACTAGTGTCCTTGCTGCAGGTCTAAAAGACCCTCTTATTGTGATTGTTTGTATAGCGCCCTTCGAATAAGCCCGGATGTATATAATTCCCTGTGATTAAGTCTGGTCGGGCCTCCAAGAATAAGCTTAGTTGTCTGTTTTTAAAAAAAGTTAATTACCCTGGTCGTATATCGACCATTCGAAAGAACTGCCGCGTTACGCGTAATACCACACCCGGTGCAATGAAGCCCTTGTTCGGGCGCACTGCATTACGTGGCTCGTGTGAGTAGGCTACGGTCGCAAGACGATGAAGGTAAGGAAGGATTTCCATGTAATTCGCAAATCAATCTCCAGTCGCTCGTTACGCTAAATGCGCCAGATGGCTCTCGGGGACCTCAGGGTCATCCCTCGTCGTCGACGAAGAGAGTTTCAATGCGATTAAAACGCATTGGGTCCTAATCCTAGATTTACTGTCTGGTAATAGCAAGCACTAGTGTGGCCAAGATTTGTTTTTTAGTCTGTGGTACTAGACCTAACAGCGTGGCTTTTCATGGCAGTCGCATGCCTAAATCAGGCCTGCTCTCATCAAGGTGAAGACCGGCGTGCATTGATGCCAGGCATACCACTACTTTGTACGAGAGTTCTGGGCACATTATTATTTCCCGAAATTGCTTTAACCAGATGTTAGAATTTGCTTCACACGGCATTACATTACATTACAATCATCACCCGATGTACTTGATCGATACAAACCTCTTTGCAACAACGCCTGTAATTAAGCTAGTTCCCTCGACTTGGCGTTCGGTGGGCGCTGTTGAAATCTCGAGATTACGATCGCCTCTGCAAGTTTCACCGAAACACAAATGATACCACATTAGATGCGATTGTCCTTTTACCTCCAAGACGAACCCGTCGTGTAAATACAGGGCTCGGGCCACCGGAGCTTTATATAGCGAAAGATTGATCTGCGGTCGTGACAACTAAACCTAACATACTTGTATCTGTCGGTGATGCCTTCCTACAAAGCCCGACGCTCAAAAACGAGACTGTCTGATAGCATGGCACAGTTGCTGTGTCCACCATGATCACGCAATTAAATTATGGGCTTACCACAGAGACCATAGCAGCTGTCTGGTAAGTAAAGTAAAGTATCCCATATCTCATAAATGAGAGGTAGAGAGGTGCTCATTTCCAATTCTTTTAGGCCCTTGAGCCGGCAGTGGACGAATTCCAATGTCCTGGACACGGGGCCAGTGCATCACAGGACTTGGTGTTTACTTCCCAGGTTACACCGGTACCAAATTATATTGCTTGGTGATAGAGGCAGGAGTCGAACCCGCAACCGCATGATCATTGACCAAACGCGTAACCGATAGACCACCGTGCCGCACAGGTGTCTGATAGCGAAGAACAAACTGACCTTTTGGCCTAAATGCGGAGGGCGCATCGCGGGGTCGTAGAAATAACCCTGTTGTGAAGGGCTAACTGGGAAATTTCTGGGGGCGAGTGGAGCAAAATTACTAAGTCTCTCGACTCCAGATAGGCTCACTGCTCTCGCCCAGTGCTTTTCTCTCTGTCTGTCTGTCTGCTTGTCTGTCTGCATTTCTATGTCATCTGTCTGCCTGTCTGTCTGTCTGTCTGCCTGCCTGTCTGTCTGCTTATCTGTCTGCATTTCTATGTTATCTGTCTGCCTGTCTGTCTGCTTGTCTGTCTGTCTGTCTGTCTACATTTTTATGTCATCTGTCTGCTTGTCTGTCTGTATGTCTATATCTGTCTGTTTGCATCCTGCCTACCTGTCGATCTGTCTGCCTGTCTGTTTGTCTCTCTGCTTATCTGTTTGCATATCTCTGACTGTCTGTCTGTCTCTCGTCGTGGTCGTCGTCATCATCATCATCATCATCAAATTTAATCAACATACCGACAATGGCTTTATAATGATGGAATTCTACTACCAGACTTTTGTGCCTATGAGCTATCTGGCCACATTACTCGCTTCCAAGAATCTGGAAACGGCAAAGTAGTGGCAGAACGAGGATTTATGCACTGGTTCGAGAATATATGGCGCTAAATAAATTACTGATGTGTAATGTTCTTTGGCCGTTCCTTAAGAAACAACGTGTTGCAGATTTTCACATGGCTCTTCACGTCTGCTCATCCGTATGTGTCTCTGTCTCTGTTTGTATGCATGGATATGTGTCTCTGTCTTCGTTTACCACTGCAACTGTGTGTAGCTGCTTACATTTGTTAATCTCCACCTCTGAGACTCTATCTATCTATCTATCTGTCTGTCTGTCTGTCTGTCTGTCTATCTATCTATCTATCTTTCTGTCTGTTTATCTATCTGTCTGTTTGTCTGTCAATATGTCTATCCGTCTGTCTGTCTATCTATCTATCTATCTATCTGTCTGTATGTCTGTCTGTTTGTCTGTCAGTATGTCTGTCCGTCTGTCTGTCTGTCTATCTATATATATATATATCTTTCTATCTATCTATCTCTCTCTCTCTCTCTCTCTATCTATCTATCTCTCTGTCTGTCAGTCTGTCTGTCTGCCTATCTGTCTGTCTGCCTGTCTGTCTGTCTATCTATCTATCTATCTATCTATCTATCTATCTATCTATCTATCTATCTATCTATCTATCTATCTATCTATCTATCTATCTATCTATCTATCTATCTATCTATCTATCTATCTATCTATCTATCTATCTATCTATCTATCTATCTATCTATCTATCTATCTATCTATCTATCTATCTATCTATCTATCTATCTATCTATCTATCTATCTATCTATCTATCTATCTATCTATCTATCTATCTATCTATATATCCATCTGTCTATTCGTCTATCTGTCTATCTATCTATGTAATATATGTATCTATGTGTCTATCTATCTATCTATCTGTCTGTCTGTCTGTCTATCTGTGTGTCTGTTTGTCTGTCCATCCATCCATCCATTTTTCATGGCATAGGTCAGTGTTCATTCTTCACTTCCTTGGAATGTAACAGTCGCATGTACTGTTTTTGTAACTGCGCAATTACATCAATCAGTGTATTATGCGTGGACCTGTGATGGTCTTCCTTGTTCACTCTATCTCTCTAACATTCTCTCATTCCCTCTAGCTGTCACGGTCTTCCCTTTTTGTCTGTCTATTTCTCCGTGTGTTTCTCTAACTGTGTCACTCCTGTCTTTCTATAGCTTCTTTCCCCATCTAAACCCCTAAAAATAATGCATGCAATCAGGAGACATTAGCATATCAGATTTGTCAGATGAACGCTAATGAGGCGCAACCATCGGCTAATAGGTATTCCAACAGGATGCTACGCAATTGTCCAGATACATATACACACTTAAATAAGCGTAGACTGAGCAGAAACTCCTATAGGAAAATTCATGTGAATACGTTATTGTGGCGCCACCTTCAGGCCGTGTGGTTGGCACGCGCCTCTCAATTGCTTTTGAAATGACAGGACAAATTTGTTGCCTCTTCTCGTCCAGTCTTCTCCAGCTGATCGTGTCTGGTGACAGCGGAAACTAATCTCCTGCAGCTGATTGTGTCTGGTGACAGCGGAAACTAATCTCTTGCAGCTGATCGTGTCTGGTGACCATCGGAAACTAATCTCCTGCAGCTGATCGTGTCTGGTGACAGCGGAAACTAACGGCTCTTCCAGGATTTGAAGTCTAGGTGGGGGAAGAAATATTAATAATTCTGCATTTATTAAGCGCCACTGCCAATGACTAAGCATCAATCGATGGCGCTGAGCAATTATTGTGCGAGAAGGACTTGCTCAAGGTCCCTAAATACTTACCTGGGTCTCGAACCAGAGCACTCCTTTCTAGAAGGCGAGTGTCAAACCAGTGGCGGCTCCAGGATTGGTAGCGTGGGGAGGCAAGGGCATTTCCAGAGGGTTGCTACATTCTGGCAGTCCACCATGCAAGGGGCTGGTCTGAGGGGCGCCAGCATATAACCAAGAGGGGCGCGGGGGACGAACCACCCCATGCATATGGCTAAATTCGCCACTGGCTCAAACCAGTCGGCTACAGGGTCACACAGGGTTACAGTGGGTGTCGGGGCAACACGGGTGAAACAATTAGAAAATATGTCAATCGGCAAAGTTTATGGAAGCATAACGTTCCCTTGAATCCCCGACGCGGGTAGTACGTGTTCGAGCCTCCCCGAGACTGTTGCTGTGTAGGGACCATTGCTTATAACGCCTTCGATTGATGAATATCATCAGATAGTGGCGCTATACAAATATACTTACTTACTTACTTAGTCCTTCCTGTGCAGGTCTGCACATCGGGCAACGCAGCTTCTCCATTCATCTCTGTCGACCGCTAGTCTTCCTGCCTCATCCCATGATATTGGGATCAGGCAGGAAAAACACCCTTGAGTGTTTGGAGATAGCATGGAGATAGATACCCAAACCTTTTTATAAATATAAGAAATAAATAAGTACAGAAATTGGAAAACTAAATGCCTGGTTGTAGGACACGGCTGAAATGCCAGTTGGCCTATGGTCGACAGGAGTGTCTGCTGTGAGAGTAGAGTGGAAGTGGAACTGAGCAGATGGAGAGGCGGTGGTGCATGACAGGTCGGTCTACTGCGTCTGGTTCGTCAAGCACTTAAGATAAGCGACGTTTCAGGCTTTCAGGCAAAATGTTTAAGATGTTGCGATTCCTCTTTCGCCACAGAAAACGAAAGGGGAAGATGGGACACCGTAAAACAGAGAAAGAACCAAGCGAAGGACAGCCAGTGACAAACAGACAGACCTATAGACAGCCAGACAGACAGAAACAATCTAGATAGATAAATGATGTACATATTACTCTTACACTGCTCAGTCCTTAAGTGAGATTAAGCGGAGATTTTAGCCTTTTCACTATTTCTCTTCCTTCTTCCATCCCTCTTTCCCTCTCTTCATCTGTGTCTGCTCCCCTCTACCCGCCTATATAATTATATCTGCATTAGATCCAATCTGATCTAATCTAATCCAATCTGATCTAATCTGATTTAATTTGATTTGATTTGATGTAATGTGATTTAGTTTGATCTGATCTGATCTAATCTGTTGATGCTTTACTTTCGTTGTGGTCCGAGCCTGTAAGTTTAGAAATATTCATAATTTTATTTAAAATTTTCTTATGACACCCGTTAAAATTCGGCAACAGTAGTCAAGCCGACTGGAAAATGGGTCTTAATCGTAATCTCTAAATTTATTAAGTGCGTTCTGAAAGCTAATTAAGCGCAGTACACCAGCTTATTCGCAAGCGCTGTGTTGAGTTGGGGTGATTGTCCAGAGGTACCGCTTAGGAATTAAGTATAAATTCGGATGCCGGGAGTCCAGAAAGGGTCAGTTACACTAACAGTCTGGCATCCCGTATGTGATAGTCAGCCTATTCACAGAACCACTTATGATCAATAATCTAACCGCACATCCATGCATCCGTCCATCTATCCATCCATCATCTTATCCCTCTCCGTCTCCATGCATGTGTACATCACGTTGTAGATTTATTATATATGCAATACTGCATATATTTGCACATGTATATATATATATATAGACATATAATATATACATATATGTGTGAATGTGAATGTGTGTGTATATATATATATATATATATATATATATATATATATATATATATATATATATATATATATATATATATATATATATATATATATATATATATATATATATATATATGCTTAATGCGCCTACATATAGACGTCGATATATAGTAGGCCTAAGAGATGCTTCGTCTTGCGTTGCTTCTAACATGTTAGTCACTGCTATAATGACCTACCGCTAGAATTGTCTGCTTCACTTCAGATCCATCTAACCTCTCTGTCGCTCGCAGATTTCCTTAATTAATATTCCACTCCAGGCAGTTCTTACACACTCTCCTCGTCCAATCCAACCATCCAACCAACCTCTCTCCACCTATCTACCGTCTTTACCTTGGACGTGCTTGCAATTTGCGTTCGCCTGCGTGCGGCTGTAGCGTTTTCATCTCCGACGATAATCACTTTATCTTCGTCCTGTGTGAGTTAGGTCTACAGTAGCAATCTTCATTAAATCCTCGTCCGCCGTTCTTCATTATAGGCCGCCTTATACGGCCTACACACTGCACGTACTAGATGCATACGAACACCGCTTATATACATATAGCAATTATACATATATTTCAATGTAATTAATATATACTTTGTATGTGTATATGTATAGTCATATATATACACTTTGTCTAGGCAGACGTTTATATATATTATATACATACACACTTTGTGTAGAGATTCTGAATACAGAGGAGAGGAGTTTGATAAGGCTTTCGTGATCTATGCTATCGAAGGCAGCAGAGATGTCTAGGAAACGGAGGTCAGACACTTGTTGTTGACCTATCGTCATGCCATGTTTGTTGCACAGCGATGACAGGACAGTTTAGGTTGAGTGGTGTTTGGTGTAACCAGATTAGTTGGGATTTAGAAGGTTGGTTGTCAAAGGTGAGATAGCTACGGAGGTGAGAGGCGACGACCCGTTCCAAGAGTAAATATATACTTTGTATGTGTATATATATAGTAATATATATACACTTTGTCTAGGCAGACGTTTATATATTTTATATATATACACACTTTGTGTAGAGATTCTGAATACAGAGGAGAGGCGTTTGATAAGGCTTTCGTGATCTATGCTATCGAAGGCAGCAGAGATGTCTAGAAGGTTGGTTGTCAGAGGTGAGATAGCTACGGAAGGAAGAGGCTACGACCCGTTCCAAGAGTTTTGATAGGAATGAGAGATTTGAAATCGGGCGGTAGTAGAGAGGATTTCCTTTATCTAGGACGGTTTTAAAGAAGTGGTTTTACGACTGGATTTTTTAAAAGCATAGGGAATATGCCGGCCGAAATTGACAGTTTGATGATCATGGTCAGAGTAGGAACAAGAAGGGTTGAACAATCGTTGAGTAATGAGGTTGGAATTGGGTCAAATGTGCGATGTTTATTTTGAGAGGACCGAATGACAGCCCTGATTGCGGCTTCAGAAGCAGGCTAAAAAAGTCACAAATGTGTTAGGCGACGATAGCTAGACAGATAGACGGTTAGATAGATGGATGGATAGACAGACAGACAGACAGACAGACAGACAGACAGACAGACAGACAGACAGACAGACAGACAGACAGACGGACGGACGGACGGACGGACAGACAGATAGACAGACGGACGGACAGACAGACAGACAGACAGATAAACGAATAGATAGATAAATAGATAGACGGATTGATGGATGGATAGAGAGATGGACAGATAGATAGATAGACAGACAGACAGATAGTTGTGTCGGCGTGATCATCTGAGGATGATAGACAGGTTGAGTCCGACAAGAGAGTGTATTGAGAGACGGAGGGAGGAGAATTTGCTGGTGAAGAATGATGCGGAGCGGGCAATGGATGGAGGTGCGATGGAGTTTGGGAGAGGATGAGAGGAGTATCGGTTAAGAAGATTGCTAACTATTTTCCAAAGATTTCGAGGATTGGATGAATCTGAGTGAACAAGAGAGGACAGATTTCGTTTCTTGGCAGACAGAAGATGACTATGGTAACTGTTGGGCAAAGTTTTTGTTTACTTAGGACAGCATGGTCACCAGTACGTCTGTATGTTCGTTCCAGGCAACGGCGAGACGAATCAAGTGCTTGAAGGAAAGAATTAAACCAAGAATTTTTCACGTGTTTCAGATTTAATGATAACTGGCGCATGCTTGCTGAGGAGATGTTACATAGTGGAATTGTTCGCAGACAAGAGATCGTCAGGATCGGTTGGGGGTTTAGCAGAAGAGAGATAGAGGTTGAGTTTGGAAGGATCGAGGTTGAATGCATCTAAATTTGGTACAGAGTTATCTCAACCAACAATAAGACATCGTCTGCATAATCTAGGTCGATGAAGACCTGCTCCGCAGTAGTAATAATAATAACTAGAAACTCCTAATGTGCCGGTGACTAATGCACAAGGCATCAACCGATGGCGCACCAAAGCCGCAATCAGGTCAATATCCAGGTCAGTTCACAAGACATAGAGGCAGCCTACGGTGGATGAGCAATTTGACAAAGGTAAGTTTTAATTTGAGAACAAAATTACAGAAGCGACTGAGCAGAATGAACAGACAGAGGGAGGGAGTTCCAAACTCAGGGTCCAGCAACTGAAAAAGCCCGTTTACCCAGAACATAATCTTGTCCATTGAATCCACAAAGTGGTTTTAATCTATCGGTTCAACCTGTCTTACTCAATTGTCAACTTTAAACGAATTAATGTTTCCCATTCGATTCGCTTGATGTTGACCTGATTGCAGCTTGGTTTTTGTGCGCCGTCGGTTGACGCCTTGTGCATTAGACACCGGTGTGATAAAGTTACTAATTAATAATAATTAATTATAATAAAAAGAGTTTCTATTTACTGTCTAACTCTAGTATCAGCAGTTAATTTTGTACATCATCCACTTATTATTTATTATTGGACTCTTGTGCCATTTGACAGTGTTGTAAAGCACTTTTGAAGTAGCTTGCTACTGACGATGCTGTATAAATTGCCGTGACTACAATTAAACTTACACAAAGTTAGTAAGTAAGTCAAACTAATACGAAGACAGCCAAGTGTATTCGGCGCCAGGTCAGAAACCAGTGCTATACCTCTTATCGCTGCCAGCAGTTTATCACTGCGTGCATTCTCTCGTAACAGCGTGGCTTGAATTCCATCCCTCACTAGATGGTAACAGCATCGCTGGGTCACGAGTGGGCTCTGCGTCAAGTTGATGCCAACGGTTACTAGGCAACGAGGATCATCGTCCGAGAACCAGGACAGGTCCTAATCGCCCTTATCGTAATTCAAACAAGCATCTGGCACCAAGGACCCCACAGCTGTAGATGGCATCAGCATCAGCAGCAGTTGAGAAGACGACGTCTGGCAGCCGATGTTGATTTGAGTAATGGCTGTTCCAGTCGGTCTCAGTAATTTATCTATTCTGTTATTTTTAAATATTATATAGCGCTGCTCTAGTTAATGGCCACGCACACCCAGATGGCCATGTTCATTGGGATAGCAGCTGGGCCGCACTGTCCCACTGGTGGCAGCTGATAGCCAACTATGGACCTAATGCGAGCAATCTATCAATTTTATGTATTCAGAAATCTGGCACCAGTCATTCGGAGAAGTGATAGACGATGCCTTGAATCTCGACCTGGAACCGAACCTGAGCTTACCTGCCTAACGATTTTGTTTTTGACTGAATGCCTGTTAACAGTCTGGTTCCTGAGACGTGGCTTTCTTACGCGCAAGCGAAATGTTGAGATAACGATTATAAACAGTCTGCCTGTTGACATTATTTGTTTTTCCCAAGACACAGTAGTCAAACTGCTCAGACCCATTTGCATCAACTTTTTACTTTTGTTGAACGACCACTGTGACTGAACCATCTCTGCAATTCCTTTCAGCTCATGTATATGTGGCTTGCTAACTAATGCATTACTTACTTCTGAGTGTCACGTACTAAGAGTAGGTACTACCACTTGATACCCGTTTTTAACACCAACTGGAGCTATTTTTAACACCAACTGGTTGGTAGCAGTGTGTAACTAGACATCTGTATTATAGTGTCTACTAAATAAGTTTCAAATGTGCTCCCTTGCAAGTATAAAGTTTGTTAAGAATGACAAGTTCATCCACACGTGAATGACTCTTGAACAGCAGGAAAAGTTTCTGTAAGAACAAGTACAGCACACATTCTAGCAGTTCTTACTATCACATAGCACAACATGTAGCATCCACCCCTAGAAATTGCTAGAGCACATACTTGCGACCACAAATGAACAGCTTCTAACACCCCCACATACATTATCAGTTACCCATCAGTATGTTAGTATGTATCTAAACTTCATAGAGCACATGTTAGGAAAAGTGCTGGGAACATGGCTGCCCACGAGATTTAAATAAACGAGCCCTAACAAGCAAAGAGAATGTTGCCAGCTGAGAGTTAATATGAACATGCACACAGTGTTCACTTTTCCAGTAAGTAGCACCTCACATCAGGGAGTTTTAGATCACATACTAGCAATTTAAACCCCCTCCTCCCTCAGCAGCTATATTCTGGGATGCACTCTGCATTTACAGGACGTAAGTTGCCCCATTTTAAACCTCCAAATGAAAAACACACAACACTTTGAATTGCATGTTCTGCAATTAACGGAAACAGCAGAAACTTGGAAACTGAATAGAATTAAATGCACATCCTGCCTTCAACACATTTTAACTTTTGTCCAACAAAGCGGCCACCACAGGAACTTCAAATGACTAATATCAAAAGACTTGGAAACCATCAGTCAGTAACAAAACAATGTACACGTCAGATGTACATAAAAAGTTAAACATGTAAGAGCAAACAAGAACTGTTCCAAGAAAGTCATATGTAAAAAAACGTACTCCTCAAAATATGTATTCATATTGAAATATAAGAAATACTTGTACAGTGCCACTTTTGGATGCTTCATCTTTCAACAAAAACCTTCTTTAGCTTCCACAACTGATCCACAGTTTTCAACATCATCTTCTTTCATCATCTTTCATCATCATCTTCATCATCTCGATTCGTTTTTCCGATTATGAGAACTTGCAAGGAGCAGTGTCACTCAGGATTACACAAAGTTAACGATGAAAACTGTCACAAGAAAACAACGTATGTCATATCAAACAAGAAATTACGTGAAATGTCATGTCATAAACTCTCAAACAACTGAAACCAAGACTGCATGAAAATGAAAAATGACAAATATGCAAAAGTCAATTCAACGATTTTAGTGAAAAAAGTTGCATTTACAAAACAATTAAACCACACAACAAAAACAAAAAATCAACAAAATCTGTGACAAAAGTATGTCACACTTAACTACAAGCTCAACTCAAAAGAAATTTAAAAAGTCTAGAATCACAAGAATCTTTTGATTTGTTACTTCACAGGAAATGTAAATGCGAGTATCCACCACTTGCAAAATAAATTAAACAAAGTAAATTGTTAAACTAGAAAGATGTTAAATGGTTGAATGAGATCAGCACACACAGGTCACACCCTGAAATGCAGGGTTTTAAAGCGTTTGCAGTTACACTGCTGCTAGCATTATTTAATCTCAATAGGGCAATTTGTCAGGTATAAGGTAAAAAACACAGCAACAGTATGAAAACAATACAACCTGTATGCATTTTAGAACCTTGACAGAATCGTTGGAATGTTAAAAAAATTTAGTCACCACTTTTCCTCATATTTAAATTAGCATTTTTGATAATTAGTCACATTAGCAGTGAACTGATTGGTTAGAAACCTTGCCTACGTAAGAGGAATATAATTCTTATGAGCACAACTTTTAAACGGAATTTTTAGCAGGAACACCCATTTTTTGCCTTTGAAGGCATCAGTCACTTGCTAACAAACACTGCACTTTAGTGGCTTTAAAAATGTAACAAAACAAAATTCTAGACATTCAATTCACTTTGCACCTTTTCAGAGTCCACTATACAAAATAAACAAAAACAAGTAAAAAACTGAAACCTCTGGAGGCAAAACGAGTCAGAGCAAAACACATTTACACCAACAACTTACAGACTGAAACTGGATGAAAACTCACACCCGGTGCTGAGAAAAGGCCAACAACAAAGTGAAAACTAGTACACATAAGTGAAAATTGCAAATATGCAATTTACACCTAGATTATCTTTAATTCCAGTATTCAAGTACTTGCTCCAATATACCTGCACAAAATTAATGTCTGCACATTAAACTGAGCTTTCAGAAGACAACTGTAGATTTAGTTCGGCCGGGGTCCTTCCTCACTGGCCCTGGGCATCGCTGACCCGGTGGGTGCCCCATGGGCCAGATAGTTGAGGTTGGAGATTCCAAGGAGAGATGCATCATAAGGGGTCTGCACGTAGGATGAACCATTTGAAACGAGACTGCCGAGACTCTGAAGTGCTGCAAGGTAAGACTGCTGCTGCTGCATCATGATCTGCGCTGCCGAATATCCAAAAGGTGTGTGCAGCGGCGGATTCGGAAGCTGGTAGCCAATGCCGGCCAATCCAAGCAGACCCGCAGCCCCGGGCAGTGGTGCTGTATTTCTGAGCGTTATCTGTGACAGCATGTGAGCAAGGCTGTCCATCTGCTGTCCATATGCCATGGCTGGGCGAACAGTTGGGGCAAAGCCAACAGCTGGCTGGTGAAGACTGGCTACTGATGGCTGTCCAGCAGAAGCCCGACTGATTGTAGGAATGGAACTTCTGCTGACGTCTGCAGTCACCGGTGCAGGTTCAGCCTGCGTCATTGGAGCAACGGCATTTGTTCGAGGTTTCTTCGGAGTAGTGGGTGACTGAGTGGCTACCAAACCCAGATTCTTCTACAAGTATAAAGCACTGAAATTCCTCATGAAGTACATTTGACTTACGACTGGTTTTCACTATATCGTACATTGGATTATTACGCACCCTGTCAATTATAGTGGCAACGCTCTGTTGTCAAAGAATCTTTGGCTATACCAGAATGGGGCAACAGCAATTCTACAAATGAACAACCATTTGTAACATTATGCAGTTCCACTGCAACAGTCAATCCCATATTGCATTCAGCTAATGCCAGTGCATTTAAACTGTAGTGGATACATGCCCATAATCAATGACCACTTACCATACCATACCAAAACGATACCCTACCATACCTTATCTTACCTCTGAAGGTGACTGAGAGAACTAAGCTGCTGAAAAGGAAGCAAGATAAATTGCTTCTCCCAGAACCTACCTCTGTCTTAGCATCAGCTACGGAGGCAGCAACAAGACCATCGTTGATCTTGGCATTGGTACCTGCAGGAGATAAATACATGGAGATTCATAAGAAACTCAAGCTCAACCATTAAAAGCCTTTGGGATACAAACTACATAATTATTTCAGAATTAATTATGTAAAACTAGATAATCTGTTATCATGTCAACAGCCAACATTTACTAGAAATTTAATCACATAACCATGACCACCTTGACCACGACGACCACCACCATCCGAGCACCTTTTACTGTGGCACAACATTAATGTCTAGATACATACCTAAATACATATGTATATATATATATATATACAGACATGAATGCAAACATACCATTGATATACATAGCACTGAACTGCACCTAGACTGCATATGCTGCAGGAAGGTCACCAAACAAACCTAACATATTCCACCACCTCACTGCTCACATCAACAAATGGGAAAATTTAGTTTAAACCAGTTATGCAAACCTACCAAGTTCTTCAGTTTTCTCATTAGGACAAAACTTCACATGCATGTTTTTATTCTACATATGTAATTTGCAAGCCTAGTAAGTTTTTAGTTTTGTCATTTGGACAAAATTTCACAGATATATTATTATTCTACATGCAAATGCATGCCATATGTGCAGAAATTACGGACAAACATCTGGATGCATTGGTTGTGACACATTTGGCACCGATACGATGACATCTGTTTGCGTTATTCTACACCGGTGAAATTTTCCATCATTGATGCTGTGTGTTCTTCCAATCCAGGACATGGTGAAATCTCAGAAATATACTGAAGCAAATCCAGTAACCTCTCCCACCCATTAGCAAGGGACCGCAGTTCACTCGTGGATCTTTCCTTCCGTGTACAGACCGGGTTCAGTGTGACCTTGTGCAAAATTTTATGACTAGCTGAGAACTGTTTTTGAGCCGCTATATGTGAATATGTGAGTGCAACATGCGAATGCAGCATCTTTTACTGCCTGCAAGGGAGTACCAGTCAGTATTTGGCTTTTGTCATTCCTCTTCCCCTATGCAACATGGATCAGGCACTCTGAGCATGATGTCACTGGTCAATGGGATTCCATTGGCTGGGTCTGTATTTGTGTGACAACCCACCAGTTGTGACTTACCCAGTTGTCTGAGCGGTATTTGCTTACAGATCAACCAGTTTCAAATGAACTTTACCACCATTTCGGTTAGCAAAGGCTGTGCTTACGGGGGGCACTAAAAGGTACTCTATAAACTGTCACAATACAAACATACATACAAACATATATGCACACATATAAACATACATATATGTGCCTGCACCATCACCAATTCAATGTTTATTATAAATTTTAAGAAACATATTTCATCTCTACCAGAACAACCACCACCACAACAACCACCACAACCATTACCAATGCTACTCTGCAATACATACCGCTGCTTTCCTGCTTCCGAAACTTGTGTGAGCGTTTCTGGATGGTGTCGTATCTGTCCTCTAGCAATTTCATCTGGCTTTCCATGCGACTCAATTCCTCAACTGCAAACGCGCTCGTCTTTGGTGACGCCGAGTCTCGCATCTGATGAAGAAGTTTCCTCCTAGAAGATTCAGTGAAGTCTGTATTGTAACGTAGTCCAGATTTACATTTTGTTGTGAAGCTCTGAAAAAGCGTTACTTATGTTCCAAATGTATACATTTATTTAGCTGCTGTTTCTTTTACAAACATGTGTTTAAATACAGTGCTAGAAAGGATTTTTGGGGTTTGGCATCCTTTTTTCATCATAGGATGTCACTGGGCAGTATAAACGTTAATGTACACGTTGTTCTATTAGCGACTATATAGCTTGAACACTGCTTATTTTTCAGTGAAGTAATTGGACGACATCTTACACCACCACTGCCCATCTGAATGGGTGCCACGTCATTTAAGGTCCCCGTGTGTGGACCGTGCTAGGCCAAGATTCAAATCTCTGAAGTAAGCCATGACTGGGACTTTCTTCAGAGATTTGAATTTCAAGTTCGCACGGTCCGTACATGGGGACCTTAAATGGCGTGGTGCCCATTCAAACGAGCAGCGGTGGTGAAGTCTAGGTTTACGCTGGACGTAGAGGGCAATGTTCTTAAGGTTCACAAGATTTCCAGACAGCGCTGGTACTTCTTTTGTAATGATTATACATTAGGAATTGGACTTCCAGACTTTCTGACTAACTTTCATTAGTTTTAACACATTGGACTCAGCTTACTTATTTCCTTGTGCATATAGTGCACTATGCCTCATCACTGAGGCATCAACTGACGGCAAAGAGCAGATAAGCAAAAAGAAGCAGAAACTTGTTATGCATCATTACACAGCCAACATCAAAAGGGAGGCTCAAATCTGCTGAGTCCAGCCACTGTGATTCAGATCAGCTAATATCATCACAAACTTATTATACACTTTTTGAAGCTGGAGATATAAGGCTGGACAATGAAGTAAAACATAAGTATGAAGTGACTTAAACCCAAAGTCTTGGGATGAACTAAAAATGTAAAACTCCAAAAAAATGGGAAATAAATTAGATTATAAAATTCAAAGATAAATGTGAAATTTTAGATTTAAAATAAACACAAAATTTGAAATAAAATAAGCTGCGTGATTGCTGGTCGTTGTTCAACAGCCAATCTCAGAAAAAACCTTTGTTCTGCAATGGCTTTCCATTGTTTCCTTAACTCCTTGCCCTCCTCTGCATCTTTGCTGTTGCTGACTTCAATATCGCACCTCGATGGTCCAGAACGAACAGCAATGTTGTCTGACAGATCGGTGACACAGTCCTCGTCTCCAACGTAAGGCACAACAGAAGCCTACAACAAAGAAAGAGCAGAATATTTTTTAAATGCTACCTCTTACAAAGTGCCGCATGAATCATGTATGACATTACATAAAGTTTTCACTACACTCACACACAGACAAGCAAGGAAATATCAAAGAAACGGCCTAAATAAAGCACACAATACACCGTAAACTCGTTAAAAAGCTGCTTTTGGGAGACATATCAAGAACTGCCGTATACCAAGGCTGTGAATAAAATAATCTGGAAAGAGTCTTTTTCTAAAGCCGAACTAAATTTGCAAACCATGTTCCCAACAGTGTTATATCAGGATTCGTGTCATAATGAAGCATATTATAACAAGTCTCTGATGTACTTTCAAAATACTGTCTGACTCAGTGCTGCATAGGAGTCCTGTAACGTTACAAAGTGCTTTTATTACACTGGCACAAATATGAGCAGAAAAGCATTTCAGAAACGGCAGAAGTGAAAACGGAATAAGAAACACAAAACCAGACAGGTTATGAAATAGAAGGGAAAACCAACTCTTTTCAAGCTAATGGAAATGAATCCAAATGACTTTATTCTCCATCATGTCAACTAGTCAAATTCTGTTCTTTCCAATCAAATCTAATTCAACAGGCCAACGATCAGCTAACAGAATGAGCAGCATGTTGACGTATGGGGTGTTAACCGATGGGATGCCAAATTATGATTTGTCAACCTATCGGGTGTCAGCCCATAGTACGGGGTTACGACTGAAGGGGCATTGCCGAAATGAGTGTCAACCTCAGATGAAGGGCAGGATCCCAGACTAAATGTCCAGTTGGAAGGTTGACATGTAGGAGGTCATAATATGGGGTGCTAACTTAAGGGTGTTGACCAAAGAGGTCTTGCCAAAATGACAATAAACCTCAAATAAACCATCCACATAGAAAGGTAAAATTATAGGGTATCAACATATGGGGTGTCAACTGAAGGGATGTCGCCAAAATGAGTGTCAACCTCAACTGAAGGAATGACTGACAGACTAACTGTCCGTTTAGAAAGGTCGACATATGGGGAACTACCGGGTGCCAACTAAAAGAATGACCAAAATGTCAACCTATGGGGTGTCGCCAAAATGAATGTCAACATCAGCTGAATGAGATGACTGAAGACTAACCGCCCACTTAGAAGGGCTGGCATTGAAAAGCTCCAGATGTTTTTTCAATTCCGATTTCAACTCCTGCGACTGGTGCTCAAATATCTCCAGGATTTGGATCACACTGCAACACAGAACAAGACACAAAACAAGATACAGATACTTAGGTATACAGAATGAAAACAAAAACCAGCATTTTGAAAACACTAAGGAATAAAAATGTCTAAAAACAGAGATACATATTACACATAGTTGAAAACAAGAAACAATGTCCTAAATTAAAATAAGATATTTAGACATTTAAAATGACAAAAAATAAAAAAATACTTTTAATAAACATTTTTTCACAGAAAAACATTTAAAGAGAAAAATGTTGTACTTTTAAAGCAAAAATTTAAATACAATTAATAAAATAAAAAATAAACCAAATTAGCACAAAGAAACCAAATTTTAAGCATACATGGAAACTTCATACAGGACAAGAATCTTGGCAAACTCTCCATCAACGTACACTCCAGGAATTTTGAACCTGCAATAAAGCACACACAGAGTGAGATGTTTACAGGTAGTGTAGTAGAAATTGGGCAGCATAATTAGCAGGGAAATCTCACAAATATGGTTGTCCTATTTGCATGGCAACCAGTATCATATGGATGTTGCCTCAATACTGCAAAAGAGAGACTGTTGACAGATGAGCAACCTGCTTAATACAATTATTATCATTAATTGGTGGAGAAAGAATCTCACCCGATTAATTCATTGAAAAATGAGCAGGGTCGAGGCCATACTCGCTACAGAAAAACATGTACATTTACATTTAGTACTTTTAGGGAAATCGCTTACCAGCATAACATAACCCCAGCAGTATGTATGTATGCAAGTGTATGTATTGTGAACAGTTGTAACCAACAACTTTAAGCATCTCTCAAAATTACCACAGACATGACTTTCTAACCGATCTAGACAATATGCCTTAACTTAAGTTAGGAATGGAATGTAACATAAACTGCTAAGTTACGCAAAACTTTGCAAATCACACAGACATCATTGTGCCACAGCTGCTTCGCTACATGTAGATTACAGAAGATCAGATCAAGAGATGAAGAACTCACTTGGCCAGTTCTTCCATGACAGCCAAGTGATCGTCAATTCTCAGCACCAGCTTTGGCAAATATGCAAAGCCCTTCTGCCTCACCTGTTTGACAACAGATCAATTTCTGGTCAGTACATTTCAGCTTCTTAGACAATCAGACATTTAACGCATGCTTCTTTTAACAACCCTCAGAAGGTTGGAGAACATCACAAAAGACGACATAAGTAACCAAAAAACTGAACAAACTTTCCTGAGAGCTACAAGGTTTGTCAACAAAATGACAATTTCACACAAAGTACAAGGATTTGAATCCAGACCACATAACTGCATGGCAGACATATTAGTTCTGAGCCACTGTGTCATTTCTGGTTATCCGACATATACTTGTAGGTAATATACCAGGTATCCAGGAATCCTCATTTAAAGGTGCACCTGTCAACCAGTAGGGCTCGTTTAGTAAGTACGTAATTAAATAGACAACAGATTTCTTGACAAATGGTTCCAGGATTTCACAACACCCGGGCTGAATCACATTCACAACAACAGCAATCCATAAACTAGACAACACATGGTCTGATAACAAATTGTTCATTTCACATGATGTGCACCAATCTCAATGCAGGATAAACGGGTAACAGTTGGAGTTAAGCAGCACAACTGCAACGTTGCAGAGTACCCAGTTCTGTAATCCTGTCAGGTGTTTAACATCTATTCTGATACAGTTTATTTAACAGTTCTGTGGGCCCAAAATCTGAAGTTACACCAATGTGGGAAGCCTCTAAGAGGTGGCTAAAAAGTCGTTCTTTATTACATTAAATCCAACATTTCTCATAATCGACATGATTATTAGTGGGTGCTTAGTGTACTGTATTACAGGTCATTTTAGAGGCTCATATATCATCATCATCAACATCACCATCACCATAAACCATGGTCTCAACATCAAAGGCGTCTGATGCCATTCTCACTATGTTCCTCCACTGTTGTCTTTCCAGTGCGGCGTGGCTCAGCTCCTGGAGTGATGTTCCACGCCATTCGATTATGTCGTCTACCCATTCTTTATGGGGTCATCCTCTCTTGTTTGGTCCATCCATCATTCCGAACACTAATGTTTTGATCTTCCTATCGTTGCTCATTCTACATATGTTACCAAATAATCCCCAATTTCCTTTAGAGTCTCATATAAGGAATTACAAAGGTCTGCTAATAAGAGATCACTTGTCATGGTGGCTGACTGGTTTAGAGATGGTTGGAGAGTAGTTAACAGTTCCTTAACACACAACATGTTAGCATCATCAGTTGATGAGTCATCACAACTGGACACTGAAAGCAATCATAATGCTTAAACTGTTTAAAACGAAGGAAGTGCGTTTAATTACCATTGTGCGCAGTAAGTTTTCCTCCCACAGAAATGCAGAGATCTCATTGCTGATGATGTACAAATTGTCCAAAATTCTCACTAGGTGGCAGCTGTAACTCGGTGGCAGTTGTACGCTATAACAAAATCAAGGCTCACCACAATCATCAAACATCATGAATGCACATCCTCAATCAATTCAGTGCAGCTGAATCAGTCAAAATAACAGACTAAATTGCTAACTCCATATTACCTTCTTAGACTGCTGTGTTCATCTGTTACTCGCTTTTTAATAGAGCCGAGGTTTGGGACAGTTGTGGGAACACAGTTTTCAGTTGCTGGGCTCCTTTTATTTGGAATCACCTACCACAAATGACCTGGCTTGCACTCACTATTAAATTTAAATCGTTTGTGAAGACCCACTTGGTGGTGCAGTAGTCAGTGGTAGCATGGCAGAAGCTTTTCTTTCACTACTCTGTTTGGAGTTTAAATCCTGGTGCATCATGTGAACCTGACAACTCATCATCATGCTGTGCAACCGGGTGTCCAGTTGCCGCGTTTCTGGCTTCTGCATGAGCGCAATAAATGGGAAATACCTGACTTCACCTTAGTTGTAATTGTAAACTCAACATTTTTAAAGCACTACTTACAAACTAAGTACAGGGCACCAGCTTATTCACAAGCATGTGTCAAGTCAGAGGGGTTGTCCAGAGATGCCATGTCAAAAACCAAGTTCGGTCGGTTGCCTGAAGACCAGACAGAGAAGGGGCAGAGGAGCTGTTAGGGTGGGTTGTGCTGATTTGTACCTTAGTGAGCTGGACTCCCAACATTGAAGTTGCCAGAACAGAACAGGACAATCTCTCTCTCTCTCTCTCTCTCTCTCTCTCTCTCTCTCTCTCTCTCGTGCCAACTTGGCTGTCAAATTAAGCACACCCAGTAGAGAATTGGTGGATTATTCATCCACCACTGCTTGAAAAGTTCTCAACAGTGCTGCATACAACGAAGTGAAAAAATCATTCAAAATCTACAAACCGAGATGGGCTAAAAATTAAAAAAAATCTCACAATTTGATGTCCTGCTCTGTGATTGAAATGGCTTCATCAGCATTTCTGAAAAGAAAATTTTCCGGTACAAACAACTACCGACAAATAAACACAGAACATGCACCTCAGTGGCATAGTTTATGGACATTATCATCAGATGTAACTGGTTCAAATCCTGAAAGAAAAAATCTACTTCAGTCGGTTTCTCTTCAAACAAGGCATTAAAACCGTCGAGAATAACACTGCCAGTCAAAATGATAAACATTACCAGTTCGCTAGTATGCAGTAAACGAGCATGAACAAACAAGCGAGAACTAGTGACCAAATGAGTGCGAAAATGAGTGTTGGAGTGCATTAGCAGTGAGATAGCAACAAGATAATGAATGAGTTTGAGCGAGTTTGAGCAAGTGAGTTCAAGTGAGTCTTCTCATACTCTAATTCCCAGATTTAAAATGCTCACCCCGATAGCTTGACATCTGCAGACTTTGTTTCTGAGGTGCTGGTAGATTCATTTTCTTCCTCTGGAACTGACGCCACTGGCTACAGCAGCAGAACCACCAGCAGAAGTCAACTGCAAAATGCTTAAGCCCAAAAATCTGAACAAAAGCTGTTAACCCTGAACAGCACCATATAAATCTAAAGTAACCAGACACTTATACAGCACCTTTTCCAAAAAACCTGGTAACACTTGCTTCTCATATCTCCAAAAATTTGTGTCAATATGAAGGATACTGTAAACTTTAAAGCTTGTTAATACTCTTTTTGAATTTTACTTTCCCTGAATTATAAGCACTTACAAACAATCTAAACAGAACGAAAATTGTTTGGCCATTTGAAACACTTCTAATGGAACAGGGTCAGGCCTGCACCTAGCACTAGTGTTGACCTTACAGGCTGTCCTTTTGAAAACAACAATAAATAATGATAATCAGTAAATGGTTTCAATTCAATCCAATCAAATTAAAATCAGCATGAGTGACACATTGATCCATGCTAATTCTCTTTCCCTTGGCCAACATCTGAATCCTAAACTCTTCGACAACTGTACACAGCAGTACTTACTGTAATACTTGTTTCCCAAATGTGAGTACAAGTAAATAGTTTTACACAAGTATAAACCTGCAGTTTTTGTGCCTCTTACATCTTTAGTGACGAGATGCATATTAATTAATCTGCCAGAACAACGAGTCAGAAAAAGTCAGAACAGCCCATCTACAATTACAAAGGCAACTTACCTCAGGGTTATCCAGGTGCAAGACAGCAAATCGCTTCACAATGAGGCAATCGTTAAGATGGATATCCTCATCACCATTCGTATCCGTAAGACAAACAGAGACAAGACCGTCCTGCATTTAAAATAACATCACAAGGATTTTGCAGATTTAAAACATGCAAAAGAAAATAACTGCCATGTTAGGCATCACAGAACTAACCAAAGCAAATCTTATTACCATTCTAATAATGCACAAGTTCACAACCAGTACCCCACAAATACTTATCTGATGAGACAGACAAGCAGCCAAAATAGATTAAGCAGTATGTCTTTACCGGTATGTTTGTAGGTATGCGCGTGTGTGTATGCATTAGGTATGTATGTATATGTATCTAAATACTTTATATAGCACCTTTCAAGTACTTCATAAAAGCCATGTTTCAGTGCATCTAAGTTGAGTTCTTCAAGGCACAACATACGGCATGTGCCTAGACATATACACACAGATGCACAAGGCGCCTCTGAGTGCAAGGATACCAGTTCACATCCCGGTCGTGGCTTATTTTAGAGACTTGGGCTAACAAATACAGTATGTACACTGGAACCTTAAATGGCCTGGTGCCCATCAGACAGCGGTAGTGAAGGATCTCACCCGATTAGTTCACTGAAAAAGGAGCAGGGTCGAAACCATACGGTTGCTATAGAAAAACATGCACATTTACATAAACACGCATACTCAAAAAACTTAAACAGCTTCTGCTAAGGCACCTTCAAAGGCAGAAACAACAGTTTGATAATGAATTGGCATTGCTGGGTTAAAGAACTGGCAATTTTTAAGTGATAATGTTATGTAAACATATGTTTCTTACACTACATTACGTGAATGTATGCCCCTTACATTACATTACGTGATATGCAAAGTAACACTGAACATCTGGAGTGCATACCTGAGTGACGTTTGTGATCAGAGCCATGAGTCGTTTGTTAGATATGCGTTCCATGAAAAACAAGTAGGCCTCCTTGGACCATTCCTAAAGAAAATCTGGCCTTCAGCATACGTAACATAACATAAGCTAATACACACTCTTGTGCTATTCCTTTCCAAAGGACCTTTAGTCAGGTTCGTTAAATCAGTTAAAGCCGTGCGCTGAATAAATTTCTGACTCCAATGATAACCATCAAAACAGCAGGTCTACGTTAGGAGTTAGAACAACGGCAAAACGTAAGGTAAGGTAACTCTTATTTGGCATACACCACTAAATTTTAATCCATAGACACATCATCCTGATGTTGAAAGAACTTTCTACTAAACCACAAAACGTGCAGACAGCAATCCAACAAATTCACAAACATTCTGCTTATGCATTGCATAGCTTAACAATGAATCATGAATTTTACACTAAGGTCTAGATTAGGTTATCCTTTTGACCTTGCAAAGCAAACTGTGCTACAGAGTGGGGTACTTTGATACTGCCATGACAGAGGAAGGGACTTCAATTATACGCAATGCACTAGACTGTCTGCTGCAAGACTGAAACTGGTGTTTAAGGCATAGGCAGCACTTAAATAACTATACACCATATTTAGATATAGATGTCCACATTGGGCATAAGCTTCTCCCTCTTTTTCTTTGTCCATGTTTGTACACATCTTTGTGACCCCTCCCTCTTTGTGGACGTCCTAAATGGACAACCCCTAGAATAGAAAACAACCCCTGTGGCAATTACTATGGTTTGAAATGAAAATGTTACCCCATTTGCTATAAATGAAAATATTATCGCATTTGCTATAAATGAAAATGTGCCCAATTTGCTATAAACAAACACATTACCCCATCACTCCTAAATGAAAACACTACCCCATTCGCTATGAATGAAACATTACCCCATTTGCTGGTTGCACGTTGGCAAGACGCGCTCTGATCGCCTGTGCTGGCAAACGGAGATATCGCGATCTGAAATTCCAAATTGTTATTCATGAGAAAATTTACGCATATCTAACCCTTCTGCTTTAATCTCCTTTTAGATAGATCAACATCTCTTACTAGGCAGAATAAAGAAATGCCACCACATTCTAGTGGAGTTGGCCACTAATCCTCTATTGAATGCCATATGAATGAACTGCTTGTCCCATCTGCATGGAACTCTACCATGTAATGCCATGCACCTTTGACCCTAAAAGTCTTCCACTTATTAGCGGTACCTTCTCTTTCAACATGGACTTGGTTTTCTTGGTATTGGCAGGCAGTGTTTTAAGTAGAAGCCTTGAACAGTTACCATAAACTGCTTATTACATGTACATAATAGTTATAAGGAATCCACTTCTGAGCTTAAAAGTATTAGAGTGAGTAACAGAATGCATCAGCAATTACTTCTTTTCTAACATTTATTTAGCACCACAATCCAGAAATCCACCAATGACAGAACTAAGCTATTATGCATTTAGGACAAGCTCTAAGTTCTGACGACACCGTAGAATGGGACATAAGTTGCAAGGCACATTAACCACTACAGAAAGACAGTGGAAGAGACTGTGTTAAAACAAAGGACCAATAACAATCAGAAATCAGCATTCACTTCTTTCTGGTGAAGTTGGTACTACTGAACTCAAATTGCAAAGCAAAAAAAGAGCACAGAGTTTCTAATGAGCGTTTCCTCAAGCAGTTAACAGTTTAGACTACGGCTCTTTCTTTGGCACTGACAAGTGACTAAGTAAAACATTCTAGAAGTAGCTAACTACTCCAGAAAATGTCAGTTCTACAATTACAATTAAAAACGTTTTTACTCAAACTGAGATTTGAAAACAGTGACAATTAACTAGCTAACAACTAGACTGAAGCACATCAAAACACATCATAAAAAGCCTACAAGTTACTTTACCTTAATATGCGCAGCTGATCCTTGGTTACAAAGCTCATTGTGCCATAATCCAAATAATAGATCTACAAACAAGAAACATGCAATCTGTTCAGTAAGTCAGTAAGTCAAGGAGTCAATTCGGTTGGTTTTGTTCAGTTTGGTCTGCACTGGGTTGGTCAATCAGTCCGTTAGATATTACAGGCTACATTTTTGATGAGAGAGAGAGCGAGAGAGCTGGACTATACTTCAATATAAAGAAAACGAAGATCATGACAACAGCTGAGGAGGGCAGTTTTATGGTGGATGGAGAGGAATTAGAGATGGTAACAAGCTTTACATTCTTGGGATCAGTAGTAGAAAGAGAAGGAAAGTGCGATATGGAAATAAACCGAAGGGTGGCGATTGGAAAAGCCGCAATGAATGGACTAGAAAAAATATGGAAAGACAAACATGTGAGCACAGACACGAAAAAAAGATTGGTGAGGGCCTTGATTATACCAACAGTAACATACGGCAGTGAGACGTGGACAATGACCAAGAAAATAGAGAAAAAAATCAATGCTTGTGAAATGTGGATATGGAGGAAGATGCTGAGAACATCATGGACGGAGAAAAGGACTAATGAATGGGTACGCAGGGCGATTTGAATTGAGCAAGATGAGACGTTACAACAAACAGTGCTAAAATCAAAGCTGAGGTTCTTTGGACATGTTATGAGATCAGATGGATTGGAAAAAGAAATGATGCTGGCTTGTGGAGAGGGAAAGAGAAAACAAGGGAGACCAAGGAAAAAATGGATGGACAAGATACACGAAGCAACTGGAATGAACTTGGCACAACTAAGGGACGCGACATTGGAAAGAAAGAAATGGAGAAGATTGATCATGACGGTCGCTAGAGCTCAAAGAGCTGACAGCACAAGGTGACAAGGTGACATTTTTGATGTACCATTTCAAATGAGATCCTTTCTAAAAGTGGAAGACTCTTCTGTTTTGTTGGCTCTTCCTCTTAGAGACAGACAGGAATCCTCTTAAATAAAGCACAAAGAGGACTAGAGTGGCTGGAGTTGCTTAAATTTTATAAAAAAATTTTTATAAGCATTTTGAATAAGCATCATAGCTCTCATCAGGAACGAGTAAAATTTGGTGAAAACTATACCCTAATGAACGTTGCACCTAGCAGTGAATGACAAACTAACAACAAAGGCGATTTTATATAATTAGTGAATGTTGTGCTCTATATTGGCTATCTGCCAATGTCACAACCTGAAGATAATCAAGTCAGTTAAGGTCAGGTCACTCGTCAGTAGTTGTTTAAGTCTGTCAGGCGGTCAGCCACTCCCATTAATAAAAAATAAGATCCTAATACATCTGTAACCCACTGTACCTAAATTTAAGAAGCTGACAGTACCAGATTCCCTGAAGTCCATATTGCCTAAATTTCTGAAACACACAGCACCTTAATTCCGAGATTTAGCAATGCTGGAATTCCTGAGAATTAATCATATCAAATATAAATTGAACAATGGCCGTTTCAAAGCAAAACTCACAGCCCACACTTAACTTGTTACGCAGTCCAGTCAAATTACAGGAATTCTGAATGGCAGACAAGAGCAAGAGCACAGCAAGAGCACAGCAAGAGCACAGCAAGAGCACAGCAAGAGCACAGCAAGGGCACAGCAAGAGCACAGCAAGAGCACAGCAAGAGCACAGCAAGAGCACAGCAAGAGCACAGCAAGAGCACACCATGCTACCTGAACCAAAGAGTCTTTGAATCCCATGATGGTTGCACGGTGCCAGTTACTGTCTTCCAGAAATTTTGCTGCACACAGCTGGCCGATCTTCATCAAAGATGGGGGCATTTCATACTGACTACCTTTAGGATGGTTGTATGTGCTCCTGAAAACGAAATCATCTGAAGCATTAATCTCGAACAATCACTTACTGTGTATTGCCATTCAGCAGTATCGTCGGAGATTAATTAATCAGCAATAATTAATTACCCAGAGATCATAAATAATCAGAGATCCTTTAGCAATTAATTGATTGATCAAATCAATTAACAGTAGTAAGCAATTTATTCAACTACACCAATAAGCAACTTTATGACTGATCAGTGGCTTATTTCTGTTGAGGCATCTCAGATACTCAGTGTTAATACATCTGCAATCCAAGTCTGAATTTCAGTGCACAGGTGAAAGTAAAATTCAGAATCAAGCCACCCAGCACTTCTGCTGCTTTAGCAGCACTTCAACCAAATGATCTAACAGCCCCAGGATCTTGTCAATCAGGACTAGATCACTGCACTCCGCTGCCCATGGAGATATGCAGGAGATGCACTTCTGCGCATCGGCTTGCGCCCAATGTGCTTTCCCATGTTCCAGACTTTCCTTTTAGGATGGTCCTCCACTACATAAACATGTAAGCCTACTGTTGTAACTTGACTAAGTTCAACAAAGTTTTAAAAATACCCTAAACATACTTCTTTAGATAGTCATACATGCAGCTCTTTTAAGATGTACTTAAAAGGTCTTCTGATAAAGACGTATACATACATGTATACATACTGGTATAAGTTAAGGTGGTGCATAACAAAAAGACCAGTTTATATCACCATTACATAACCTCACCTTAAACAGATTATTTAGGACATTTAAGACTGATGAGCAGTTATAACAAATTTATTAGCAATTATAATGGATTAATAGCTATTTTACGATCGAACATTTTGACTGGCCATCATACTGTAGGGTTTCCATGAGATCAATGAGGTCATTGTACAGTTGGCCATCGATCTGGAACCAGAAGTGACTCGGAGAGATGACGTTAGAAACATAGACAGGCAGGTACTGGAACGCCCCAGCCGGCAGCGGCTGCGTAGGAATGACCTGCTCTGGCCCCACGGAATCCTCCGGAATGTCCTTTGGCTGGTACTAGACACAAGATCATCCCATTAAAACTATAATAACCAAGTCTTACCTATTCAACTTATTCTTCACTAACTCAATCTAATCCTGAATTAATCTCACCTAAACCAACCTCATTTCACATAAGTGACCATGTTTGAGAAACCCTCACAAAGTCGGAGAAGTTAATTTGCGAAAAAGCACACTCATAAGGCAAGTAGCCGTAAAAAGGGCAAAATAAGTTCCTGAAAAAATTGGCAAAACAAGTTTTTTGGCAAATTTATAGTCTTTGTTGTGTCATCTATCAAACTTAAGTCCTTATGTGGGGTTTTGCTGTTTAAGCTTTTATTTTTAATTTTATCATGATTCCCTGGAAACAAAAACTTAATTAAACATGTCCCTTTGGTGCCCTAATTTGAAGCTCTGTGCAAATGACCAAGTCATGAAAATGTTCATCTTAACCAGCTTTTTACGGAGACTTCATTCATGGCAGCCTCAAAGGCGTACAAACCACTCCAATTTGCTATACTCATAAACACTCAACGACCCCCAATCACATTGACTGAGGTCAGGTCATGTTACTTAAAGTAGCACTGAAGGGACCTACATATGTAAAAGATTGTAACTTTTACATTTTGTGATATATACATGCCGTTTCACCTAAATATTCAGCAATTCCAGCCTCATCTAACGAACGTTAAATTAAACTTAAAGCAAGCTTTCTAAATTTATGTTGTTGCTTGCACTTCAATCACACTCCCTGACCTTGTTTCAGAAGACTACCCTTGACAAAAACATCATATGATGGAGTCATTACTTTACCTTACCAGCTGCCACGAAGGACACTGTTGCTGAAATATTGAAACCTGCCTTTGAACGAGACTCATCGATCCAATCCATGCTCCGATGATCCTGACCTCTGCCACTGCAATCAACATCTGGTGCTCGCTGGTCCTTTTTTTCAAACTTCTGTCCTTGATCGATTTTGTCTTCGATCGCAGTCATCTGTCCTGGATCGAAAAGAAGAAGTTGCCCTGGGAAACCAATACATGATGGGCCACAGGTCACAGATATATAGTGGCCATTCAGCATTTGCAGATTCCTATTTAATTTTCAAGATTACCTTAAACGAATAACTGGCATAATTTTGTTTTAACCCTGAAAGATCTGTTGGGGAGCCCATTGAACACTATATTTAACCCCAAAAGATCTTCAAAGGCACAATGAAAACTGTATTTAGTTGCTGCTTTGGGTGTTACCCATTTTCTCATTTTCTTTACTATTTTTGGCTGAACCTTTTTATCCTCTGCAATTTTCTTCATTTTTTTCCTAAAGTGGCAGATAGTTTCTCTTCCAACAAGCACTTCTCTGTTTCCAAGTCTAATTTGTAACGACTAGCTGTCAAAACGGTAATGGTATTTGTCTTGCAATTCTTGAAGCAGTAAAAAATGCTTGTCAACAGGCACTTTGTTGAATCTCTGAACATGTGCAGAAGAAGTTGCCTCGGGCACTCGCAAAGCCAGATCTTGTTGGGACATAAAACTTCGGTACTACTCTAAACCAGCCTCCTTCTTCTAACACTGAATCTATTATGAATATTGCTATCCTTTCCCAGTGGATACACCTATTTTCTCAAAAGTTTTGAAGTAAACCCAAATAACATGCTTTCCATATCTTTCACATGTTGTATTAGTTCATTCTCCATTTCCACATGAAACAAATCACACTTCGACCCCAGTTTTCTCGCTGCATCTCGACTTGCAAGGGCTGACTTATACCTCATTTGAAGTTTTGTTCTGGGTACATTAAATGCTTTGCAAGTTCTTTAGTCCCATTGTTTTGGCTCTTAGTGCCTCAACAGCTTTTTCCATACTGATCTCTGACCAGGACAGTCTCTTGGTTTTTCTCTTATACCGTCCCATGTGCACTTGTAAGCAAGCGTAAAATAAATGCGTTAAAAAAGTAATAGCTCTAACCACAGATATACTATGTCCAAAACGGGCCCCTCTGGGCCCGTTTTAGACAACTCTAACCTACAGAAAAGATTCAGTCATCTTGAAATTGGGCGATGACGTATACTTCATTTCTAAATGATAGTGTATTTATAACATAATAGCACAGTAAAAGGTGTCCTACCCTGACTGTGAATATCATGCACAGCAGGCAGTAGCACTCTTTTCATATCAACCAACAAAATAAGGCAAATTATTGAAATTAAACTTTATTTTTTTCTCACCATAGCACGAATCAAAGCAGTCTAGGCACTCATGAATATTTATCATAGTAAGCCGCTATCGCACGCATTTGCAAACTCTGAAAATTTGCTATTTGTTAGGTGTTGCCATGGAGGGCGTGGGCCCGTTTTGAGTTAGCGGCCCATTTTAGACCACTTTGTCCCTATACATCTTTGTCCAAAAAGTTAAAAAATTGCAAATTAAATTTTACCTAAAATACAGATGTCTGAGTAAATTAAATACGTTTTCAATGTAAATTGTAGCCTAAAGATTAAGCCAAGACCTTTTCAGTTATACATTGTGCATTTCTCTCAAAATTGTGTAGAGAGCTAGTTCGGTCCTATTTTATGCATAATGGCTTTCTGAGTCAACTTCTTGCAATTTGATTTTTCCAACCTTGCGAATGTTTTCACAGTCACAAATTTATTTTGGAAAAGTTTGCTGCTTGACTGATTTATCAAATTTTACAGCACATTAGCATACACAGGCATGTGCACAATTATATACATCGACTATCTAATAAAAATCTCGCTGTGTTCATGCTTTATGAATATCACTGACATACTTTTATGTAGGCCAAACCTATACCGATTAAGCAACTGACTTAACTTTTCTAAGCAATAAGTTCAGCACTTTTTTCATGGAAGAAACATAATTAACTAATGTTACCTTATCTAACCAAATAAAGAAAAAACAAACTAACCGTGTCCTTGGTACTTCATTAGGACAAGCTCTGGAAAGTTAACAAGGAGATGTTCCAAGGAACGAGCTCCAGTTGCTTCAATATCAATTTCAACTCCTGCCACTTCCTACAGAAAGAAATATGAACTAAATTAATTATACAGTTAAAACATTAAAAGGTAACACAGTCCCCTTTAGAAAGCTCTGTGTGAAAGAGGACTGTTCAGCTGGCTACCATACACAAAGCAGCAGTCCAATAATGTAATGTAAAAGACAATTTATGAAACACTGTTTTAAAGTATCTGCTCATAAGCTCTTCCAGCCGCCAAACAGCCCAATCAACACTTTCACACCCTTGTGCTTCAGTAACTACAAGGCTCACACCTGCAAGTACACATTAAGTTACAAATTTGGGTAAGTTGCACATAACTAATTTTAACTAACTGTACTTTAGAACTTGAGAAACTGCATCTGCAGTAAGAAAGCACTTACTTTCAGTTTCACCTCCAAGTCATCGATCAGAATGCCATCTGGTGATTTTGTCAGAACTAGTGAGATGGCATCCTTCAACTTTTGACTTATGGATGGAGTTGATGGCATCTTTGTGTTGTCTTAAAAGAAGACAACATACAAACAACAATGCACTGTTAAGTTAGGTAACATAAAATACGTAAAATTGAGCCAGTGGTCACTGTGAGCTAATTTATGTTGCTGTGATACTGTTACAAGTGCAATCAAATATTATTTTAAGTGCAGCAAGGTCATTTGGGACACAGTGTAGATCTTTTGGCATGTGGGTCACAGATGAATGCCCGCATCAAAATCGAATCAATGATCCTCATTTCTCATTAAACTAATTAACTCTCCTTTGCTGTGCAAGGGGAGGGATGTTCTTACAGTTACAAGCCCAAAGATTCTTGGAAGACTGGTTTGTGGCTCAAAGAAACATTTTTAAAAGACTGGATAGGGTTCAATCAAAGATTCTTTGAAGACCGGTTTTTTAAAGACTGGATGGGTTTAATCAAAGATTCATTTAAGACCGTTTGCAGTTCAATGAAAAAATTGTAAAAACTGCGTGGGGGTTCAATCAGATTCAGTGAAGACTGGGTCATGCTTACCAACTACCCCAATTATATGCTGCAGAAGTGTATCTATGATCTACCTTCATTTCATACCTACTACACTCTAGTATACTTAGGCACCACAGTTTAATAATTCCTGCACATATGAAATTTGTTGCACTGCATCCACATAACCAATGCACATCAACCATTACCGTGTTACTTGGTTGTGCGTTATTGAATCTTCACTGTAAATAACAAAATCTTACCTTATAATCTACCTTATGAATCTTACCTTACATGTTTACACTGTTCATAAACTGTTAGCAGTATATGCATGTTGGCACTAAGGCCTTGCATGATGTTTATACACCTCACGGAAAGCTCAAAACCTCAACCAGTGCATAAAAAGTTTATCACACAGCCAATCAGCAACACTTAATTCTTTGAACTGGTTCTACATTAATTTTGAATTACATTACCTTCCACTAAGTAATGATACTGAAAAAACTTAACACAGTGGTGCTAAATATGTTCCTTGATCATACTTGAATAAAAATCAATACCCTGATTTAACGCAGGACAATACATTCAACCAAACAGTGAAACTTAACATCTTACTATAATGGCAGTGTAGAAGTTATATGATTATATTTGATTAAAAATCTATATGCCTGGTACTGATGCAGTCTTGGAGCTAAGGCTGGTCAAAGACAGCCGTCTGGAAGTTAGACCGCTTGTCACCGATGGACACTGGATGGGTGGTGCTGGTATCCGACTAGGCGATGAGTACCGAGAAGCAGGACGTCGAGAAGGAAGACGAGTACTTTCTGAAACACGGGGTGGAAGACTCTGAGCAGCAAAGAGTGTTGAAACTGAAGGAATGGCCAGATTCTTTTGCAGTTTTTGTCCTTCAAATAGAAACATGCACACTGGCTAACAACCATTCTCCAAGTCATTGTAATTACTGTAGATATCTCGAGTTTACAATTAAGATTTTTTAAAGATTAGAATTACTCTAAAAAAATAAATCACACTCATGTTTATCAGAGAATTAAATTTAGGTATTAATAAAAGTTTATGTACTTAATAATTTTAATAAATAAAATTTGTAATTGTAATTTGCAACTCCTAGAAAGCACTGGTGTCTAATGCACAAGACATCAACTGATGCACACAAAAATCAAGCTGCAGTCAGGTCAACATCAAGAAAGTCAGAAAATATGATTTACTTGAAAAATTAAAATAAACGAAAACAACAGTAGGTTACTTTAAAAATGAAATCTTACATATCCAAATTAAATAAATTTGAAGTTCAATGAATAAGCTTGGTAAATCATATGAATCGTACAATCCTTGTATTAATGCTGAAACTTATTTATTTTTCATTATTTTAAGTCTACAGAATACTTAAAATCATTAATACATTTTATTGTTAATAATAATGATCATTAATAATATATATATCTGTTTCAGAATCATACGAGTACCTGCAGACAGAACAAAAAATGGACAAGCAGATCCAACGTTCCCTCTGCAGTTCTATGGATCATGTGTTGAAAAAAATGCTCATGTGCAACGTTTTATGTTTAACCTTCTTGGTGTTAACCATGAGCGTTACTTGGGCCCGAAAATCTATGTAAAAGAGGCTAACCTCGAGCACCACTCCGGGTAAAAGCTGTCTCACTGTTTTTACAATGCTAACTCTGGGTATTACTCGGGCCTATTGAAAAATCAATAAAACAGCAGAAATTACTTTTCTATTGTTAGGTATTCTATGTTTCTGTCTATGCAAATATTTTCATACACATCTGCATCCATGACTGCTTGTGTATAGTATACAAGTGTATATTTATGTATATGAAATGAATGCATGCAAAAATGCTCATACTCTGCATATTGCATGCATGCATTATTCTGCATGCAGAGTACACACTGTACGTGCAGTACTGCTCACATGCATCTCATATAAATATGCGTATACATACATCCATGCATACACAAATACATATACCTACACACTTGTATATAAATATAACCTTTTCCGCATGGTTTTCCGAGTAAAATATAATGCTAAGGAGATTAAACAAATTTGTGTGCAGTATGTCCCAACAAATAATGCTGCTAGCCCCAAAAGTGTGCATTAATTAATGTACTGCATAAATGTGCTTAGACTTATGCACACTGTGATGTCACGATTAGATCAACATTTAAGACATAATTTGAAACAGTATTTGAATGACGGTGAGTTTCAAAAAGTCAGCTTACACTTATACACTAGTTTAATTTCTTAACACACTGTTCAGCAAACATTTTCAAAATGCCTTAAAATGCATTTGTTTAAAAAAGTTAGAAAGTCATTTGTGCAGTGCTTTTGCAAGATACTCAGAGGCGTCCTATTAAATGTCTTCAAGTATCTATACATGCACACACCATGATTTCTTGTGTGAGCTGGTGTCAGCACACAATACACGTTACAACACCCTTCAAGTGTAGCTATTACACTTATTTTAGGCACTTATTTTACTATATTTAGGCAACAGCTGGACCAAGGAAGCTCAGCTAAGAAGACTGCAATGTCTGGAAAAGTTGGAAAGAGCAAAAGATGGAGTTCAGTACACTAGCAACCGCAGCAGCAACCGATGATGATAACAATAGCACCAGACAGCTACAATTCGCAGAGTGAAAGATTGAATTCCTTGTCCAGTTCATTTCATTCTTCCTGTACTTAAACAGGTCCACTGTTTGAAAGGAGAACTTGGGAGTGCTGTCCTGCTATCTGGAAAAGCCTGCTCCAAAACAACAAAAGATTCCACACTTTCTCAGAACAAATCCTATTGTAACTATATCATAATATTTTTATATGATGAGGGCCATAGTGGTGCTGAGCAACTAGGCATAAAAACCCCCTGCACATCAATAAGCAGCAATCATCTTCAACAATCATCTTTTGAGAGAATGAAACCTGCACACTCCATGTTACCAAGCGAGACAAGCAATCGATCATGGCTAGACTTCAGACAGTTTGATTCAAGTGGTCATTGCACTTCTCGCACTGATAATGTGACAACAAAGAAATCTTGAAGACTATTATGACAGGCACACAACAGACACATCAAGCCAATGACAACATGAAGATAATGACATGAAAACAATTTCAACAGGATGACAACATTTTAACATTTAGATAATTATGACATGGAGACAGTGATGACATTCATAAAGATAATTACAACATGACAATAAAGTGACCTGAAACAATTAGAACATGAGGCTACTTAGAAAATGAAGATAATTAGAACATGAAAATAATTACAAGATGAAGATAATGATGACAAGATTACAATGACAAACCAAAGACAAATGATGACATGAAACAATGATATGAAGACAACAACAAATGACATCAGGAAAACAATGACATAAAGACAAATGATTACATTAAAACAATGATGGCATGAAGCAAACAGCAAAGAATAATGACAATAATCATGATAATGATCACAAAACTGGCAATAATTTTTGTAAGAGCTAAAGAAAATGAAGATAACAGTCACAACTTCAAGCAACACGATAATGACAACAATCACAATTTGATGATGAGTCAAATATCAATGATTGTGTTGAAAATTATGAAAACTCATTATATTCTTTCCAGAATTGGTTCAGTTTAATGCAGTCATGTTCATATACCAGGAACTTTTTGTTCTGACATCGATCATCCCTGCCGACTCGTGTAGTCGACCAATATCATAAAGACAGATTTAACTTGCAATCACTTCCACTGCACATTCTTCCTAAGAAACTCAGTTTCCATGCCTTTTCCCACAATGGCTCATCTCCAACTTCTCCATGCATATGTACGTAGGTATGCATGTAGGCATGTATCGAACCAGCCTAATAAGACCCTTCTTTTTTATTATTCTAGTTTCTAACAATTCAAGACCCCTCTTTTTCCAGTTATGTAAGCCTGGGATGCTTTTACAATAGCCTACAAATTTGTTTGGCATCTTATGTTTCACAGACTGCAAATTGATTTGATGTCATGGCTGAACAGGTAGTCATACACAAAACTGCCAAATACTCTGGATCGCAGATCTTACTTTACCCAATGCCTTCAAAACCCCGGCTCAACAAACTCCATCTGAGAGCTGAATATATTTGCAACATGTGTCCCTCAACGCAGCCTAGAGGGCCAACAGAGTTCAGTTTCCATTTTCAGTGTGTCTTTCCATCTGTATCAAAGGCTGCAATGCTGCAGTGCAAGGCACATCCACAGACATTACAGATGTCAATGCCAATTTTCCAGATGTGTATTAAAAGCTTCTAGTATAATTTCATTTTTCTGATGGATTACTTCTACCTTGGGTAAAAATACACAACGAAATAATAATGATGACAAGTAGTAATTATGATGAATTATGATGGGAAGTAAACTTAAGATAACAATGACAATGATGATAAAACGATCATGATGACGACTGCGATCATGGTACCTTTGTCCAGGACGCCAGGCATGATGGCGTAGTCTTCAGAACAATATGGCTTCACCACAGCAGGAATCTCAAGGCACAAAAACATCTCTGAAACGCTCGAATACCCAAACTCAGCCAAGTCCAATTTCATTCCAAACTCCTTTTCAAAGGTTTTCTTGAATACTGAGTACAGCATGCTGACAGAAATTCTCTCCACAATGACAGACAGCATTTGTTTAAGGTTTGGGACAGATGTCTTTGAGAAAAAGACTCTTGTCTGCAGTTCAGGGACCACTGTCTTCACACCAGAAACAGTTTTCGTGCCTTGGTCTGTGGTTTTACAGGCAGGAACCATGGTCTCATGGCCAGGAGCCTTACTGGTCTCTTTAGGCAGGCGAGCAGTCACAGCACTTTTCTGGTTGTAAACAGACGATCGCAGCTTACCTGCCACCTGTGAAGCAGTCGGGTTTGTGCATGGTACTGTCCGAGTAAAGCGTGAACTGTAAGGATAGGAATGATGGTCACCATACGATCTAGAGCTGTATGATGATCTTGGCATTGGCAGATTAGACAGGAGACCAAGACGCGGGCCAGGAAAGTATCGGCCTCTGAATGATTTTTTCTTGCCCTAAACATGAAAACGTTTCAATCACTGTCAGTTGATTACAAGTCTCTAATTACATACTATCATACATTACATACCTTGGGAGTTACACAGGTTGACAATATTTTGTCACCTTCACAGGAAACACAAGGCTCTGATCAGTGGACAAAGAGGTAACTAATGCAATGAGTCACCTATATCAAATTTGTCTGGAACCCTTTAAAATCTAATCTATTCTTAGAACACCTATAGTGCCATTTATCTTTTGTTCATGCCTAGCCAGTTGCAAGTGTCATTACCAGTGAGATGAACAGCCAATAGTCCACAAATGAATAATAATGCGCTAAGCATAGGGCATTATAATAATGCACTTGGCATCAGTTGAAGGCCACAACAGAATTGCAATCTGGTCAGTACACGGGTCAGTTCAGTGAGACAGAAAAGCGAGCAATCACAGCACTTTTCTGAAGTACAATCACACTGAAACTTAAGTCAAGATGAAAAGATACAAAGATAAAAATACAGACAGAACATGGCCAACAGTTCATGCAACAAAACAAGAAAAAACTGGTGACTAAAACCTCATTTATTTTCAACTTTTATTGGTGGAGTATTGCAATAAATGAATGCTACAGTTGCAGCAATTATAGCTAAATGCTACATTTCTTAAGTAGAGTAGTGCCTGCTGGCATGAAAGAAAGGAAACCTTTTAAAGTGATCACATATGTTTACTATAACTGAGACAAGACTTACTGTTGGGAAATGGCAGGCAAAAATTATGCCAGAACAACATAACTGTCTGGCAATAAATTACACCAAATGTTGTTTACGGCAGATATTATTGTGGCCTTTTGTAGTAAGACAAACTATCTGGCAATAGTTGACTCTGAATACCATATTGACCTTTTGTCCAATCTAATGCTTACATAGATGGATGATCATTTTCAGCTAATCTTACGATGCACCTTGTTAGATCTGTCAGATAGCCATGTTGTAGCACTTTTGAGGGGTTCTTGAAAGGTGCTATGCAAATGTTCTAATACATACATACATACATACACCAACAACCCACTACAGCTTGCTCCAACACAATGCTAATTCGGTTATAGCACAGTCACAGCAACGGCTCTCAAATTTTTCTCTAAGAAACATTAACTTATACAACATTACGTGATCGCATTCAGTTGTTCTTCCTGTACTAATAAACTACTGCAGCATAACTTTTGCAACATATTCCAATTCTTTTATCAAGCATTTTAATGTTCTCTCTGTGGTTCACTAATGACAGAATATGTGCTAACGGATTTCTTTCTTTCATAATGGGACACTTTGACGCAATGGTATTTCGTTGGTAATATTGTAATGATGAAAAAAATTAACACAACCACAGGGTTTCTGATAATTCTCGCAAATTAAGCTCAGTGTACAAAGCTTTACTAAACCTCAGACAAGCCCTACAAGACCCACATTTTAGTAAGTTTTGTTGCAGGTTTATTTAAAAATTACTAACCCAGTAGTTATAATTACATTACAGGCATAAATGGATTTAGCACATTCATATAATGCATAAATTACCGAATAGTAAAGCCTGTTCCAGTACACCCATAAACATTTTAATTGGACCCATATGGACTTACTGGCAGAGGCATTAATTATATAAAAATCTCAATTTCCTCTAACAATGGCTCAGAGGTGCACTTTGAAGCCTGGCAACAGAAGAATAATGATCCTAAACACAGTGGAAGCACAGTTTCATGCACAGAAGACCCACAGTTAAATGCCTTCATCCTTACATAATTACATTTTATTCCCTTTAACTCAGATTATAGTAGTTTAAGTATCGAGAACATGCCCTCTGTCGCGACACAAGGCTGGCGATATGTCGAGTCGTTTCGTCTGCCACTCCTAACAGGGTAATCGTTCCATATCCGTCGTCGAACTGTCGGGCAACATCTGGGATATCGTCGACGAATGCCTTCAACGAAACGTAACCCATTCCACGATAATTGATCTTCGATCCCGTGAACATTTCATACTCTTTATTCAAGCGTGTAAACTCGACCCCAGTTTTGGTCGAAAGCAGTATGGACCGAATCTCCTTCTTCGTTTCGAGGAAGAGTTTCTCGCGTTCACTCATTTCTGCTGAAAACTGTGCCCAGTTAAGATTAGAAGCAAACAGAACACAAAATACTTTTCAAATTCTGTTTCAAACTTCATGCGTTCCCTTAAAATTTCTGCGATACGCCATCGAAGAATTCTGGGTGTTACCCTAAGTGTCCGGATGTATGCAAGTGGAAAATACTACGGGATGGGATGTAGTTTTAGATTTCGCGTCTCTGTTACGACGCCAATTACCCGTTATTTCAGGCAGTAGCGAAATCGTTATTTCCGGATCTCTTCATGAAGCGCCCAAAGAGTTAAGTCGTGGGAATCAGCTCAAAAAGAAAATCTGCCGGTGAGGGAGATATGATCACATTCGGTTCCAAGTTTAAATCCAAAAGTCAGGTAGGTAGGTGGAATTCTAGCAGCTATAAAGCAATTGTATTACCAAATTTTAAAGATGAGGTGACAGGAGAGTTTAGTAAGTGTTAGCCTGTTAGGTAAAGTACCACGGACCATGGACGCCTTGTTATATACTTCGCTCGAGTAAATTTCTAACCACGCAAAAACACGGGACGCCTGTATTTAAGAATCAAGACACTCCTCTTTCACAAATATTGTCTGTGTTGCCTCTCCAATTCTAGGTGTCATTCATCGTAGTCGTCTGTCTGCTTGCCTGACCATCGGATCTTGGAAGCGATTCTGACCCTACTTGCCTACCGATTTTCTTCTGACCAAGTGCCATGAATAAGCTAGTTCCCGCGACTTAAATTTCTTTGGGCGTTGTAGAAATCTCTAATTTACGATTACACTTACTTGGATTTGAGTGCATGCGTGAAACGCAGTCCAATGCAACCACAGTGTCTTACGAGGCCCAATGCGATTCATCTGCTCTGTGGAGTTCCCGTATGCTTGAAAGTTAGCGCGTTTTTGCCGTAGTTGCTGTGACTTACTGTCTTAGACATACTCTGTGGTAATGTATAAGGCTTGACCAAATGCATTTTTGATTGAGCAAAATGCCTATTTTCTCAAAATACATTCTCTGAAAAGCTACTTTGTCATGCAAATTCGAAGAGGACGGACGTGGGTGCTGGTTATTTGACGTTTTCAAACGACTTACAGGATTTCATAGAAATTGGCGGGAAAGCCAACCTTATAATCTTGAAAGTGTTGTGTAACTTTTTGTTCCGACTGGATTTGGTTGTCGGTTATGTGCGATCTTTTGTTGTAATTTGTTGACTAGGGTTGCTGGTCACCCTGATTAGATGATTCTGGGTCTTTGTGAGCAGTTTTGTTTGGTTGCTCTTCTAGAGAATTTTTATTGGCTTGTGGTCGATGATTTTGTGCTATGTGAGTTTTGCTACGTATATATTATTAATACACAAAATAAACCAATTTTATTATGAACTGGTTTCCTGCTAAATAGCCTTTGAATGACAACTTGTGACAATATGAATAAATACAAGCCAAAAAACATACAGAAATAAAGAAACATCCAGTTTAAAATTCTGGCCCTTGTGCGCAGTTGCCTTGCTGGCAGTGCACCTATTTATCCAAGGGAACTGTGTCCCTGTTTCTTCTGTCCCTGGCCGCCGACTGCTGCGATCGGCAGTCCAGGGAGACCTGGTAGTTCCTATGGCTCGCACTACTACTGCACAGCGTCGCAGCTTCGCCGTTGTTGGCCCTGCCTCATGGAACAACCTGCCTGGTGAACTTAGTCGGGAATTCCTCTCGCTTCCTCCCTCTCTTTTCCGCAAGCGTTTGAAGACCGTGTTATTCCCCATTAGTCATAGGAAATTGGGCCGGGAGCGCCTCTTATGAGTTTTATCTTGAAGTGGGGCTTTATAAGTTTTTGATTATGATTACGAATAAGCTGGTTCCCGCGACTTAGCTTTCGTTGGGCGCTGTAGAAATCTCTAGTTTACGATTACGATAAATCTTTATCGCCGCTCCAAACGCCATCCACTGTAGCCGTCTATCTGTCTGTCTACTTGTCTGACTTTTGGACTTTGGTTTAGAACTAAACCTGACTATACCTGCCGCACCGACTTTCTTTTTGATTAGGATCCCGTAAACAAGCTTGTCCTAGGAAATGTCATTATAGAAATCTGGCGCTGAAGTATCCCGAGATTACTATTCGATGTCTCTCTCGCATACTTACTATTTGTACTTCCGGTTGCCGAAGACGACGAATAGCGTTATCAAGCACAGCACGAGGAAATGATGCGTTGCTTCAGATGAAGAAGTGTCAAGGGCGAGCAGAGTTGTTTTCCGTACTGTAGAAGCCAAAGTTGAAGTAACAGTACAGCTTAACGTCACACGTTTACTTTGTACCAATAATGGCGTCAGAAGCAACCGAATCCAGCAAGAAATCGGACGAGCAAGTGCTATGTCCTGCGGTTGCTACGGTTAGCTATGTAACTAGGCTTGTTTACAAGAAATTGAATTTACGTAGCACATGATTTATTTTTAAAGGATATTGTTAGGTTAAATACGTTTCTTATACAATAATTACTTTTAGCATTCCATGGCGTCCCGGAGACATCTGCATCTGACAGTCGTATGAGTTTTCAGGACCAAGGTTATTGTCCTGCGATTATCTGTTCAACAGTATGTATCTGGACAAATACCAAGCGCATTTGAACCCTTTGCATGACATGTTTAACCCTTGTTCTAGTTCCGGCCATAATGTATTTTAGGGTTTTGGTCCATTTCACACCTGAAGGGTAAAAACGTTACATCTCATCAACCACTGAAGATAGAGTTAAAGTGTAAATGTGAAGTTTGTTTAGAATGATTTTTGAACAAGCCTTTGTCACCTGATTGTTTTTAGGTCGTGGATACCGTAATGCCTGACGTTAGCCTATACATGGGACTCGAATAACGCCCGCCACGCAATTGGTCAATGCATAGCACGTGATTTTGTGCACATGAACAGGCGTGATTGAAGTTGTCGCTCACGTCCGCCCGTCGCAGATCCTCTCCTGCCCGAATATAGTAAAGCGTAAGACATGTTGTAAGTTAGGAAAGGAGTGCAGCAAAAATGACCTAATTTGGACCCCTTTCTGATAAAATATCTGCATATTAATAACTGAATGTTGTTACGAGAACCTGCATAATTGCCTATCACGCATTTGCAAACAAAAACAAGAAACCGGGATTTTCTAAAAAAAATTTCAGTGCAACAAACCCACGAATACATTTCTTTCTGGGAAATAAAAGTTTATTGCTTCATAGCCCATTTTACTGCGTTTTTTTGTTGGCACAACGCGACATTTGGTAGCTGTAATTAAAATGCATGAAATTGCGATCAGAGTATGGAATTACGACATTATCTTTGTAAGAGAAATTGATGGAAAGCTAGCTAAACTGATGTAGCCTGAGGGCCGCCATTTCAAACTCTAGAAATCCATCCAGAAGTGACCAAAATCACAATGGAAGTGCGAAATTCACGTGACATGCTTTAGCCAATAGCGTGATGGGCGTGAATCTAGTCTCCGAGTTTCCGCTAACGTCCCGGGCCTTAACGGATCAACTACGTTGTTTATATGTGCTTGTAGTTTGTAGATACGACAAGTTAAATGTGGTGGTTTGGCATATGTTTGAGGTGTCGCATATGTATTTTGTTATATTGCCTTTTTACATTTTGCCAATGTTTTAAATAAATATATCTGTCTGATATGTAGTGTTTCTTCAGTTATTATTAGGTCACAGTGTAAACTAGAGTTTAACGTGTATTTATGTATTTGAGTATATATATAGCATCATTTAAGAACTTGTAGGAGATTTTAGCAGAATTCTTGTAAAATATCATCATTTCTTTCTTGTACTTAGTATGGTCCTATAAACGTGCTTGACCTGAAGGAAGGAGAACTACGAAAATGGTGTACTTGTGGACTGAGTAAGAAGCAACCATGGTGCGATGGTATGGTTATAAATTTACTACACCTCAACATTGGTCGCTTCTTTTAAACTTGTACCTCTTAAAAGAGCTGTACATGTGACTGTCTAACTGATCTCAACACAAGTGAAAATCACACAAGATAAGTGATCGGTGTAAATGTGCCAGCTGCATCACCTTTTGCGTGGATCCTATAGCTTGGCTTCACTGATTTTTTATCTCGATAACCTCTACATACTTTACTTGTCTTGCTTCAACTTCCTTATCTTTTCAATCACACCTCCAAATGTTTCGTATATAATTGATCTAGTGCGTTAGCTTACCCAGCTACATCTTACCTTATCCTTCTTCAGCTACACTAGGTCAATTTTTTATTACTTTAGCATTCTTTATTGTCTTACTTATTGCGTTACAATATCTGTATGTTGCCAGGCAGTCACAAGGGCACTGGTTTCCGGTCACTGAAGTGGACAGTTCCCTTCGACCAGACACGCCACGAGATCTGCAACTGCAAGCATACGAAGACACCGCCTTATTGTGACGGAACACACACGAACCTTCCCGAAATCGTCCTCGAACGACAGAAGAAATGTCAGCGGAAGGAGAACGGACACAAGGACGACTGTAAACTGTGCACCAACTGTGGATGGGTACCAGACTTTTGACGGAAATTGCAAAGTGATTATCAAGAAACGTTCTGTGATAGGAATTTCCATTAGGAATATGATTACCGTAGTAATTGTGATATGAATGCAGTTAGATAAATTACAATACATGACGTTATATTACAGTTGCTGTCTTATACTGAGTATTTAGTTCAAGTTGTGTATCATATAGTCGAGAATCGAAGATCTAGTTTTAAGAAATCTGAATGAGAATTTTTAGGTATATGATGGTTTAGGGGTTTTGAGGAATGTGAATTTCCTTTAGAAAATCTCTAATTTATAGTCATAATCGTAATCCCGAGATTTCTACTATGCCCAATGACAACCATGTCATGGGGACCAGCTTATTCACAGGCGCTCAGTCAAAACAAAGTCGAGAGGCAAAAGTATTAGGTTTCAGGTCAAGATCCAAGAGTCAGGCAGAGAGACAGTGTGGCAGCTACAGTGGGTGCTGTGTGAGGTCGGAGAAGAAAGAGGGATAAGAGGAAGAAGGGGAGTTGCTATATGATGTTGTGCGTATGGATGACATGCAAATGCATTAGAAATCTGTCAGCTTTCTACCTTTGAAATCAGTTACTGAACTCAAGAAGGAAACGATTTTTGTGATAGGACACTTTTGAATTTCCTAAGCTGCATAAAATGTATTTCTTCTGATGTATGGTTGGAAGTTGAAGTAACAAAGATTATACAGGTACAGGTTTTTCTGTTTTCATTATACCATTAAAAGTACTGATAATTGTTACTACAGTGTATGTTGCATTTGTTATGCGTACAAGGTCTGTAACTCTGAAGCACAAGGCAATTGTGAATGAAAGACTTGCTCAAGTAACCTTCTTGGGAGGCAGATCAATGCTCTCCATGTTACAAGCTGAGCGCTCGACCCAATCAGCTACCATGCCTCACGAGCAGTACCATATATGAATATGGACTTCACATGTCCAGCATAGGGGTCATCCATTAAGGACGTCCACAGGGGGAGGGAGAGGTCAAAAGTAGGTAATTCCCGCAGACATCCTTTAACTCCCTGCTGGGTTTGAATCAGTGACGTGGTCTTAACTTAGGAAAGCTTTCAGTTGTATGGGAGGAACTGCTTGGGCTGCTACTGTTGTCACATTGTGATAGAAAGTGCAGCGGGTTTTGAGGGAAAATTCGCAACAAAATTAGTTCTAAATTTATGCAATATAATGTACTACATTACAAAAGAACTAGTATGAAGGTTTCTTTGAACAGGTATCTTCTCTTCAGTTAATGTTGTCTGGGCTTACAAGAAAGACTCATTTACAGTTTGGCCTGCGTTATACAAACTGCCTCTGGACTTTTAATTTTTACCTTGGCCTTTCCCCATAAACACATTTCCTAAAAAAATATGAAGGAAGTTGTTAACTCATTTCCTGTCTTCTATCATCCTGCAGATTTTCGTCTTGTGATCACACTGGATCTCGACCTTGGCTTGACCTCCTGCATTGATTACGACCAAGCACTGAAACTAGTCCAACAATTTGGCCTGTAGGGATATGCGTTGACTAAGCGAATTGTGTGGCCATAAGAAATTTCACCAAATTGCATCGCATGTTAAATATAATTCTCAGAAATGATCTGATCAGTCTACGGCTGCAAGTCAACCCCCAGTTGTCATAAAAGAATTGGTCCAGGTTTGCTTTTAGCCTCTGCCAAACCCATCAGCAAAGTTCAGTCCCATTAATTAATAATTATCCTCATGCTAACACCAGAATAAATATGGGCTCGTCCACAAAGGATGTCAGCAAAGAATGGGAGGGTGGGCTCACTCACATTATGACAAGGAGGAATTGGGCCCAAGGTAGATATGCACATCTAAATTTAGTATGTATTATCAGTACAGCCTGTATCTTGAGAACCAACTTCAGTCAGACAGCAGACTGTCTATATTGCGTTGGAACGTACCGGAGTACCTTTGCATGATGTGGCAGTATCGAAGTACCCCACCCTGAAGCACAGTGAGCCATGCAAGATCGAGAGAGTAGCCTAATCTAATCCTCAGTATACCCTGGAGTTGGACGTCCGCAAAGAGGAACGGGGTTGGGTAATGCCAAATGCGGACAAATGAAGACTAGGGGAAGGGGCAGTCCAAAGTAGGTCATTTTTGCAGACGTCCCAGAATATCGTACAACTATAAACCATAGTGGCAGGCAGCTGAGGGGGTAATTTCATTGGACATTTTTCGTTTTGGTCCCATATAGTGGGACATATAGGAGGGCTAAGGGCTTCTTTAGACCTCGTTAGCTATATAGGTTAAAGTGTAGGGCCTACTTTAAAGGCGTCCCTGAGCGTGATGCCCGTTTGCTTATCCACCATAGGCAGCCTCTCTGTCTCGTGTCTGTGATTGCGGCTAGGCTTTGGTGCGCCATCGGTTGATGCCTTGTGGATTAGGCACCGGCGCACTAGAAGTTACTAATTATTATTATCATTATTTGCATACCGATATTGGCTATTAGCTTTTATCAGAGAGATTAATCTTGGACTCGCACGGGACCTTAAATGGCATGGCACCCATTCAAACGGGCAGCGGTGGTGAAGGATTTCGCCCAAAAAATTCAATGCAAATAAGCAGGGTCAATGCTGGGCTTACGGTCGCTAGAGGAATACGTGTACATTTACTTTTGCCTTACATTATCACATTGCTGTTGGGGTAAGCTGCAAGGTACTGAGCCTGTCAGAACAATATGATAAACCTATACTGCACATGCAGACTTGATGTTCCTGGGTTCCTGTGAAAATTATAACTTATAAGCTAGTTTCCCTGTTGTAACTTTATTTAGCGGGAAATGTGTTGAATTTTTACTTTAGTTTCACGCACTACATTTAAATACGGAGACCACCCACGATGACGTTGTGTTGCGCCGCTGTTAAGCGCTTGAGCAGCCACCCTTTTTGTACACATTTTGCTAAAGCGCTGAGCATCGGCGCTGGGGCATTCAGAGATATATTGGTGCTTCAATTGGTAGAGGTTTGATTAAAGACTGTGTTGCACGACAGGTAACGAATTTTTAAAATTCGATAAAGTTATTTTGATTGAAAACATATCACGGTAAAGACTAAGACGTCTTTTACAGAGATGCTGTAGAAATAACTCGTGTTAATTGTTGTTAAATTGTAGCAGGACGCTAGAAGACGGCGTGTTTTAAGTGAGGTTCTTGTTTGGCGTAGGAAGCCATTTTGAAAATGAATAACAGAAGTTATTTATGTAGTGATTTGCCTGTTTCAGGCCCTTTCTGCATCATGATCTACAACACACGAATATAGTGTAGGCCTAATAAGTGCTCTTCTTTGGCGCTTCGCCCACGTAAGCAGTTTTCTGTAAGAAGAGGTGTCTAAATTTCACCATGTCTCTTGTCAGTATTATGGTGACTGGCTATGATTATACTTTGTATCTACTTTGTATCCCAGCGCATGAATCAGAAGAGGTTTTGAAATAATGAGATCACATCTTCACACTTTTTGGTGTCTTACATTTTAAAAGAGGAACAGAACAAGCCATGTTGGATGGCTGCAGTAGTGTTTGCTTTTAAGCTGCAACCTAATACACGGATGAATGTCCAAATCAGTAAGTAAAGTTCCCATGAAGAATGTAGGGGAGGCACTCATTTCATTTTCTTAAGCCTTGAGCCAGCAGTGGACAAATCCCAAGGTCCTGGACAGTCAAAACAGAATTGACTGGCAAAGTGTTTGGTTCCAGGTCAAGATCAAAGAGTCGGGCAGAGAGACAGCGTTGCAGCTACAGTGGGTAATGTTTGGATTGGATTGGAAAGAGGGATAACAGAAAGAAGGGGAGTTGCTATATGAATGTTGTGCACATGAATGACAGGCAAATGCGTTAGAAATTTGTCAGCTTTCTACCTTTTAAAATTAGTTAATGAACTCAAGAAGGAAACGATTTTTGTTATAGGACACTTTTGAATTTCCTAAGCTGCATCACAGGACTTGCCGTTTGCTTCCCAGCTTATGCTGACCCAGTATCAAATCATACTGTTTGGTGACAGAGGCACATTTGTGCAAGCAACTTGTCTAGGGTCGTTACACAGAGTCAAACTCGCAACCCCATGATCATTGACCAAACGCATTACCAATAAACCACTGTGTTGTATAAAAACTTACCGAATCAGTAATAATTACAGATAATGACACTGTTATGTATATGGTATTTTTTATTTTTGGTAGCCATGCATATTGGAGGGTCACAGTGCATAATTTCCTTACAATTGAGTCAAACCAGGCTAAACAATTTCTTTAAATCAAGGAGATATGGCTAAACATTTTCAGGCAAAATATTTTTTCTGAGAGATGTCAAAAATGCTTTTTTTATTTCTCTTATTTTCTTTTATTTCTCTTATCAAGTGAAAGGTTCATAAAACGAATGTTTGACAGTGTATTCACACTGGATGTCACTCTGTGTATCATAAATCTGAACGGTATGATATTGTTCAAAGCAACCAGTCTCGGTAAGTTGTCACCTTTGATTTCGCCAGATTCTTCTTGGAGCTCAAAGTCATCCTTCGACAACGTAGAATCAAAGTCCTCAATAATATGCAAAACATCTTCTACAAAATATTTTATTTTATGATAATAAAGTCCAGTTTTAGACACCATAGTTCAAAATTTACTAGAGAATTGGGAAATGGCGTAAACTGCAACGCGACTGTGGGTGTATTTCTTTTGCACGTGGGCATTAGAAGTAGGTCGAACCCATGTGATGATGTGCCTTGTGATGTCATCTGGCTTATAAAATGAAATGATATACTTTTGGCGTGTATCAATGACTGCGGCTCTCTACACTTAGATGTTGGCTTTGGTTGACAACAGCCTTCAACCCTAATGTCGACTTTTGTTGACGACAGCCTTGAAAGTGTTAAAATTCTGGGGTTCTACTGATGTCAGGCATGTCTCACCATCTCATGCTGCCTACTTACCAGTGATTTATAACGTGCTTAATTTTTGCAGGGGCTTGAGACCCCTGTGAATCCTGCCCTGAGAGCTAATTGGCCACATTAATGTCTTGTTATCAGACAGTACTTCAGCTTTCAGATTAATCTCAAAGTTGTGACCTACTTGTTGAATAATGATCATCCATTGTCTGCAAAAAGTGACCTACTTTGGACCTCTCCCTTCTCCTTTGGTCTCATTTGTCCCCATTTGGCATTACTTTCTCCGTCCCCTTTGAGGATGTTTGCACTTAGGCTACCCTGTTCATCTTGCAGGGCTAAATGTGCTATGGAATGTTAACAGTATCCATTAATTTGGGTAAAATCTTCTTAGACATTACTTGTGTGAAGGTCAAGAACAGCTGTTTTGGCCTACTGCCAGGCAGTATTGTGGCACATTCTTCATTAATCAGGTTTGGTTGTAAGCTGCAATATCAGTACTTCAATACCAGTTATGGCTAGCTGCAAAGTTATTAAACATTTAGGTGTATAACATCTTATAACAGTTTATGCTCTGGTTGCAGCTGCTGATGACACATAACTTTTTGATTTGGTACCTGTTAACTTGATTTCAGGAAGGTTTTATTCAAACTCATCCAAACTGCTTGTGGCATTGAGCGGAAAGAAGTGGAAGGCAAGGAGTTTTTGAAGAAGAGAGGCAACCGTGGAAAGATTGTTCTGAAAATACTAAGGGCTAAGTGTAACGGAAAGCTGGAAAGCAGAGAGATTTCAAAAACCAAAGTTGTTAAGAATATGCCGCTGGAGGATGACAGAAAAAACAAACAGGACAACAAGCTCGTTGTACCAAATGATGCAGATGCCATCGTGAACAAAGAAGGCAGCATAATAAATAATGGAAGAACCAGCAATGTGGGTGGTTTGAGTGCTCCACTGCAAGGGACAACAGGTGGATTTGGCACTGAAAGTATGAAGTGGCGTGTGTCAGGGCCTAGGGTTCAAAGCCTAGCAACTAGTTCACCGCCAGATAATTTACGACTTTTCATAAAAAAGTTACCTGAAACTGAAATGGAGTCTGATCAGCAACAAGATTTGATTGCTGAGTCAAATCCTGAAGCTGACCATTTGAGTGTATCGACGTGTGTTGGGACTATGTTAATGAAGGCTGAAAGAAAACGTCATACTGAAGCACTTCACAACTGTGGACCCAAAACCAAACAAATGAAGGTTGAAGAACTTGGGACTGGACATGTAGGAGAAAGATGTAAGAAATCATCAACTGCAGATCTTGAGCAGGAAGGAGCAGAGAAAGTGATTAACTTTATTAAGAAGTTGGGAATCAAGAAGGTAATTTCAATTATGAAAAACACGACAGAGAGAGAAAAACTGAAGGGGTTGGCAAGCAAGGTGGGAAGAGAAAAAAAGGCGATGAAAGAATTTGGAAATCACAAAGATGAAATTATGAAAAAACAAAAGACTAGAACGAAAGTCCAAGATGGAGTAGCAAAACCTGAAAATGAAGTCAAGAAAAATGCATCTGAAACTGAAACAGGAGTCAAGAAAAAGCCAGCAAAAGCTGAGAAAGTATTTAAGAAAAGCACCACACGTGCTGGAAAAGGGGTCAACAGAAAGACAGCAATAGCTGAAAAAGTACATCAACACATGGAAGCTGTAAAATCACACAGAAAAAATCCAGCAAAAGCTGAAAAAGTAGTTAAGAAACACACAGTGAATGCTGAAAAAGCACTGAAGAAAAAGCCAGAAAAAGCTGAAAACATAGTTAAGAATATGGCCACTGAAGCTGAAAAGAAAGTCAGGAAGCCAGCAAAAACTAAACAAGAAGACATAGGAGCAGTCACAGAAGCGGAGACAGGAGAAAACAAAAATCCAGCAAAAACAGAAACTGTGGTTAAGAAAAAGGCTTTTGAAGCCAAAAAAGCAGTCAAGAAGAAGGTATTAAAAACTGAAAAAGTAAGCAGGAAGAAGGCATCTGCAACTGAAAAGGTGGTTAAGAAAAAAGCAGCAAAAACTGAAAAGGAAGTCAAGAGAAAAGCCATTGAAGATGAGAAAGGAGAGAATGAAGCACCAGCAGAAGTGGAAAATGTAGTAAAGAAAACAGCCACTGAAGCTGAAAACGTACCAGCAGCCAAGAGAAATGCACAAAAAACTGCAAAAGTGATTGAGGAAAAGATGGTTTTAGGTGGTAAAGAAGCCAAGACAAAAGAAATAAAAACACAGTATGTAGTCAAGAAAAAAGCCACTGTGGCTAACACAGAATGCAGAAAAACAGAAACAGAACTGGAAACATTAGTCAGCAGAGAGGTAACTGAAAATGAAAAAGGAGTCAAGAGAAAGACAACAAAAATGGAAGAGGTACTAAACAAAAAGGCAAAGAAAACTAATACAAAATTGAAGAGAAGATTACAAGAAAGCCAAAGTAAAGTAAAGAAAACAATCGTAACTGGGGTGAAGCAAAGAAGACACCAAACTCTTGAAGTAAGACTGACAGACGTTAAGGAAATTGTAGGAGAATCAGCAGCTGAAGTTGGAACACAGTCTAAACAGAACCAAGAGGAACTTGGAAAAACAGAGATAAATTTCATCAGGGAATGCCAAACTGAAATGGAAGTTGAGGAAAACAGTAAGACATCTGTTCCTTCTGTAGAAGATGCAATCAGGAGTGGGTTTTCTTCTTTGGAAGGGAGTTCTTTGCCAAGAGATAATAGCAATGAAGTCTGTTTGGAGATGCAAGAAGTTGATCCAGTTCCAGTGCTGTCTGAGGTCAAGGGTGTGGCACTGGAAAGCAGTCTTTTGGAAAGGCAGGATGTTTCTCAAAATGTGAGCAATTTGGAAATGGAAGAGTTTGGTGACATATTTGTGAAACAGGATATAATAAATCCATCTGCTGTGGAATTGGGTAAAGAGGAACAGGAAACCTTGATTTCAGACGCCAGTGTGAGAAAAACAAGAATTCACGTAGAAGACAGTGCCGTTCGTGGGTCATTACAAAATATGCAGAGTGATATGCTGGAAATGCGAGTAATTGGATCTGTAAATATTCTGTTACAAACAGACAGGCATAGAAGTACTTGTAAGAATTTTGGAGGAAGCCTCAATGTTGAAAATCAGGTGATGAGCTGTGAATCAGGTGTTCCTGCACCAAAAAACAAACTGAATGATTCACTGATAGCAGCTGAGGATCAAGAAATTGAGAGTGAAATGAATCCAGAAACTAACGTGAGTTTGACTGATGAGGGAGTTTACACTCCAATACAGAAGACTCAATCATATGATGAATCAAGAACTCTGTTTTTGAATGAAGCAGTGGACTGTGCTGAAAAGGAACATAAACCTGATTTTTTATCGAATGTGGGTTGTCAGTCTTCAGAAGGTAAACATATCAAAATATGTAGCATTTGCACAACTTCCCCGCTGACCTCTAATGTCATATCAGCAGGTAAAACTGCCCTTGGTGCAGAATCTCTGGATGCTTGTCCCATTACAACAAAACCATTGGCTCTAAATGGTAACAATTTGGATGATCTTGCTACAAACAAGGGTAGTTCTTTTAGAGTGTTACGGCAAGCAAGCCCACCAAAAAATGTCTTTCAGTCTCGGAAGTACACAAGGCTGGATGATATTGCTGGAAAACTGTGGAAAATGAAGGAAGGAGCCGTGGGGTATACAGACCTTTCAAGGAAGACAGCAGAGGTCACTGGAATACAGAATCAAAACATTGCCATTGCTTCGGAGTTGACTGCTGTTGACAGGTCCACGTGGGATGCATCAGTGTTTAACGAGCACTGCTATGCTAGTAGACAATCAATAGGTTGTGAAGCAACATTATCAAAGCAAGAATGTTGCCAGAATATACAGGTTGTAGGTTTTCCAGTTGAACCTGTAGGAACATCAAAAGACTGTACAATTACTCCTTTGGTTTGTCATACCACACTGCCAGAAGCTCATATGAATGTTCTTACAAACTCCAAAAGGCTTACAACCACAACAGAAAACTATTTGAAGGCTGTTGCCACACCCATCCAAAGTGTTTCGTCAATGCCAGAAGATAGTTTGAATGCCGTTACGCCCTCTCATAATGTTAAAACTATGACAGAAGAACATGCAAATGCTCTTGCAATCTTTCAAAATGTTACAGCCATTCCTGAAATGCAATTTAATGCTGCTGAACATACTCAGAATTTCTCAGGCATATCAAAAAAGCATTTGCTTGCAGCTACACGCTCTCAGAGTATTGAAGCGAAGTCAGAAAAACTGTTAAACTCTGTTACACACATCCAGAGCATACCAGCAATGTCGGAAGATCAGTTAAATGATGAATGTTCTAAAAATGTTACAGCCATGACAGAAGAACAGATGAATGCTGTCACACACTCCCAGAATGTTATGCCCATGACAGAAAAACAATTGAATGTCATTACTCATGTGCCAAGCATAGCTGCCATATCGGAAAATTGGCTAAATGATGTGGTACATTTCGAAAATGTTACAGTCATGTCAGAAGAACAGCTAAATGTCATTTCACACTCCCAGAATAGCACAACCATGCAAGAAAAACAGTTGAATGCTGTGACAATCCCACAAAGTGTTACAACCATATCAGAAAAACAATTAAATGCTGTTGCACGATCCCAGAGTGTTACTGCCTTATCAGAAGAGTTACATGTCATTGCACACTCTCAAAATACTGCAGCTATGCGAAACAAGCAGTTAAAAGCTGTTGCACCCACACAGATTGTTACGACAATGCCCAGGGAGTACTTTTATGGCATTACTCAACCCGCTAATTTACTGTTAGTACCTGATGAGAATTACGGCACAGAACAGCAAGTATATTACACTCTTGTGCCAAGTCTTGACGATTCCACAAATCTAGATGCTTATGATTTTGTACAGCCTCAAGGCATTACTTTGACAACTCAGGGGGATTATTATACAACTATTGCTCCACATCAACTTTTTTCAGTTGTGCTACAAGAAGGCAGTTGTTTGCCTTCTCAGAATGTGTCGTTTACTAATTCAGAGGTTGCAAGTTACAATGCTCTGCTGAATCAAAATGCTTCTGTGATGCCAGAGATATGCTACACTCTTGCTCAGGGGCCAAAAGTAGAAACTTGTGGTCATTATAAGGCACAGAACGATACATTTTTGCCAAAACGGATGTGTTGTGCTGTTGGAAAATCACAAGTTGAGAATAGCAATATTTTGCAGCCACAGAATGATGCACATTTGCCAACAGAGGTGTTTTTTACTGTTGCACAAGCACAAGCTGAGAATAGCAATCTTTTGCCGCTGCAGAGTGACGCATATTTGCCAGAAGAGGTATACTACTTTGTTGAATCTTCCAGAGAGAAAGGAGAGATGTCTAAAAGTGCAAATGTGAATCTTTTGCAGTCTCGGAATGATACATTTCTGCCGGAAGAGGTATGCTATATCAGTTCTCATTTTAAAGATGATTTTCTAATGTCAGAGGATGATTGCTACAGTTTTATACCAACCCGTGAAACAGAGGGATCTGATATCAAGTGTAATGTTTCTACACGGCTGCAAAAGCTTATGACGATGCCTGAGAAGGATTCATCTTGTATTGTTGAGCCATCAGAAGGTACAATAAAGGCATCAGATGGATATTTCGAACCGTTACAATTGAATGAACGTATTCTGAATTGTGGTAAGAACATCGTGCTGGAATCCCAAGATGTAACTGAAGGCTATGCTACAACTGAACTTCTGTCTGATCCACAAGCAGGCGATACCCACTTTTCTGCTGTCAAAGATGGCTGTGCTGTGGCAGTGCCTCAAAATACACAAAATTTGAGTGAAGTTTCTTGCTCTGCTGCCGTTGAACATGAGAAGGATGCATCTACAGTTACCCCCAACTTTGTTGAAGTCCAGAAAGGCAACTGTAACACTGTGGTGCCATGTGAAGATATGTTGGACATGTTGAATATTGGATGCTGTGTTGATGTACAGCCTGAAAGCTCTAAAATTGAGCCAGAACACCTAACTGATGACGTTGGAGTTACTCGAAACAAAGAAACATCTCGAAATGCCAAGCCTGATCTACCAAAGAGGAAATTGCCAAATCGACAGTCGAAGAACCGTGCAGCTGCAACAGAAGATTCTAAGGTCAGTTGATGTAAACACAGCTGTGCGTGTGCTTCTGTTGATGTAAAGTAAGGTAACACATGGTAGTCACGTATTTAATTATGTCTTAACAATGGTCCTCAAAGGCATGGGTTTAATGTTAAAGGATAAATTCAACTGAAGTGCAAATATAGTGTCAGAAATCATATAATTAGAAAGCTTTACATTACTACAGATGTCAGTTTCACTTGATGGATTATGATTATGATGGATTATGATTATGATGCAAAAATCAACAAAACTAAAAACATTTGAGAGGTTCTTAAAGTCTTAAAGTGTTGTATAAGTGTGTAAATTTATTAAGTGAACTTTACAGATTTTCTAGCCATGATACTTCCTAACTTGGAAATTTATAGATGGACTGAAATGCTCGAAGAATTGCATTCTCTGACTGCACGGCAGGCAAACAGTTTAAATGATTTTTTCATGCTTCTAGGATGTTGCCCAGAAAATCCACAGAGGATCCATTCTTGGCCTCCGAGTTAATCCACAAAAGGTCAAGCTTTTCCAGTATGACCATCAAGGGGTTGCAGTAAAGACTGATGAAAAACCTCAGGAGCCTTCTAACGGTAAATGAATTAAATTCACTTCTTGAGCCATTCATACAAGGCTCCTGAGACTAGAGCCTGTTAAAAGGATTTTAAATCTCAGGCTACTGGACAAGAAAGAGAAGATACTTGCACAATGTGTGAATGTGCTTCTGATTATTTGTGCAATTGTTCTTTGGAAACAGAATTGCTGGCTTTGATCAGTGAATAAAAATAACTATACCTTTACACATTTACACAGCTATGAGCGAACTGAAAAATGTTTTACGTTTGCGGTTATTCACAGGCCCTTGTATGGGTGCTTTGTAATTGCGATTACCCTGAGAAAATCAATCTGCTCCTGAGGGACAAAACAGGGCAGGGTAGAATGCTTGCTGTATTTATTTAGCTGTCAAAGGATAACATCATCTACAGGAAACTAGTTGAAAGTTAAAATGGCTACTAGTAATGTAATGTAATGTAATGTAACAAGCACTTATATAGCGCTCTTCAAGTACCTCTCAAAAGCGCTGATGACACGGCTATCCTACCGATCTAAACAAGTGCGTTTTCAAGTTAACAGAGAATGAACACTGAGTTAAACTAAGTGGAAAAGTACGAATGTTTAAAGGGAGACTGTTCCAGAACGATGGACCAAAGCAGGAGAAGGCACGATGAGCACGCAACGACGTGCGGTAGCTTGTAGTAGTAGTGTCTTGGCTTGGCAGTTAAAAGAAGTTCTGAAAGACATTTTATAAACGTCGACATACATATGTGTGCTGCTGGATGGTCATATCTCTGTTGAGGAATAATGCTTTGGTGTTTCATCACATTTGTTAAGATTGGAATTCCAAGCAGCTGTTTGCTTGTTGATTGCTTGTATTTGCATTTCAGTGACAGATTCTTCTAGGCCAAGACCTTCTCATGGTGCAGATGCATAATTATTCAGTGTGCAGATATCTTCTCTTTCTTGCCTTTTATTAAAACTCTGGAACCTCCTTACAATTCTGCCTTTGGGAGTCATTAAGTACTACTCAGTCAGAAGGTTACGCTGTTACAAGATTGTGTTCGCATCGTAGCCAAGCATATGTTGAGGAGGTGCTGGCTTATCTTTTGTTACAGCTGAGTTAAGTTTGAAAAACTTAATGTTTATTTTGGATTTTCTGTAGACTCCAGAGATATCATCAGTAAGCTGCTTCAGAGTTTGGTGAAGTCCAGTAACAAGACTTCTAAGAAGCATCTGCTGAGACAAAGAGATTCAGACCTTGCTGACTTGGGTGCCAATAAACCTTCACCACCTCCACTGGTACGTGTGACTGTTTTCTGTTGAATTTCTCAAACATTATTAATTTGCAGTTACTGTTTGTTGTTAATATACATGTGGCACAGTAAGAGGCATATCTTTAGTCTAGAAAATGGGGTACCATTTCTCCCCCTTCTTTTCCATTTTGCATGAGTTATTTTTTGAGTAATAGCATAAGAAGTCATTGGAGAATGTCAAGCTTATACTAAACTTGATGGGCATTGTTTATTCATGGTAGTAAATAGTGTGGGTACCCTATAGAAGGTACCCTACGGTACCCTCTAGTCCAAAAACGTGGGGTATGAGTATGCTATACAGATTTGTAATTACAGTTATTTTTTTCAAGGAATTAAAACTAATTATTACTGTTATTATTATTAATTAAAAATTATTATACTTTTATTATTATGTTTAATATGATTATTTTTTAATATTATTATTACTATTACTGTTTTTATTGTTGTTATTATTATTATTATTATTTATTATTATGTTTATTATTATTATTATTAAAAAATTTGCAATGCACACAGTCATGCGGCAGTGTGAATCTAATGTGTGAAGCATTTAATTAAAACTAGCATTTAGGAAGCCTGTCAAGAAGAAGTTAGCTCTAGACTGCAAATAAATATGCATCTGTAGTGCATGACACAGTTGGCGATTGGTTTGAATGCTCGCCTTGTAATGCAGAATGTATGGGTTTGAGCCTCCGCTGACAGTTACTTGTGCAAGTCCTTCAGCCACAGTTGCTTAGCGCCATCAAATGATACTTTGTCATTATATAGTGCCACTTGATAAATTCAGAAATAAAAAAGTACCAGATAAATAATCTGGTTTTAACCACTAACAAGTAAAAATTTACTTATGGATCCTTGTATCAGTAATATAGCAGTAATAAAAAATTATCACTGTGCATATTAAAATGGTTTAGCTCTGCACAAAATTTGGGTGTATTTTACGAGGAATTTGAAATTAAACATTCAATTACATGAATACATTTAACATGTACATATGATATCTTGGAGATGTTCTTACAAAGAACTATGTATGTGTTCAGATTCATACATAAACAAGCCTTTGAGGTCTACTGTTGTTACTTGTGCTTAATTAATGAGCAATTATCTCACCTGACTTCATTTAGGGTGCCTTTATTAAAGAGCTGAATGTTTGTGTTTGTAATGGTAGGGAGAACTTGTCTGGGCTCGGCTGTCTTTTCAGAGGTTCTGGCCAGCTATAGTTGTTGATCCGGCAAGCTGTGGACAGTCGGCTTCTAAGCCGGGATACTGTTGGGTCTTCTGGTTTGGAGACTATAAGGTTTCAGAGGTTAGTTTGTGCTTCAGCACTGCATTTCCGTACACAAGTCATCAATACATAGCTGCTTAGCACTGAGTGATTCCGTTCTGGTCAGTGTTGTAAACCTTCACTGTGACGGACACAGTGTAATGAACTGACCAAGTTGACATTAAGCAAAGCGGATTTACACAAGGTAGTTTACATGCTGTGAAACTGTACTGCTTTTTCTTCCTGTTTTGTTTTTGCAGGTACCCTTGGTTAAAGTTCTGCCATTTGCATCCAATTTCTCAAAGAAGTACGTCAAGTCGCTGCGCAAAACCTATGAAACAGGTGTCTTGGAGGCAGTGAAGGTGCCGTCTTTACTACTTTTTCTTTGTTATTCGTGACTCCTGCCATAACTAAATGTGTGAGTAGTGAGTGCGCTTAATGATTGAGGTTTGGGGCTTGCCGAGATAAAGCCATATTCATACTTTAAAGAAATTGTTAGTCGCAGCCTGTGAGGCACTGGTCCTACCAATTCCTGGACTGAGGTTTATGCCTTTCTGGGTCAGAACCTAGGAAGTGGAATTGAACACTTCTAAATCTTATTATAAGGTACTTCAGTCTTTACTGTTGCTGTCAGTTAATAAGCATGTTGTATGAGCTTATTTTTTAATATGTCATTTTGGAAACAGTATGGAAGCTTATTGATTGCCCAAACTGATGATCACTAAACTCATAATCAGTTAAGCAAAGACAGAACAGATTTTTAGTATCTGTAGCACTGCAAGATTGCTTTTGTCAAAGATTGACGGTCTGTGACCATCCTAATTGTTTCAAGTTAATGGAGTTGAAACTGTTCTGAGGTTAAACTGCCAGCCAATCAGAACCAACGCCAAATGGCTTGCTGTACTCCAGATCCCTGACTAAATTTTGTTATGATTAATGTTTGCCAACATGTGATGGCTTTGAAGCAGGTGCGCGTACGTTTTTCCTAAACTCATTTACCTTTGGCTAATTTCTAATCTGATCTAATCTAATGATTTATTTTTGTCACCATTATCTACGTATGCACTTGTAAGGTATCAGTCAATGGTTGCTTGAAGAGAAACCGCAGTCAGAAATTAGAATCTGTTGAAGAAGCCTGGTTGAAAACTGAGGTCAGATATCACCTCGTATTTCCCAGTTCAGATTTCACATTTCATATCAGAAACCTGAAGAGGAAGTGAAAGCATCTCTGATTGGCTGCTGCATGGCCGTGTTGTCATCTGACTTATGTGACATGCTTCTTTCTTGTAGGAGCTTGCAGATAGAGCCCTTGACAGTGATGGTGGTAGTGTCAAAAGTGGCAAGGACTTGATTGCCTGGGCCTACAGTGGATTTCCTGTGACCTCTAAAGTCCACAAGGAATCATGTGAGTGATTGTGCTTTACAGCCGGTCATGAATGTAACTGTAAAGTCTGTAAATGTAACTTGAAACGTATCTTCAACCACTGGACCACGTCTGAGAACACTATTCTTATAGGAGCATGTAGTTGATGAATTACCTCTTTACCTGCATCACATATCTGCTTCAGTTTGTAGCTTTCCCTGTCTAAACCTTATTGCATGAACTCCCTACAGACCTGTGGAAGATAACCAATAACTGAATATGGCATCTTATGACTCGACTTTTACATTGCTATCCAGACTGGTGATGTAGCGCAATGTATGACAGGTTGAAACGACACATGGGAATTGCAGTGTATCTGAATCTGTAATTGTAAACCTGTTACAAAAACTTTACATTGTGTGCCGCTAACCGTGAGTTAGCTAACCATGAACGAACACTTAAGCATTTTGGCCAGACTAACCACTGCTTACCTCAGACACCAATGTGGCTAGAGTGACCTCTGACATAACACCACAAATGTTTTCTTTTGCCTAATGTTAAATGGTGCCTACTGCCAGACAATGTTCTATGTCTGCTGCAAAATTTTACATTACTGCATGGTTACACTACACGTTACAATGACATTCATCACCTGAAAAGCTTACCCTGATAGACAGGATCATTAGACTATAGCTAACTTGCATTATGATGTTGGGGGCAATTGGCAGGTAGCTGTGGGCCAAACGAACATGGCTGTCAGCATGAGTAAAGACTTGCAGGTGTCTGACCTGCGAATGTGAAGCTGCGTTCACCTGATATTCTGCTCAGTAGGAGCAGTTTGTAACAGTGTCCACCTAGACACAGTTCGCTTGAGGTGAAAAACTCACTGCTGACATGACGAGAGCTGGTACACTTGGGTAGATGGTACCTTACTTATGACTGAAGCAAAGTTACCTTTTATATTAGGTATTACTAGTCTTGGCTATATTTACACTTGTAATGTAATCAGTCTTTATAGCACCTGTTATCATTACTGCCGTTCGATTGTTTTCTGTAGCTATGCACCTCCCACAGTGGATTCTTGAAAAACTTGAGAAGATCAGGATTGATCGGCTTAAGATGGAGGATTCACATACAGAGGCAAAACTTCACAGGAAAAATGAATCAGTAACTATTAAAGGTAGTAGACACTGTTAATTATAACTTCATGAAAATTTAAGCATTTTTACAGTGTACACCAGAGATAATCTTGGTGTAGACTGACGAAAATTACCTTTATAACATACATCTTTATAACACAGATTCTGATATTACATAGTTGATTATATGGATCCTAAAGTTAGTTGAACTTTAGAAAATGACCTCATCACCTTATTATATGATAGCCTTGGTTTAAGACGATCGTAGATGTGGCTCCCAAAGACAGTGTTGTAAGTTGGTTCCGGTATTACTGTGATAACTGTTAGCATGTATATGCCATGTTTGAACTCTAAACTTATAGTATTCTGTAGTAATGGCTTGTCTCTCTGTGCACCTGTAGCTACGTCTGAGTTTTTGAAAGATGGTGAAGAAATTCAATCAATTTCAGGTGAATTGACATCTGTAGCTTTGCTACTTGAATATGTGCTGTTTCTGCCGTTATTAGGACTGAATTTTGTATGTATGGGAGGGAGGGAGGAAGGGAAGGACTGGTATCTACATATTTACTTAGCACTTGTTAAGAATGCACAGCTGTCTGCAGAGCTAACATTTAAGATATGTTTAGAATGTTTCAAGTGACCGCTTTTCAGTGAAGTTGTAATGTGATGTAATGAAGCATTATTTATTATTTTCATTTCTTGTTACTTGCTCAGGGTTAGTAAATGTGAATTTGGGGCATAAGAAATGTGCAGACAAATTGTCAAGGGTCATTAGCATGCATTCTGCTTAGCAGGCTCAAACCCGCAATCGTTGAATTGCGGACACAACGCTCCCGAATAGACCACCATGCTGCATCATTACAACTACATTTGTATTTTGCCTTTTTTTAAACAATGAAACGTTAATTTTGATCATGCAGCCTGAAGTACGCTACAATTCAACAATGATTAAGCCATTCTGTTTGATCCTGTTTTTGTGTTATTAGGTCAGGAGCACCTCTAAGGAGTTTCTGTTGAAGTAACGCTATACAAATTTGAGATTATTTTATTTAATTTATTTAAAGCACTTGTAACGCGCGCAATGTCAGTAAACCTGAATCTGAGGCGTGGAAATTACAGTTACAGTTACAACCATATCTTTGCTGTTGCTACGTTCCTAGATGTCTGCGTAGTTTGCAGCTGTGTGCTGACGAGATTGGTCAGGTACGAACATCCGTTCTTCAAAGGAGGTCTTTGTCCGAGTTGTAGGGTAAGCTTATCGGAAATTAAATTGATCAGAATATTCTTTTAATGATAAGATGCAGTAACACAAATGTTGAAACACTGAACAGTTCCTTATGCTGCAAAACAGTTCATCGTGCTGCAAAACCTTTTTGAATGTGGCTAAACAGTTTTTTTACAGGGGTCTAAACATAGTGTTCTTTGTGACAGATTTTCATTCATGACATGTGGCAAAAAGTCTGTATGTAAAATATTTTTATTATGCTTAATTAATTATTTAATTACTTGCTCATGAAGTGTCAACAAAGAAATGTAAATGTATAGGTTTTATTTAGCGACCGTATGGCCTCGACCCTGCTCATTTTGCAATGAATTTATCGGGTGAGATCCTTCACCACCGCTGCCCGTTTGAATGGGCGCCACGCCATTTAAGGTCCCCGTGCGCGGACCGTACTAGCCCGAGATTTAAATCTCTGAAATAGGCCATGACCGGGATGCGAACCTGCGATCCTTACGCACAGAGGCTCCTTGGCATACGCACTTACCAATGTAGCTAACTAGGCCAGTAAGAAGTAGCTATTGGATAAATAATTATGGTACTTGTGTGTTTTTCAGCAAACCGTTCTCGAAAGCATCTTTTTCTTTGACAGTGATGGGACAAATGTAAGTGGCATGTGATGTCTTATAAGTTTTCTCAAATGTTTGTTTGCTTTAAAGCTTTGCCTAAAATTTCCTGTAATGTGTCTTCTATGATGCTTTTCCAGTGGTCTTTTTCCTAGTAGTGTGCCTAATTTTCACTAGTTCTTTTTCTGTTATGTATCTAATGTCTTTTCTGTTTGTAAAGGTTTGCTGTCTTTTTCTTGTTCTTTGTTAAATGTTACAGTAAGCTGCAATTGTAACAGAAAATTTATATAGCACCACTCAACAGAAACTAATCAGAGGCACTTACATGCTAGCCTAAATGAAATTAAATGTCATTAAGAACAGAAAGTTTATCAGATAGCATGCAGTGCTCGGATAATGAGAAAAGTTACCAGTGGCAGGCTCCTAAATGCATGCAGAGCCCAGCACCTATCCCTAGTTAACAGATGACGTCACGTTCAGAGTTCCTGAACCTCGTTGAATTTAAAATGAGGCACAACTGGTGATGTCTCCTTATCTATACATACATGTAGAATTATATGTGGATAGAGTGATAAGGGAATTGTAGAATTATATGTGGATAGAGTGATAAGGGAATCAAAGAAGATAAGCCACACTTCTGGCTACAGAATTTAGTAGAGATTGAAGAACTGATAACTACAATTTTGGCCGACTAATGAATACTGAATTGCAGTAATTAGCTGAACTATGAATGAGGGCATGAAGTACAGCTGTAAGCACATTTTATGGTGCATCCAAAAACTTTTAACTGCCTTTGATGAAAATAGCAAGGGCAAGAGAGATGAGACAACCTGTCAATTCATGGTCCAAAGTTGAGGCCAGTGCCAGTTGTGTCCTGTATGTGTGGTAGAATGCTTCATCTTAGCAATTACTAAACAGTGAAGTTCACATTATAGCATCAATTTGCTCCAAAAAAATAAAAATTTTAATACCATGATTTTGTAATATTTCAGAGTTATTGCGTCATTTGTGGATTGGGAAAAGAAGTTTTCGTCTGTGAAGTCATAGGTTGCAACAAGTGAGTTTATTAAATTAATAAATTATCTTGGATTCTGCACTTACAGATTGTCCTGTTCTGTTTGACTTTAAATGGTCTGTTAACCACTGAATTCTTATAGGTACTGGATTATACCTGCAAGTCATTTGCTGTTACTGTTAGAATTACAAATCATGTTAGACCAAATGGAATTTTGTTTTTTTGACGCCTGGTACAAATAGATCTGTTAGCAGGAGAACTTGTCCCTTCTGACTTTTGTTTCTAAGTTTCATGTTTTACTTCTTTGATTTCATGCTTGTCTGTTATATTACTATCATAATTTGTGAGCAGTTCACCTATATATCTTGTAATCAAATAAAACAGAAGTTTTTTATATGACTTCGGTATCCACCGGTGCGTCATATAACCAATAAATAACAGTTGTCCTTTTGGATTATGTTATGTTTGTGTTTCAGTGAAAATGTCGTGCAGCCCAGAAACACATATTTGAGGGCTGTTGATTGGTCATAATAATTTAATAACTTATTTAAGTTTCCATTAACTGCTTAACATCATGCTTTCTAATGTGAGCTGACATCATGGAATGTTATCGGACTTGCTTTCGTGAGCAATCGATTTGTAATGTCTGTATTAGGTCCTTTGTTTCAGATGTGATTAGACTAGATTACTTGTTAATGAAATAATTCTGTTCTGTCAGGGTTTACTGCACCGACTGCATCCGACGCCTGGCAGGAGAATGCATTCTTGAAACTGTGCGAAAGACAGACGTATGGAGTTGTTTCCTGTGTACAGCGTACAGTCCACAAAAACATGGCCTGCTGGAGGGAAAACCAGAGTGGCGTACAAACCTGGCATCGCTCTTTCAGGCTTCTGGAGTTGATATATTTGTAAAATCTTCTTAGTACTATTTTTTGTATTTTTATTGGTAGTTTAGCTTACTGCTGAATGAGTTTTGGTTCTTATGAAATAACCCTAGTTTTTAATTTCATGAACTGTGACTACAGGTATAACTATTATTATCAGTATTACAGTTAATGTTTTGACTGTTGTTTTTATTATTAGAGGCATTATTATTGGCAATGTAGATAGATAGAAAGACGTCTGAAAACATGTTTCTGTCATTGCTATTGATGATGTTATTATTATTATTCCTAGTTGTGCAGAACACTTAATTGGAGTATTATCTGTGTTTTAGTTTTAGTTGTAGTATCTCTCTTGTAGTGTCTTCGATGTTGTAATCTCTGGGTTTTCAGTATGGCATCACTGCTTTGTTGGCAGAGTTGTAGAGTTCGATTCATGTTGATTTCGTCAGTTCTAATAGTTTGATAATAAATGTTGATATGGGCCTGTTGAATGCTAGTAATACTGCAACTTGTCTTATTGTGAAAGGTTTGGATGTTGTTCAGTTTGGTTCTTCTTCTCTGCTTAGTCATTTGTTGTTTGTGTTTCTGTCAGCCAACAAAAGATGTTGCAGATCGACAGCCAATCAGAGTATTGTCGTTGTTTGATGGCATTGGTACAGGTAGTATCAGCTTGTGTAACCAATTGCATATTACCCATTGTTTTTGAATCTTACTGCACTGTGTAGAATCTTCTCTGACCTATGTATTATCTTACCTTAGTATTCCTTGCTTTAAAACACGTAATTAGGTTAAGTTTACCATGACATCCATTATAACAGGTTTTGTCTTACACTACTCTACCATGTTATTTTAATCTATCTTATGATGTAATACAACTGTAAATTTTTAGCATAGTTTAAAGAAACTCCTCTTAGCTTGACAACACAGCTACCATAAGGCAAACCGTTTAGGGAAATATAACACAGAAGGATGAAAAGTTATTGCCCTGTTGAACGCTATGACACAACATGTTCCTTACATTACGGAACCTTGTCTCTGTCTTGTGGACCGACCTGGAATTTGAACTGATTGTGGCTTGGCTTTGGTGCACCATCGGTTGATGCCTTGTACATTAGACACTGGCACATTAGAAGTTACTAATTACTTAATTAATAATTGTCTGATGATAACCCATCTTGCCTTGCTGTTATCATGCTTAGGATATTTGTAGGAAAGCTTGTCCTTGATCAGCTGAACATTCATATAAAAAAATACTTTGCCAGTGAAGTTGAACAGGATGCAATCACTGTCGCCCAGATACGGCATCCAGGGTTGATCCATCACCTTGGAGATGTGCGCAATCTCGAGAACCACATGGTAAGAACTTGTTTTGATTCTGTAAATCTGTAATGCTCTTATCTTGAGTTACCTTATTGTACTTTGATTACTTGAATAATATGACCATTCTTAAAATTTGGCAATCGCTCCATAGCCATACCTGCCCCACCACTCTGGAATAAACTGCCCCCAGAACTGCGACAGTTATTTGACCCACCATACAAACTCATCTATACTCTGCCGCTTGCAACTTCTGCATTGGCCTTTCACTCAAAACTGAAAACATTTCTCTTTCACAGATCCTATTCTGACTCCCCTTCTTCCTCTTACCTGTCTTTCTGCTCCAATCCCAAACATCACCAACCGTAGCTGCCACGCTGTCTCTGCCTGACTTTTGGATCTTGACCTGGAACTGAACCCTGTTGCCTATTGATTTTGTTTTGACTGTGAATAAGCTGAGCCTGTGAATAAGCCTGTGAATAATCTGGTCCCCGTGATGTGGCTTTCTTTGGGCACTGTAGAAATCTCAGGATTACAATTATGATTATGCGCGGTCATGGAACGACTGAAGCCAAAGAAGAGGTCGCTCAATGTAGAGGCTGTGAAATCTAACAATTTGATGCTGAATAAGTTTGCTATTCTTGATTTTTGTTAGCAGTTACTTGGTGAAAATGATTCTTTTGAAACATGATTTGATAGCATTGAGAAACAGAGCCTTGTGTCATCAGGAAAGTCTTCAGCGCTATTTTTCCATTAAGTGCTTCATGGGACTTTATCTGGAGCAGTGCTATATATATTTGATAACAGTTACATTGATATGCTCAGCAACTGTGAAGGAGGGTTCTTTATGCCTTTGATTACTAGTATTGATGATTATTTGTGTGTAATAAATTGGCTCTATAGAAATTTTATTAATATAATACAATACCAAGACTTACTTTTTGTTATCCAGATAAGAGATCTTGGTCCAATTGACTTGCTGATTGGTGGGTCGCCTTGTAATGAGTTGTCAGTTGCCAACCCTTCTCGCAAAGGACTTGAAGGTAATCTCTTCAGATTTAACTTTTATAACTTAATTATTTTACCTTAATGAATTATTAAAACACATTAATTACTCGATTATTTTATCTTAATGACTGAATTAGTGATTAGAAGGCACTGGTGACCTGTGTTTATGAAGCTGTGTATGATTGACTTCAAATAACTGCTCTTTTCCATTGTTTTGGTACCAGTTAGCCCCCTTTTCTCAGTTGCCTGTGAGTTTGAATTGAATTCAGCAGTTAATGTCACATAAAAGCATGAATTTGTAATGAAAACAGTAACATCTTTCTTACAAGTACTGTTAACTTATTTTTTTCAAATCCTGAGTGATCCTTTCTGCCTCAGGTAATTAATATGGTAATTATATTAGTAATGAATGAAAACAATTGTATTGAATGGATGTATTTCATGTGTGAAACGGCGACTGATTAGTTGAGTGTGTGGTTTATCATGCAGGTTCAGGCGTCTTCTGGGCAAGTTCCAATAAGAACTTGCTCTGAAGAAGCCTGGACCTGCAGGTAAGATCTTCTAAAAGTATGGCCATTCGGTAATATATTTTTTACACATTTCATTTTACATTCTTTGTGCTTTAAGCAATGGTGCTGTATAAAATGTAAGAAATAAATAAAATTTGATGTGAAAATACATGACTCATTCACCATGAATCTTTCAATATTTTTCAGATTTATTTTATGATTCAGATCTGATCCAAAGATTTTGGCCTTCTAGGAATCTTACTTACCTTTGATTTTAAGTCTTCATCAGTCTTTGGTGTGCATGTGATTATTTAAAAAAAACAAAATCAGTGTATGTAAACTATATCATAAATTTTAAAAAATTGAAAGACCAAATGAGCAATGTAGAGAGCAGTTTTGGAGTGCTCCAGAATATTTGAGTATAAATTTTAACATCAGATTACGTTATGTTGCAACAGTTCTGTAAGAGCGTCAAAGTTTTGCCTGGATTTTTCTTGTTTCATCATCAGCTGGATCTGGTCTGCTGTTCTTTGAGTTCTTCCGGACGTTGGGCATTCTGAAAGAGCAAAACAAGAACCGTCCGTTATTCTGGATTTATGAAAACGTGGCCAGTATGAATGATGAATCATGTTCAATCATCTCTCGAATGTTTGGGGTGAGTCTTTCTTGAGAGGGCCGTTATCACGGTAAACAAGGCACTTATTGGTGGTCAGTCTGTAATTGTAATCTTTTAGACAGATCTAGTCAAGATTTTGAGAGTCAGCATCTGTGGCTGAGGAGTAGTCAAGATTTGAGAGACCTGTGGCTGAGGAGTAGTCCTGAAATGATGATACTTGAGTCAGGACTTGACGTCAAAAACCCGCAACCCAGATAGAAGCAAGCAGAGAACTATTGAATCACCAAAACACGAAAACCATTTGACAACATCCAAAGGATACCAGTTTCACTGAGGAATTTTTAGAGGTTGTGTTTTTTACATGTCTGATTATATATATTTCGTAGGACTTGTAATGTGTTAAACTGAAATCACATTTTCAAGAGATATAAAATTATATTGCGCTATTGTCTAATGTGATTTTAAATTTACAACCTTGTTGAATGTGATTTTATATCTACATTGTTGTGTAATGTAATTTTATATTTATATTATTGTTTAAAGTGATTTTATATGTGCATTGTTGTGTAATGTGATTTTATTTCTACACTTTGTCAAAGTGATTTTACATCAACACTAACCTGTAATGTAATTTTATATCTGTTAAAAATCCAGTGCTGCCCATTTTTGTTTTGCAGTGTGAACCAGCACTGTGGGATGCAAAGTACTTTACTGCACAGCGACGTGCACGCTACTTTTGGGGAAATATTCCTGGAATGTACTGGTGAGTGTATAAAACGTGCAATATTGATATAGGGAATAACAGAAAAAGTATGAAAAAGTATTTCAAAGGCTTATGTAATAACATCTCTTCAGTTAAGTTAAGGTAATGTTAGGTATAGTATACTGATATTATGCTTTTGTTGACAAAATTTTGAATGTAAGTCAGAATTTCGAGATGATGTTGTGTCAGTTTGACAGAGCATCAATTTTGGTTTGGTTTAGTGACATTTGTCACAGTGACATTTGGTCATGTGATTCCTGAGTTCATTTTGTGGTATGCTTTCAATCCATCAGGCATTTGCACTCCATCTCAAATGGAGCTCAATGTGCTTTGCATAAGAACACAGCAATACATTATTTCCTGAGGTCACTTGGCTGACCTTAAGTATTATTACGTGAATGTGACTATATCGTATATTTATTTAATGACATTCTATGTGTAACACTAATATTAGATACTTTTAAAAGTAGTGAAAAATATTTAAAATGGTATTTTAAATACTTTTCACAAATATTTTATACTTTGCTGAACACGAAGCATAATGTGGCATGTAAAAGTTGTGGCATGTAAAAGTTAAGCTATAAAACTTAAAATTGTAAGGTCAGCATGAACATTCGTGCCAGTATAAAGCAAGAATTCCAGCAGTTATGCTGTCGATAAGGCTGATGCAAGAAATCAGTGCCAAATTGCACACAGCCTATAGTAAATTTTAAACATGGTAACTTTGCAAAATTATGTTGTAAAGGACATTTTAATAGTGATGTTGATCACCCGCGACGCTTCAAGGTGGAAAGGAAATCCTTTAATATTTTTGAAACATTGTCCAAAGTATCCAAAGCTATATTAAAGTCACCTGTTATTATATATTCCGAAGGAGAAGAAACGAGGAATTCCAACACTGATTTGAATTCTGGCAAAAGAGCTGGAAATGAAGGGACGGGAGGCTTCTTACTGGTGTCACAAAGTTAAATATGCAGAAACTTCGGAGAGTTCAGGCCTATTTAGAACCATAACTGGTACATCAAATATGAGCATATGAGAATATATCTTGCATATGTTAAATATTAATATTTTATTTCAATTTCAGCCCACTACAGTATTCAGCTAGTGAGGCTGGTGGTAGTCTCGACGACAGTCTCTTTCCAACACGGAAGGCCAAGGTATGGAAATGAAGAGAACAGGACAGTAGCAAGGCCACACGGATCTTGAGGGATTTTTAAATATTGAATTGCTCAGTGGATTGTCACGAGTTTTGTTCCGAATTGATTAGATGCTATTTGTGTGATAGTGAATACATCTCCATAAGTGAACCTGCTTGGGTTGAATGCTTGCCTTGTAAAACAGAATATGCTTCCAAACCTTGAAGATGGTGAGTGTGAAGGGACCTTAAGCAATTTTTTAACACTCTGTTACTAAGTACCATTGGTTGATGCTTTGTTAGCTTTGTTACTGGGTAGTGATACAGAAAACAAATAAATGGAAATGTTCAGGTTAATCAGCTTGAGTGGCAAAGGTGTGAAAGTGTACTCCTAATAGTAATCCTTTAAACTTTTTTACCAGGTCTCTGGAGACACTTTATGTGACTGGGTACCACTGTGGTTATGCTAAGTGTCTAATGTCTAACTAGGTACTCGTGTAGTGTCAACAAATTGAACTAAATTTCCTTGTTAGCCGTAACCTAATGAAGAGCTAAGGACCATGTTTTAATAAGGTACCCAGCATAACAAGGTGAGGTAAAGAAATCGTCTTGAGTATTAAGAGTATCATAAAAGGTACTGTTTAAATGATCAGATGCAAAATAACAAGTGTTTAGAGACCTCTGCAGCAGCAGTCCACACCTGACATCACTTAAACACCTGTGAATAAGAATTTTTTGTCATTTCTTCTTGGCCAGCATGCCTACAGACATTGGATGGGACCCATATGGGAATATTGGTCCCATATTGGCATTTTGATAGGATTATTGACTGCTGTTACCAGACCTGCATTTAAATAGTGTACCGGAATTCGAACCCTAGATCAGGTAACTGTTTTGTGCTAAGATCAGGTAACTGTTTTGTGCTAGGTTCAGAAGGTCCGCACAATTACGACGCAGCGGAATTCACTTCTCATGGATCGAAACAAAGAGGATTCTTTTCCAGTGACAATGGGTGATGCTGACGACAGTCTTTGGATTCCAGAGGTGGAAAGGTAGCTCCAGTTTTGTTTTTTTGTAATAGAGTACTGTAAAGTACAAAGGAAAATTTGATAATTAGTACAGTTACCCTTTCTTTTCTAAAGCTCAGAGCTTCATTTTGAAGCTGGCAACAGGAAACGTTATGAGCCACAGGGAAAGCATAAGAGCAAGTTTTTGGTTTAGAGCCAAATTAAGTTAGGCTCAGCAGGTGAGTTACAAGCATGAGGAGATAAAGAATTCCATTCCAGGTGGTTCATCCAGTTCCTGGGAGTGAGCACCAGACAAAGACAATACTACACACAGTGTTGTCTTCAAAGATGAGACATATTTGAGGACAACGGAGTATAGTTGCCAGAATATTATGCTGATTGAAGAGCAGAGTGCTTCTGTGTTGGCTACAAGCAGAGAAGGTTGGCACATGGCTTCTGCATGCATTATACATGAGGACTGCTAGCGTGAAGCAGAAGCCAGTGTTGTGAACTAGGCACAATGTCTCAGGTGGGGTTTCAGAATCGTAGTAAACTACGGCCGGGGTACCTGAGTTCATTCCGAACAGGTCCCCCTGACTCCGCTGATGGCTAAAGAGTTTAACTCAATACTGTACATTATGAAATAGTTGTGCTTTATTATGCACTGCATATACTGAATTTGGCTTACTAGTTGTTAATTGCTACGATTCACTAGATTAAATGCAACTGCTAGATTATCAATAATTAAGGCATATTATTGTTTATAGTTAAAATGTTGCCTAGACAAAAACTGATGTTTTTTAAGCAACGAAATAAACAGAATAACAAGGGATCTTCATGTGCTACTGAAAGTTTAATTTATTGAACTGAAATGTTACTAATGGCAACAGCCAGCAAGATTTTGTTTAAAATCTTGAAAGACAAAAATCAGTAAGTGCGTAATTTTTAGAGTTGAAAATTAAACTGAGGTCCGTCGGGCCACATGCAAGTCAAACTTCTACTTTACTGAAGACTATGACTTGCAAGCTATGCATAATCAACGGCAAACTACACCTGAATTACCTTGTAGAATTTTCGGATTTCCTGAACACTACACAGATGTTGCCAACCTGTCTGCCTCAAGACGCCTGAAACTGCTTGGCCAGTCGTGGAGCGTTCCTGTGATACGCCATCTGCTGTCTCCGCTGTGCAACTATTTCCAGTCAACATCTGATGCCGCTGAGACTCTGTCTGGTGTTGTTGCTGCCAACTGTTCTGGAGCCAGAGTCGCAACTACATCTATTTCTGATGCTGCCATTCTTCTCAGGGCCAGTTCTGCCACTGCCTCTAGCGACGCCAAATGGTCAGATGCCAGTGGGACCTCTGTGTGTAGACCCACTGCCAGCATTTCAAATGCCCGAGCCGATGCTTCAAGTGTCGCATGAGTTCAGAACTAGGTCATTTTGGCCAACACATTTCTTACCTTGCAAGATTTTCACTCATTTTAAGTTTTTGTAATCGTTCCTATATCTGGTTCCAGCTACAGTAGTCTGGTCCCTTTTATGTTATATGCCAAATTTATGAAAATATTTTGTGTAGTGTTGGTTTCCTTAATTTCACATAGCACAGTAGACATTTTAGAGTTTTCAGTAGGGTTTGTTAGGTCGTGCATAGCAATCAAACTTGTATCATGTTTAACAGGGTTGCGTATCATCCTAACTTGAATATTTTAGAAGAGTTTCCTATTTTTGTGTTGGAACTCATATCCTTTAGCTTTTAAAGTGTTTTTGCAGTTTTTGGTGAGACTATAAAGCACTCTGAATAGCTTGTATGATCATAGTGTTTGGTATTGTCATTGTGTTCCTGCTTCAGGTGAGCCATTCATAGAGCCCTGAATCTCCCTTCTGATGATTATTTCAGGACTATATTGCCCTAGACTAGTTTACCTGGCTAAATTCTAGCACCGTACCTGTGGTCATTATTATTCAGTTTGTCAGAGAAACAGGTGTTAGAAAGACCAATACATACTGTGTTTAAGAAATACACATGAAAGTATTGTTTGTCACTGCAGACAGTAGTTTTGCCAGAACTTTTTCATAAACTGTCTGGTTTTATGGATTAGGCTCAGGCAACCCCAAAGTGCTAATTACTACTGAAAGTCACATTACTGGTTTACTGTGTGACGGTGAGAAAAAATTACTTCCAGAGAGTATAGTTTCAATTTGAGTAAATTTACAATTTAGGCTTTGTAGTGGTGTCTTGGCTATATGGTCTCACAGTATGTAGTCTGCCTTTGACTATCACAGTCAAACTTTTACGTTTATTAGTTAGTTCTTTTGTGATAATTGTGAACAGTTGTTCAGGTGGAAACAGTTGTTTCAATTGTTGTACATTTAATGTGTTTAGATTTGCATAAATAAATAATTCTGTGATATTATTAATAATGTTGAAAATGAAAATCAGTCAACTTTGTGACTTTCAACATGTACCTTCTGTGAAAGTTGTGTTTAGTTCATATAATGGTTGTGTTCAAAACAGGCTTCAAGCCTCTGGGTGTAGCCAGGAATGCCTACATGTGTTCTGTAATTCAGTTAGGTGCTAATAATGGAGGCCCCTGTTTTATTACTGATTTGTAAGTAGTTGAAAATGTTGCAACTTTTCTGAATTTTTATAATTCTTATGTGAACTAGTTATATAGTGTGAAAAATGTAAGTATAATTTTCAGAAAATAATCTTTAACATCACAAACAGTTTTTTTCTATCTGGTCTTTTAGTAATTTAGTAATACCAGTAATACGATCATGTGGGGTGGCATGAGTGGGATGTACGGCATGAATACACGTCCCTCGATCATCTATGTTGCCCTTCTCTGCACCTATTCAGTAGATGTGGCCTCCAGGCTTAATGCCTGAGCTCCAAACTTCTGCCAAGAACACTGGAACAGGATGCGATAGAAGTGGCTGCTCTCGTTGCTCTGCAGTGAGGTTGTTGGCTGTATCTGGTTTGAGTTCATCTCCAGCAAAATTAAGAAACATGGCCAGACTTGTTTCCTCAGACTAGACCTACATTCTGACTTAGAAGTGATCAAAAAATTGAAACTTCTACAGGAACGATTTCCACTCCAATTAGGAGTTGGAGGAATCCAACTTCATGGCTTCTGGACGTTCCATGGGAATAGAACAAACGAATGTTGAACTATGCAAATTCGACTCGCTGCACACGTGGTTTTGGTGCGAAGTGATATAGTAATCTTGAGATTTGTACAGTGCCCAACGAAAGCTAAGTCGCGGAAACCAGCTTATTCAGTGGCGCTCAGTCAAGATTCCAAGTCAAGAGTCGGGCAGGCAGACAGTCAGACGGCTATGGTGGATGGTGTTTGGAATTGAACCGGAAAGTGAAATAAGGGGAGGAGGAAGAATTAGGACAGGATTTGTGGAAGAGGAGAGTTTTCAGTTTTGATGAAAGACTTGTGGTCTCATGGTGGTTGTTAATAAAACTATTAGCTTTACTAGGTCAGCTAGATCTAAGGTCAAACATCTGCTTCAACTATGAGAGCGCCTGTGACTAGGCTGGTTCCTGCAACTTGACTTTCTTTGGATGCTGTTGAAATCTCGAGTTTATGATTACGAGAATACCATTGAAAATTTTGTGTGCCTCACTAATGCCAACTGTTTCAGTACGCATGAGTGCCTTCCCATTTCTCTCAGCCGAAACAGAACCCACCTTAACAGCTTCTCCCCTCCTCTCTCTCCCTCTCCCTCTGTCTGTCTTTCTGTCTGTCTGTCTGTCTTTCTCTCTGGTCTTCTGGCAAAAGGACTTGGTTCTTGACGTGGCATCTTTGGACAACTCCACTGACTTGACGCTGCGCTCGTGAATAAGCCGGTGCCCTGTGTTTAGCTTTTAAGTAGTGTTTTAGTAATTTTGAGTTTACGATTATGAATAGACGTCACAGTTATATAGCGCATCACTACATGACATTTTATTCACGACAGTCATGAGCCATTGGTATGTAATAGAACCTAGTGCTAACGCGTAGTGGTCAGTGACGTGCCTTTGTGCCAGTGATCTCTATTTATAGTAACATAGACATCTGCGCTTTGTGCCACCGAAAGGACTAAACTGCACAGAGCGTGGTAAGAAAATTGGTCAGATAATTATAAGTATATCTGCATCCAGTAAGCGCCAGTATTAATGACTAAGCATTAATCGTCTGCTCTCTAATTTTGCAATGGCTCCTTAATCTATCTCTTTGGAACGAACTCCAACAAGACTTCTGCCAATTCGCTTACTTCATAATCTTGAATTCCAGATTTCACCAAAGAAAGGCTCACAATACAACACACTTCAATCTTCCCAACCCTCATATCTTCGTCAGTTATTTACAATACAACCGCTTCGCTCAACCCGCTCTTCTTCTGCCCTAACACTTCTCCGCCCTACAGTCACCTCATCCTTAAAATTTGGTAATCGCTCCATAGCCATAGCTGCCCCACCGCTCTGGAATAAACTACCCAGAACTGCGACAGTTTTCGGACCCATCATACAAACTCACCGATGCTCCACCGCTTGCAATTTCTGCTTCGGCCTTTCACTCAAAACCGAAAACATTCCTCTTCCACAGATCCTATCCTGACACCCCTTCTTCCTCTTATCTGCCTCTGCTCTCCAACCCCAAGCATCACCCACCGTAGCTGCCACGCTGTCTCTCTGCCTGACTCTTGAATATTGACCCGAAACCGAACCCTTTTGCCTATCGAGTTTGTTTTGACTGAGCGCCTGTGAATAAGCTGGTCCCCGCGGCGCGGCTTTCGTTGGGCGCTGTAGAAATCTTGGGATTACGATTACTTACCTACAACACCCTTCAATCCTCCCAACTCGCCTATCTTCGTCAATCGTTTACAATCCAACCACTCCGCTGAACCCGCTCCTCTTCCACCCTAACACTTCTTCCTTTCGTCTACCTCATCCTTAAAATTTGGAATAGCTGACATCCTGCATCCCACTAGAAGAAACTCTCACCATAATTATGACACTTATCTGACCAATTGTACAAAATCACCACCACTGCACCTCTAGCAATCTCTCTGTCTACCAGCCTGACCTTTGGATCTTGACTTTGAACCGAATTTCACCTTACCTGCCTAACAGTTTTGTTTTGACTGAGCTCCTGTGAATAAGATGGTTCCAGCGACTTAGCGCTCGTTGGGCGCTGTTGAAAATCTCGAGTTTACCATTTTACGAATATCTATCATGAATCTGTCTGGTGCGGTTGTCGTCTTATAGAGTGGGCGAAATAATAGGTTTTATACATCGGGGAAGGGAAAACGTTTGAAGATGACACTTCAACGAATTAACCGAATTAACCAACTATTTTATTTTCTTGATAAATTTTAGGTGTTTAATTAATTGGGTAAACTGTACATTATTCAAATATTCGGCTGCAAAGGTATGAACTCGGTTGTACACGTATCAATGAACATGTAAACACGTTACGCGAAGGTTTCGCCCCCGCTGATACCTAACTAACTGGCTCATTGCTTGTAAGAAGAGGTCATAGCTTTCTAACATTACAGATGTTTTGCGTCCTCTGGTGGCGACGGCCCGGTGCTACGTATATCATTTGTTACTATTTGAAATTGCCCTCTGCTGCGGGTCGAGACGCTTCTGTGAGGATTTCTTGAAGGGGCAGTTAAAGGCTAAGGCTACGTTTCTAGGCGCGGGGGTGCGCGATAGTCTAGTGGTTTGCATGCTGGATTGTCAATCCATATGTCGAGGGCTTAAGGGCCCGTCAAGGCAGAAAGATGTTTTGGTAAATCTGGACTTGTGGTTGGTTGCTTATTGGTGTGGTTGCTTGTGACTAAGTATGAACAGTATGGCCACCCCATACTGTGGGAGAAACGAATGCTGTGACCTCAGCACAGTGATTTGCTTTAAGTAAGTAAGTAATCAATGAGTGATGAACACAATGACACACGTTTGCGACAGAATTTATTTGAATCTGAAAACTTGGATGGGCATTTTTATGCTTTCTGTTGTGGTATGTGAAAGGAACTGCACGATGATGAGGTACGCACACAAAACGTGGAGAACACATAGGCATATGCAAAAAGGAAACTGAAAAGACAGTTTGGCACAAGTCACAGTTTGTTTCCAACTTATCTTCAGGAGTTTGTCTGGTGAATTTAATTTCAACGTAAAAACGTTTTCACAAAAATTCTTATTTGTATCTCAGAAATGTACCCCATTGGAAAATTTCGTTCAGGAAATAAAAGTTATTTCGCGAACATGTATTATTGTGTTCGTTACACATATATAACTTACGTAGTAAAAGGAAATTTGCTGTAGGTAGGTCACAGCACTCTATTCTTTTCCAGTTTGGGTAGCCATATTGTTTATTATCTTACCTTATCATTTTTAATTATTCAGAGAATTGCTGTTTTACTTTTTCAGTTTGATTCAATAGGCTGTTATGTTCTTCATTTGGTATCTCTCTTTTGTCTTCGTCGTCGTCATCATCACCGTAGTAGCCATGAGAAAGATTAACAACACAAACAAGATACGCTCTCGTAGAATAAAACTGTACGTTTTTGCTGCGGTCGTCAGTGGAATTATACTCCTGCTGACAATGATGTCATATCAAGGTGTCATCAGTTCACCAGTGTCTTGGTGGACCCTGCTGATTGGGGTTGGTCATGTGCCAATCAGGGCCGTGGTTGGAGGTCGGCAGTCTTCTTTGGACGCTTCAAGCGAGTTCTTTGGGATAATGTTTGATGCTGGAAGCACAGGAAGTCGGATCCATGTGTTCAAGTTTCGGCAGGATCCAAAGGGTCAGTATAAAACTAATATTTAAAAAATGTTCTTATCTAGAATCATTTAGTTTTATTTAGAATCTTTCTGAATGAATTGCATTGAAGCTGCTTGAATTTACGTATAATTCCTTTGAATTTACATTGCAATGAATTTAAATCTCAAATTTGGAGTTTGCTAAAGCTTCATATGCGTGGCTGCCTTTCAAGTTTTTTTTACTCATGGGGTCTGATGTTCTTCGAATGAATTTGTATCTCATTCAACAACGTTACAGTACCCACCGTTGCCCAAACTGCAGATTTCTTGACCTGTCGGATTTTGACGTCTCTAACATATTCTGATTTTTGTGTACAGATTCATTTAAAGCAACCATTAATTGATGTCTTATAAAAAAAATGATGCTGCAGAAATCATTAGATTAGATTTTATAAAATGATTTTTTCCATTTGCTTGAATATGTAGCTGATATGGCTACCAAGCCATCCTAATGTAATAGAACCAAAAACTGATATCCATAATGAGCTTCGCAGAATTGTGATGCAACAACTCGTTGTGTAAATTGTTGTGTTTATTTCCCTTTAGCCAATGATGGTGCATATCAACTTCTAGATGAGTTATTTTTGGCAACTAAACCCGGTCTTTCATCGTTTGCTGATGATCCTGCAAAGGTATGTACTTCTTTATTATTGCCACACAGTGGATCCCTTGTCCACTCTTGACCATTCTCCATTTGTGATCTAAGTAGGTTTTCTGTGGTGATGGTGTCAGATTTTGAATGCAATCAATTTCACCTTTGTTCAAGCCCTGTTGCTTCTTGTGAAATTGACAATTTTTTTGTCAGTCTATGAAAGCCTTAAGAAAATGTTGTGCAGTAGTTATGTTGGAACTCAAAGGTCCTTCCTGCAAAGGTTACACTGTTGAAAAAGGAATGAAGAAATGAATCGTTGCTTTGACTTACTCTGTGTACCAGGATCACTGGAAAAAACAATTACCTTGTCTTACCTTACCCGGCACGGTGGTCTGTTGGTACACCACGTTTAGTCAGTGATCATGCGGTTGTGGGTTCAACTCTGTGTAACAAATCTGGGCAAGTTGTTTGGGCGCACTTTGCCTCTGTCACCAAGCACTATAATTTGGTATCAGCATAAGCTGGGAAGTAAATGGCAAGTCCTTCAATGCACTGGCCTCATGTCCAGGACTTTAGCATGCGTCCACTGCTGGTTCAGAGGCCTAAAGAAAAGAAAATGAGCACCTCCCCTACATCTCACTTGGGGGCTGTTTGGGATACTTTACTTACTTCACCTGACCCTGTCTATCAGAATCAATGCTGTGACGTTGTGGCGTCTAGGCATTGTGAACATTCTAAAAGACAAAATTGATATATCTATTTTTGTTAGGCTGCAGACAGCCTGCGAAGCATGCTGGACAAGGCAAAAGAGCACATTCCATCTTCTCAGTGGTCGAAAACAGCACTTGGCTTGAAGGCAACAGCCGGCCTGCGACTGCTTTCCAATAGAACTGCTCAAGCGATTCTCGACGAAGTTAGTGCAGTCGTTTGTGTAATTTTACATAATTCTAAAATAAGTTTGCATGTTCTTTAATCTCTGACAACACTGCCTTAATTTATGTAAAAACTTCCCGGAACTATTGTGTGTTGACGAGCCTTCTTCCACAGATTTGATTTTCACTATCATCTGACTTGCAGTGACGATTAACTGATGCCCCGTTACTGCAGTCTTGGATAGTTACTTTCAAAAATTAATTAGTTACAGTAAGTAGTTGCTGGGCAGGAAAAAGTAACTAATTATCATAAATAGTTACTTGGTAAATATGATAACTAATTACTGGTTACAGTTGCATTTCCAAAGTAAGTAAGTATTCATATTGATTCATATTTTTTATTATTAATAAATTCATAATTAATTCAACTCATATTAATTCCCCAATATTTGCATGGTATCTCGCTTCAGATTCAGATTTTATTTTGCGTAGGTGTTGAAGCTTTTCCAGTCTTACCCATTCCAGTCATCCAGAAGTGGTGTTTCCATCCTGGAGGGAGCAGAAGAAGGTCTATTTTGCTGGTTCACCATCAACTTTCTCAAAGGTTTGAACTGTTTGTTTTCCATGTCTTATTCTGAACAGTTCTGGTTAAGGACAAAGTTGATCTTGAATCAAAGTTGGACGCAAATTGAATTCTAATCTAAACTATTCTGAATTTCAAGTAGCTTCTTTCGTGACAGAATTTATTCTGGAACTTAACCAAATTTGGTGAAGCATTGCTTGAATCTTGATCTGATCTCAAATTTGAATCTAGTTTGAATCTAGTATTTAGGCTGACTCTAGCATTTACCGGTAGGGGGTCTTCCAATCTCCTAGCCCTATCGGATTTTGAGTGGACTTCTCCAAACCATGGGTAATGACTGTTGACTGTTTATTGTTGTTTTCAATTTTTGGCTCGGATTTTAGCCACGACATTACGTTGCATGTTTTTTATCGTGTACTGCTCCTATTTCTGCTTTTTACCAAAACTGGTAGAGATAGGTATGTTATTACATTCGCAAATGCACTGTTGCATTCTGATGTGTTTTTTAACTTGGCTGAGGCCCATTCGTTTTACCTGGTTCCTGGTGCTGCTTTTCACTTCAATCATATCTACTGCCGCTGTGTAATACCAGTAAAATCATTTTCCATCGTGTATTACTGAAAATTCATGCAGAACATTTTCGACTACACATTTTAAGTTGTCTATGTATCTGCTTCTGTTACTTCTTTGGCTGGTAATATTAAAATAAGTCTTGAACCAGTTAGAATTCAGAATCTAGATATTGGTCAATTAAATATTTGTTCTCTTCAAAGTAAAGCTGCAGCTTTGCATAATTTTCTTTGCAAGCATTCCTTGCATATTTGCCCATAATGTGACTTGACTTCAACCTATTAATGCAATGTCTTGAATGATAACTTTGGCAGTCACCAGTTAAGTTACTTAGAGGTGGCTTGATGGCTGAGTGCAGTTGACTCAACCTACTTTTCTTCAGCTAGATTTCAAATCCTGATAAGATGAAACTGTCAAGTCGTCTAAAGATCAGTTTTCCATCGGCTGTTGTTGTTTTTCTGCTGTCAGCAAGGGTGGGATCTTTCAACCCAAAGTATTTGTCTTTTATTATTATTAATTACTAACAGACATTTATAACATGAGCAATTAACAACAGCTTCAAAGGCGCGTGCAACGACCCTAAACAGTTCGACCGAGTAACATCGAGTGATATCATGGTTTATAGATTTAGATTTAAATTTAGGATTAGGAAAGTTGGTAGCTTCAACCGTAGCAAAGGAATTTTATGCAGCGGTTAACAATATAAAATTTGTTTACTCAGTACATTCAGTAGTGCATGGAGTTCTTTCTTACTTACTTCTAAAGTATGTTTTTCGTTTTCAAGGTTTACTGCAAAGTCCTGATAAAACGGTTGGCATACTGGACCTCGGTGGTGGATCTACTCAGATCACATATTTACCAACGCCAGAGGTACGGTTGGACTAACCACAAAATGTTACATCAGCATTCAATTCTGTTTCACTCATTGTTAAAATTCTGTGCTACTCTGTCACCTACTGGTTGTTTCTTTGTTCGACTGTTTGACTTATTGGTGTTTAGTAGTTTATGTAGCACCATTGGCTATGAACTGTACTGGCTTGGTTAGGTCACTGGTTAAAGCATGCATCAACGTGCCTCTGTACGTGAGGATGCTGGTTCACGTGCCATCTCGAAGGAGGCTCAAACACAAGGTGAGTGCTCAACCAGTTGGCCATCATATCATTCTCTGTTTAATTTTTTGAGCTGATTTTATTGGGTTTTCCAATTTTGTTTCTAATCAGCTGCATGCGTTTGTGTGTTCCAGGTTAAAGCTAACGAGTTGATACCTCAAAGATACCTTATTGGTGTTCAGATGCTTGGACAAGAAGTTGATATCTACACTTACAGGTAGCTCTATCTTTACTGGCAGTTTAAAATTTGTCCTATCAAATTCCAGAGTTGAACTAATAAGAGAAATTCGCATGCACTCTCAAGAGGACTGTGTTGCTAAAGTCCGAACTTGGCACAAATGTAGATTAGGATCACTGCAGGGTAAGATGATAGATTTCTCCATGTGGACTCGATTTTGGGAAATTTGTAAAAGCAGATCTGGTTGAGTGAGTTGACTTATAATGTAGGGTAACAGCAGCCACTGGTGTAGCCTGAACACTTGTGGATGTATGCTGTGGCTTACAAATAGACAAAGCACTGGCTGATAATACCAACTGGTTGTACTAACCAACTTGCTGAAGGTTGCTATAAATTGACCACCGTGAGCAAGGCTGGAGTTTGCTTGCATGCTTCAAGATCCCTTTTTTCACCTTTTCTGACTTATATATAGATACTGCGTGAGTGTTCTAACATTTTACATTTGGCTGACTTTTGAAAATGTGTCTTCATCTGTTCAGTTATTTAGGTCTTGGAATTAATTCTGCACGATTTCAATCTTTGGGAGGAAAGGAATCTGCGGAATGTGAGTTTAGAACGTCATTTATCTAATTGATTTAAACAGTTATCTAATAAATTTAATTTATTTCTGCAGTGCGATTTATTTCATCAGTTGGTCAGTGGTTGCATCTGGACATTTATGTAGCACCTTTTGACAGCTTCCAATAACTGTCATAGCAATAAGACCAGGTGATTCTCAGGAAGTTACCATAGTAAAAAAAGTAGAATTGTGGGAAAGAATTGGATTTCTCAAAAACCAGAAACATCTAAATGCCTTCAGGAAAGGTGCCTGAAAAATAACACTAAACGGAGATGGAATGATTTAAAAAAGAACTGTTCTATGTATCTATCTCCAGCTTCCATTAAAATGGATAATTTTTCTCTGTTCATGCAGCAATACAAGCTGGTTCTTTCCATAGCTTCTGTCTCCCAAGTGGTTATTCAGGAAAGTGGAAATATGGTGGTGCTGAACACAACATCACCAGGTTAGTGGAAGACATAAAAGACTAAGATTGAAGAAGATCTGGTATGGTAAATATTTTCCTGTGCTTCAGGTTCAGATTTATTGACTGCACATGTAACAAATGCTTTAAATAAATAAATATATATACTGTGAACCCTGGGAAGCAGTACTATCTGTAATCTTTGAAGGAATGGTCATACCACAAGGATGTTTCTATCAAGAGAGGCACAAACAGAATAATAAGGCGCTTGACAAACTACTCTTGCAAGTTACTTTACTTAACAAGGAATTTCTAACTTATTTTGCATTAATTTTATCTGACTCAAAGTGAAACCCAGAAAAATTAAAGTAATAAATAAGAATAATTAAATGCAGTTACTAAAAATTTAGATTCTTTCTTATAACCATAGCAACAGCATTATATTTATTGTATTTCTTATATTTCTGAAGCACCACATTGTCAGACAAAGCATGTAAGATGCTCAGCAACTGTACTTGGTTTTTATAGCACCTTTTCTTTAGCCTTTTAAGACGTAACAGTTGGCCACCATATCTTATTATGCTGCTGAGGATGTGCTTTGGTTTCAACTTCTTTTAGCGAGTCTTTCAACAACTCAAAGTCTCGTTTTGAGGCCTGCAGCTCTGTTGCTCAATCAATTGTTGTCAAGTACAACATCAACAAACCAAAAGACCTCAGTGAAAAGACATTCTATGCTCTGTCCTACTACTACGATAGAGCAGTCGATGTCAAACTTATAGGTACCAAGTTTCATTTTGTGCTAACAGTGAATTCCAGTATTTTCATTTCCTGCTGCTGTTTTTAACAGTCACTGTGTTTTCTGCTAATTTTTATAACTTCCAGTTTTGCATGTGTAACCTTTTTGACTCATTTTAGTTTTTGACTTAATTGTGGTTATTGTTGTGTTTTGGTTAATTAAGGTAAGATAATCAGTCATTTATTGTATGCTAATTAGTAATTTATTACATGCTAATCAGTAATTTGTTACATGTCTCTTTTCAGCAACAGTCCTTGGAGCTTGGTCTCGTAGTTGTCACTAATTTGGTCAAAATCACAAACACGACATTGGCATTAAATCACAAATTACTTTCTCTTAGAAGTTAATCAATCGGGAAGGAGTTGCCAATGTCATATTATGCTTTAGTATTAACTCTCAGCTTTCTTTCACTTCTGTTTTACATGAGATTGTTTGCACCATATTTATTTTAGACTCAGAAAAAGGAGGTCAGGTCAGAGTTCAAGATTTCATCAATGCTGCCAAAAATGGTAAGACAAGATTGAAGCAACCGTAGGTTGATACATTACATTACAATTTGATGGTGAAAGAGGAGAGAAATCATTTATCAGTAAAGGCACCTGAAATGGGTAGGAACTGTCACTGACTTCATTTTCTCAGCCTTGGCTTACAACAGCATGTGGCCGTCTTCCATCAGATCTGTTGTATTTTCAGTGACTACAGCACCTTATAAGAACCTCAGGATCGTCATGGTCGTGTGTGTTGATGATAGAAGAATTCCAAACAACAGATTTGAAGATTGCTGATAGCTCCAAAATGCATGCAGACTTACCACTTGCATGGAAATATTCACTCAAATGCAATATTTGATGTCCATTGTCCAGATCAAACTGTTAAGAAGAAAATTACCTGCTAGTCCTAATGTAACATGTTTATAGCCAAGTTGACGAGAGGACACTTCTGCGGTGGAGCAGAAATTTTGAAACACACATTCACCTTAGTGGAAAATAGACTACCAGATCCAAACTGTCGAATTGGTTGAGTGGTTGCTTTAAATCACAGGTTCAAACCTTCTACTGGGTGATCACGGTGACTGTTTTTTACCTATTAAACAAACTGTGTACATTCTGGTCATAGATATCTGCTCTTAACAGACATTCTTTTTACATTGAATGCTAGCTGTATGAGTAGAGTTGAAATCTTACTGAATAGAACTTTCATACTTATTTGTTGTCTGTTTTTGTTTTAGTATGTCAAGAACCGACGTGGGCTGGTGACCCGTTCCTGTGTCTAGATCTGTGTTATATTGGTTCCTTGCTCACAAATGGCTTTGGATTCGACCCATCTACAGTTCTTTTGGTTTGTTTAACTCAGATTGTATCTTTCTGTAGATTCTGACTCAAGCTGATGCAATGGATACACAGCCATAACAAAAAGCCCTAAATATCAGCATTTTATGCATTCATGACACTGGCTGCCCATTGAACAGAGAACCAAGTTTAAAATCTGTTCTGTAATTTGAAGAGTACGTTAAATAAACCGACCCATCTCTGTTCTGTGCTCTTCCCTCCTACCAACATGTTGTACTCGATCATGTGACTCTTGTACCTTGTACCAGGTCACTGTTAGGTTCTTGGTAGCTGGTCCAAAGATTCAGAATTCACTGCCCAGTTCCGTTTGTTCTGTTCTTTGATGTCATTCAGGTCTAACTTAAAATCCATCTATTTCAACTCATTTACCCACTGTTGCCTAACATCTGGTTTCTCTGACCTATCGAAATTCAACCTCGCTTCTCCAGCGAATTATGATTTCACTCTAGGTGACCATCTATTGATGCCTTGGGCAGTGAGCACTTGTTATGTTAACAGCAATATAGAAGTCATTAGAAAAAGCAAGTTACAGCTCAAAGAACTGGGCAGTGTGGTGGTAACAGCTCAAGGTCTGGGGCCAGCGCGGTGGTAGCAGGTCAAAGCCTTGGGCCAGTGCATTGCGGGATGACTTTTGAATAATGTTAACGAAAGTGCAGTTGATCATTCTAAAGAAATAATGTTGACACCTGTATTTGTTGTTAGAAATTTTTGAGGCTTTGATGTTGATAACTTTCGTTGCTTTAAATGTTGCTGTTTGTTTCAGATGAACAAGAAAGTTAACGATATTGAGATCACGTGGCCGCTTGGTGCCCTTTTTAGCTACTATGGAAAATTTAATACTCATGTATAGGTGGGTTTCATGAGAGGAACGTTCTTGGGGAAGCTTTGTACAGATTTTATGTTATGCCAAGTTGTTGATGTTAATTTTGTCATTCCTGTGAAGTGAAGATATGCGATGTTATATGTTTTAAAACATCAGTCCTTTGTGCTGAAGACCTACTGCATTCCAGGTTTATCCTACCATCTCTGCTTTTCATTTTTTTGCACCTGCCCATGGGAACCAGTGTAGCTCTTCTGCGATCTCCTCCAACACAGTAACGCAAATTCATCTACGCCACTGACTTATGCTTCAAGTTTCAAGAGTCATTCGTTCGTGGATCATACACGCTGTTATTACACACTGAATAGGAACCTGTAGGTCATAGCTGAATTTTTGTAAAAATTGGAGACTCCAGCCAAACATTTCCAAAATTGTTTCCAGTGTCTTCTACCTCCACCGTGCAAAGGCCGAGCATAAATTGGACTTCAGACTCAATGGCCAATGCATGACCTGTAAGACCCCTATACAGCTTCTTATTTATGGCATCTGTGGTTCGCTTTAGAGCTCTATTGTTTTAGTTTGCAATTTACGGTATTGTTGATGTGTTGTTATTACATTACTTAATATTTGGTGTTGGAAATCTCTTGTTAGCCAGGAACTTTAGGTTTGATGAATGGGACGGAATTTAGGCTGTGATTATGTGAATGTTTCGCATTTTGAATCTTACAATCATTAAAAATCATGTCACATGACTGTCATTTGTATTTGTAAAGGAATTATATTAGTAAGAAACTGTTGAAATTATGGAATTCCATTTTCCAAATGACTTAAATTTGTGTGCTCGAGGTAACGTGGTTATGGATTCTGAGTTCTAATTAACGTAGTCTTGCATCTGTGTAGCACCTCCTCAAGAAGACTCAAAGGTGCTTATAACCAGATGGCTCAAAACCAGAATTAAAAACAGACTGGTTTCAACCACTGACAGAATACATATAAAGGCAAAGAATGGCTAGGAAGCTTATTTCACAGGTTGCTAGGCAACCTACTCAATAATGATGTGCAGAGCATGGTGCTTGTGTTGTTAACCATAAGGTTCAGCTGCTGTTGCTGCTGCTGCTGCCCAGAAGTTGCGCCTTTGATGGTTAGTGTAACTGATTTTGGCTTGTTATAACAATGCAGTTACATTATTTATACACTATATAAATTATATATTACATTACTGGTACATCACATTACCTTAAATTGGCATATTAGTAGATGGTTCTTCTGTCATGAAGGATTGACTTGGATTGTAGAAGTGATGCAAAAAATGGGCTGTGTTGATTAAAAAAAACTTCTATAGTAGGTTTTCTGAATAAGTATCTGAAGGCATGCTGTAATGTAAGCCTTTTATTGCTCTTCACTGGTTTACGTTAGAATCGAGATTAACAGCCAAGATGATCTCATGTAATTTTTTAATGTTTTTTTGTGATTTAAGTACCAAAAATTGAGAAGAAAGAATTGACCTTGACAAGAATGACAACCTCGAAAAGTATGAACAGGCTGTGGAAATTAAAGCAGGCCACAACAAAGATATTATAAAATACAGATATGTATCGAACCTCTGAAGATACATGTTAAAAGGTCCCAAAACATCCTTTATTCCTTTCGCAGGATACTAACCCTGACAGTAATGTAGTGATGACAGATAGTGATGTGTATATGTAGAGGTGTTCATTTAATTCCTTGGAAAATCCCAATAAAATAAGGTATCTGAAATGATACCTCGAGGAATGAGAACATCTAAAGCAATTGATGTAATGACATTTTCATGGAAGAAGATAATAAATTATTTCATGGAAATACCATGTGTGGAATGACAAATCACTTAATTGGCTTAAGGTCCCTCAGCACGTCTGCTACAAAACTAGCTCTTACCTACAATGCCCTTGAAAATTCACACCGCCCAATCTACTCGTTCTTCCTTGTACCTTTTGTTTTCTTGGCCTCCAGTCTCCTCCTCAAATTCTACAACCACTCCTTTATCCACATGGCGACAGCTGAGGAATGAACTCATGAAAGACCTCCGCCATTTCGCTCATCCACTTTCTCGTCTGCCAATACAAGCACTCCTCTGCAGCATTTCACTCAAGGCTGAAAACAACTTTTCAAGCTTCCTATACCGTGCTTTCGCTCCTGCACTATCCAGTGGCCACCATCACCGACAGTTTCCACTGTAGTACTGTGCTGTCTCCCACTCTTAACCCCTGGAGTCTGACCTGGCACCGAAACTGACCACACAACGTATCTGTTGTGGATTTGATAAGTTTGCTATGTCGCCAGCGAAATACGTAGGTATGTCTCCATGATGCGGCTTTGTGTGGCGCTGAGAAATTTAGGAAATTTACATTTTCACTTTGCGGTTGTAGTATTTTTAACGGGTATGGTTTTTAGGATAACATGTTAGAATGTTTGTATGCTATGAGTACATACACTCTGCTCGTAATTTTCATTACTTTTGTTTTTTTTTGACGTCGTATATGTGTTGTTTATTTGTTTGGTTACAGTAATAATTTAATTTGTGACTAAGTTTCTTTACCTGCCCTGTTGTTTTGGGAAGTTTTTGTACGTGTGTGATTACAGTACAATGAAAGACTACATTACGTCAACGTCACTAATTATCCTACAAGTCTTCTTAGACTTCATGTTGACTTCTTGCAGTCAGCGTGCATTTTAGGTTTACATCAGTTGACTTTGTGCCTCAGACGCAACTGACCACCAGTTGTGCCACTGATGACAACCAGGACCTTTTTTCATCAGGGCCATTTTTGCTGGGCCTCACATACATAAGAGGCCTCGGATTTTGAAAAAAAAGGTTGTGTGTAAAAAAATTATTAATATTTATTTCTCCTTTATATTATAATACACAAGTACAATTTAGTAGGCTTATGATGTGCATGCTTTGAGATTGAGGCCCCATATTTGCCTCTTTGGATCTCTGAAAGGCCCTGTCGACCAGCTGTGGACCCAGTGTGGCCCCTCAGGTAACCAACAAAAGTGCCTGTCGTCATTCCTGGCTTGGGACTGACTGATTGCTAAGGCGGCGGCCTTCAACTGCAGTCTATGACCCGGGTTTGCATCCAAACAATAATGTAATGTCGATGCTGAATTCGCTAGGAAACTCTGTATCTTCTGACCGATAGTGTTCAGTAGCTGTACTCTTTGATTTATTGCTGAACAAATTAAAGGGTGCTGGTGAAACAGAAATCTTAAAATATCATGCAGGATTTGGTAGTCTGAAAGTCTCAATGAAAAAGGTTGTACAACCGCAATAAATTTGGCTCCCTTTCTCAGCTGTTCTGGATCCGCTGGGCTGTGGCCTGTTGTGACATTACAGTGAGTATTGTTCCACAACCAGACATTAATATACTTCTGCCCTAGGTTTAGGCCAGTGATAGAATCGAAAGATTGTTAAATGATATCCTTAGTAAAGGATGCGATAAAGAGCTTGCGTGTGGCTTGTGATAAAACTGGTCCCTTGACTTAGTTTTCGTTGGGCGCTGTAAAAATCTCGAGATTGCGATGCCTGTTTTGTGAAGAAATGCGCTACATGATTCCGTTTACGTTGCATTAATATGCCCATCAATTCACTTACCTGAGGATTTCATTTTTCCGCGAAAGTTAACCTAATTTTTAATCGCAATCTATAATAAAATATACTTTTATATAATGACGGATATTGCAGATGAAGAATTTATAGAAGAGTTCACCACTTTCGGGGTGTCTGTGAACAATCCTGTCGTTTTGGACAAGCGTATGTCATCTGATCGTCTTATTTGGACTTACTTGTGCATCGCTAAGCAGGGCACAAATGATAACATAACCCTAACTAAGTGTCCGATGGGCTGTCTTGACGGAAGTCACCTCTTGCGACCAGGCTTTGATGCGCCTGATCATTATTAGGCACCGATCCTTCAAGTTTGGCTAGATGTCTGTTACATTGTTTTAATAAATGACAGGCCGATGGTTCACGGCCGTGGTTCAGTTGCCGCAGACAAATCGAAGTTCGTCGTTCTCTCACTGATGATGTTGGCGTTTGCCTGTTCGCTCGTCTTGTCAGGCTGAAATTCTGCAGATGCTTTAGCTTGGTTAGGATCATACTTCATGATGCCATTAATGATTTCACAGTTACTTTTCGACTTCGTGTTGTGCTTAAAAAGTAATTGGGATGGCGTTCTGACATTGCCTTTCAAAGGGTTGTTTGTTTTCCTTCTCTAGGTGTATGGCTTGCAAGGTGGGACTTTATTTTGGTTTTAAGTGACTTTGTCTGGCAAAGCAAGTTTCCATCTACCTTGGTTTTAAATCAGAATGTATATCTCTTGTCTTGTGGCCTTTAGAACTGTACCATTTGTGATGTGTGCTCTTGTTCTTTGCTACAGGATCCAAGATCTCCAATCACAAAGTGAATGTTTTATGAAATACAGTACTAGTTTTGTGGATGGGTCCAGTTTAAACTTGCCATTTTTAGGTATGTGGTGCTTCATGATGTAGAACCAGGGTACTTTGCCGACTTCTGCATTCCAGTTACACTTCATCCAACTAGATCAGCTATCAGTGGCTAGCTGTTGGTCCCTTCCTTCAAACAAAAGATATTTGGTTTCTTTTGTTTTTTGTAAACTGCTTCTTTATGACATTCTCTCAGCCTCCACCTTTATATAACTTCTATTATATCATTTTGTAAACGGCTGAAGTCCTGTCCAACAACCTACACTTTTGGATGAATTCATTAACTGACACCAAAACAAAGTAATACAGCTATAGTTCAGTGCAAGATCACACTTGCACTGAACTATCACTTCAATATCCCATTGATTTTGAGATTCTCAGCACAGTTAACAGCAATAACCTATTTTTTATTACAAAGTTCAGGCATTGTCGCAATATCTGGTGACATGTGTAAGAGATTAGGTTTTCTACAAGATCAGTTGATCCTTGGATTATTCTGTATGAAAATCAACCAAACTAGTAATTTCTCCACCAGATCATCTTAAAAATGAATAAGTCAGAGTTGATAATTGCAACATTTTGGGATGACTGCAAGTTCAAAGACATTTTAGTTGCCCATACAAGCATATGTGTGTAATGTCATAGTCTGCTGAACTCTCAGGTAAGGTAATTTTACCTTACTTTACAATTTTGGTAATTTATTACATGCCTTTATAAATGTTAATCCCAGAGGCATAGTCTGTGGCTGTGCATAGTATGTGCTGACACTGTGAACTCTTGGCACACATGACTGTAGAAACTTGCATTGTGCTTTGCTCATGTTGTGCTAGTGTGTCACAACACAGCTTGACTGTGACATGATGCAACTGGTTGAGTATCAGACAGCATATTTGTGTACGAGTTAAAATTGGTTTATGACTAAGTTAGTATGCATAGCTGTGTTGTTCTAGTGTTGCTGCTGATGCAGTTTATTTACTTATAAATTGATAGACTGCTTTGTGTATAATTGATGAGTGGTGAAGTTGAGAGTAGAGTGAGATTATTATTAAGTCACGAACATTTAACATAACTGTGATAATTATGTTATGCTTTTGGTGAGCTGAAGTTTGATGTTAAAGAAAAACATATATCAGACGTATTAACGAACAGGGAGTTTTTCAACTGTCTTTCTTATTCATATTTAGCTGCTGGAATACGTCAGTAGAGCTTTAATTGAATAAAACGGGGTAAAGTAAAGATGTAAATTTAAGAGTTCTGTGTAATTTAGTGGCTACAAGCTTTAAAAGTGTAGTTGCTTACCAGTCATTGTTAATTGCACTGGGTTCAAAGCCTGAAATATTCTATAGGTTTTTCCTATATGTTGTACTTGCCTGCAAATATTGGTTTGGTAGGGTTGACTTGAACTCCAAGAAATTATTATACTAAATATGAATGATATTTAACAGTATTTCTTTATTGTATGCATGTGTTTATTTCTTATCTAAATTTTGCAGCTGTGCTGTTTTATTTATTTCTAAAGTACGCCAGCTTTGTCAGATTCATGGCTTGGGTGTTGAAGACATTGCTTGTGAATGGCTTGCGTTCAGCAAATCAAAGAAACTTCCTCAGTTGCCAGCTGTTGAGACTTTGGAACAGTTTGAAAGAGAGGTTCATTTCAATTTTATTGTAGTCATTAATTAAGAATGATAAATATAAGAAAAAAGTATGAATTTGTAATAACGTAACTGTGTTAAAGTAAGGTTTCAGCTCTGAATTTAATTCTTCTACTAGGCTTGACTTGCATTGCCTTGAATATTTGTACCTGTGACCTCATATTTGCTGTAACTTTGTACTTGTAATTAGTAACTTCTCTTGTGCCGGTGTCTAATGCACAAGGCATTAACCGATGGTGCACCACACCCAAAACTGCAATCAGTTCAATAATCAGAAGGTCAGTCCACTATGACAAAGAGACAGCTGATGGTAGATAATCATAATCATAACATAGGTTATCTATTACTAGTATGGCTCTGTGTGTTATCTGTGTGTTATCCATAGGTTATCTGTTACTAGTATGGCTCTGTGTGTTATTAATTGTTAATGGTTGTCTGTGAGTTATCTGGGTTATCTATGACTGGCTGCCATGTAATTGTTACTCCCGAGCAAAAGCAGTCTACAAATTCTTAAATTTATGTTTGCTTAGCTTTTTCATGTTATGAGTTTTATAGCTGATTTTCATTTTAAATTCTTTCTTTCTAATTGGGTTAATTTGTTTCTCTGTTTTGATTTTGTGAACAGAGGCTAAACAAAAACAGCTCAAAACCTCGACCAAAATGCGGGCGTACTTCACCAGTCATGTACACGATCGAAACAATCGATGAGGCGTATCCTTTATGTATGTCTGTTTCTTGTATACGCTCTTCTGCTCGGCAAGTGCCACGGTGTTATAGCTTGCAAGGTGATGGATAGCAGTTCTAAGGGGTAACTTAGAAATTGCTAAAGAATTAATCAACAAAGTGAATCATAAATTTACTGGGCAGCCAGCTGAGTAATGAGTTTTTTGTTATCACGATATAGGTTTGAAGCTTGATGCATTGTGGAAGTATCGTCTTGCTTCATGGTTTGTCGTGTCTGCACATCAGTTAAAGGTCGCATTTTATTAAATTTATTTAATTTAACACACTAATTGAAAATGTGTGTGGTGAATCAAAAATTATCTGCTCAGGCAGATGGGTGATAATAAATTACTCATCAAAGCTATCATTGTGGTGGTCACAATCTTTCCATAAAGAGTAATTTATTAAATTTAATAAATTGTAAAAGTTGCTATTTGCAGGTCTTCTAAGGAAAATCTGAGCAGCTCTTGGTTTTTTCTGTTTAAAATAAAGAGCCGATTACCTAACTGTGTTTTTGTACATTTAACTCGAGCATTTTAAAGAATTTCTTAAAAGGTGATATTGATAGTCTTGGGTTTGTGTCAGTACTCGTGAACCTTTTTATAACGATTTCCTCTAGCAGCCACATGAAATTTCACATGTAACGAGATTGTGCTGTCCATGAGGTTGTGTTCTAAGGCTGAATTAAATTTTGTCTGTCTTCTTCCTGACCATTTTGTGTATTCTGTGCCTCAGATTTAGTTTTACTCTGCACATCAGATTCGAATTTACTGACTTTGTATGTGAAACAAGTGTCTTAAATAAATGAATATGCATTATGTTGATGTGTGTTACAAGAGGTTCTGGTGTATAAATGTCAGTGGAAGTAATATCTATTCTTAACTTAGGCTTAGTCTAGCTTCTGACGACTCTGACAAGGATGAACTAGTAAATCAATACTCCACTCCAACAGTAAGAAAATACGTATTCATAATATTTGATATGGTGGCTGATTTGGTTGACGTCTGTTTTTTAACATTATGTAATATCTATTCTATCTTATCTAACTTATCTATTCTTAATCTATTCTTATGTATGATGTTGGCATTTGTAAAGTAGCGTTTGAAAACATCCCAAGGTTTGCTACTTGCTATTTAAGCAGTGCATGGTGTCGGAGTTTGAGAAAAATCACGGAGTGCAGTTGAATGATGATCAGAGATTGTTTTGTTGGCTGCCAACAGGGACTTTGTGAAACAGGTGGCACCACTAGGCATGTTTACACCTCCCACAAAATGCACTTGTTTAGATCAGTTAGCTAGTCATGTGTAGAATGCTTCTGAGACATTCTTAAAGGATGCGATACATTAAATGTCTTCTTGTTCACCAGTTCGTACATACTTACATGGCAGAGACGTTGGCCAAGGAAAAACAGTCCACATTTGACAACTACTGTCTTTGCGATGTATGCGCCCTTTTGTGGCTGCAATCAGTCGAATGTTTTGAGCTGTGTTTTTTTCTTAAATCATGGCTAAAGACATTCCTTTTCAGCTTATCCTTCGAGGGCTGAATGCGCTGGTGAATGTACAGCGCCCTTTTTTCTACCTCAATTGTATTACGGCACTATTTAAATTTTATTATTATTATTATTATCAACTGTCACTGACAGATGTAAGAAATGGATGATTTACCTTGTAAACCCTTTTTAATTTAAGTATATCTTGCTTTGCTTTATTTACCTTATCTTATGGAAGTCACTGATTTTACAGAGCATGTCAAAAAAACGCCAGCGGCCAGCTGAAACAGGAAGCAGTAAACGCCTCACTAAACTGAGTCGCAGTCCTGGGCTGATTTTCTCTCCTCGCAGTCTCTCGTCTCCTTCCGTGTGAGTCTTTGTTTTGTGCGCTGTCCAGTCCTTGTAACAGGCAGTTGAAGTGCCGCTGTGTAAATATCTAGAAGTACATTAAATTATGTTAGTTACATTATATTAAATTAGTCCCTTGTGTGCATTAATAACCAACGGAAAATTTGTGGCTTATTTATCGCCCTAATTAACGGTGAACTTATTTGCACAGGAAGAATGCCGGTTCTTTAACTTCCAACCGCTTTAGTGAGTGCCCCTGTTTTGCATGTGTGACATTTGCTGAAAGTGTTCTGATATCACAATTTTGCACCTGTGGCATGCAAAGGGTTAAAATGCTGTTTTTTAGGTCAACTAGATGGCCACCTGTGCAGTGCTCTTTTGAGATGCTTTTAAGTTGCCTTTAAAAGTGTCTTCATGCTTGCATGCTTACAGTACATACAAATACCTTTTTGTTAGGAAGTATAAATACGAGAGAGAAATAAACAAAAATTCTTAGCCCGATTGATTTTTGTTTTTAGGGCTCCGTCTGAGAAATACAAGAGTCGGAGCAATGCAGGTGAAGTGTTGGTCAAGTTTGGACCAACAGATGGCACCACCTGGAGTCGCTTACAGAAAAAAGACCTTGTCATTTCAAACTTTGACCCTGACGTGACACTGAAGGACTGCAAATACATGTTTGAAAAACTCTGCGATAAGTCTCACAGTGAGTTTTTGTTTTTTTTACTTTCGGTGACCTGATTTCAAATTCACTTTAAATTCTTTTAATTTTGATCCATTTTCTAATTCTGCTGTTCTGCTGCAAAGCAGCAACTTTATATAAATTGGTTTTCAGTTAAATCTTACTCCATGTAGAACATGTTGGGTCTTTTCTGTTCCACTTTTGCAGAGGTCTGAAAAGCAACTTAATTTCCAATCTCATGAATTTCTATTTTATTATTAGATTAACTTGTCGCAGTTCGTCTTAGGTTTATTCAGCTTATCGTAAAATGCACCTCTTTAGATTTTCTTCCATAACCTTGGAGAGATTCATAAAGGGCACTATGCGGATACCCAGGCACATACATAATATCTTACCCTATTACTTTGAAGGTTACAATACTCTACCTTACTATAGTTCACCATCCCCTATCATACATTGCTTTACCAATTGGTTAACTTGGTGGACTGCCAACCCTGAGTTTGGGAGTTCAAATTCCCGCCAGGCAAATACATGTTTAAAAATTTCTGCTCCACTTGTGCCCCCTAGTGAACTCAGCTATGAAATGAGCACAGTGACTGTACACTGTTGGTGTGATAGGTCCTCTCTCTCACTGTCTGAGGGATGAGGGAGAGGACCTACTCTCCTCACCTGCTGAGGCTATGGAAGTTAAGTCACTGGCACTTCGTTCTCATAGCTGCCTCTCAGAGTTTGCTTTAGGAGGATTCTTCTGACTTTATGGCCAGTGAAATTCAGCTTTTTTTTTTGTAGGCTTGAGGTGTTGGTCAGTCTGTGTGTTTGCATGTATTTGTAGTTCTGAGCAACCAGATTCAAGAGATGGCCAGTCACTTTAAAGAGTGCCATTTAGTTGAAGAGTTTTCTCACGTCTCAATTCCACAACAGGTTTTTGCTTGTTTAATTAACTGGTTGATTTATTAAACTGATTGCTTGATTGACTGGTTACTAGATTTAATGTTCTGGTAATGTTTAACTGCTTAATTTATTAGTTGCTTGATTAATTGGTTGATTGATGGATTGATTGAAACCTTGTGCATTATGATAAGAGTGCTACAAAAGTGATTAGGTTAGATCAGTAGTTCTCAAAGTATGGTCCGTGGAGCCAGGTCGTCTGCAGCAGTCGGTTACCAAATATTCCTGTAATGTCGTTCCCTGTATGCAACATAACATTGTTGTCGCAGTTTGATAAACAGCTTGCTAGCCTGTTTTTATGATATTTTGTCTATTCTATGATTTTTGTGGTGTCACTTTTCAGGTTATAGTGAAAACCTTTTTACCTTGATGGCCATATTTATTCATTTTTGGTAAAAGGCCCAATTCGGCCGTAGGACGTAGGTTGTGTGTCCTAAGTTTCGATAAAACCACTGGATTAGATTGGTTGACTGATTTTAAACTAATGCTTAACTGCTTAATTTATTAGTTGCTTCGTTGATGGATTGATTGATTGATTGTTTAGGTGTTGGATTTATTTTTGTCATTGATTGATCAATTGTATTGATTAATTAGTTAATGAATTGTTTGTGTGATAATTGGCATTTACTATTAGGGATTTGATTAACATTTTGCTTAGTTGATTTGAAACCATGATCACTGAATTGATTGGTGTATTTAGGGAACATTAACTGTTATCGGTCGAATTGCTTGTGATGGCAATGGACGGCTCAACAACAGTTCTGTGATCCTTCAAGGATCGAGAGAAGATTCATATGGACGTTGGATTGTTCTCGATCTTTCAGCTGTTTCACAGTATTCTCTCTTTCCTGGCCAGGTGGTGCTTTTCGTTAAAATTAGAGTTTGATTAAGCTTGAGTTATCTGAGACTATATGTTCTCAGGTTTGTAAAGGCTTTCAAATAGTGCTATTTATACATTTGATTGCAAGGCTTGACAAGGATGATGTTTTATTAAATATAAATTAAATAAGAATAAACATTTCTTCTTTTGAACCCTTTGTTAAGTGGTTGAATGCTGTTCTTGTGATGCAAGGTGTACAGATTTGAGTCTTCCCTGTTGCAGTCTGTTGGGGTTTTTCCCAGGTTACTGCAGCATTTAGCTCCCCTATTCAAGCTAATTGAGACCTACCAGGCAGTTTGAGGATAATTCTTGAAATCATAACATGAATGGAACAAAATTAATCAGCTATTGATGATCATATATAACCTTTATACTTATACATGCTTGCAAGCTACAACTATTAAAATTCTAAACACTAGAAAATTGTCACAATTTCTCAGCGCCACCGATGCTGTGTCATATGGTTGTGTGTGTATCTTGAGCTTTGGAAGAAGGGCAATATCAAATACAGTTGTATTTCTGTATATTAGTGTAATGTTCAAAGTTCAACTAAACATACAATAGAATACGACAGATCCCAGTGAATGGGTGAAGTTAGAGGCAGTGAATGGGACGCCAGTGAAATAGGTAAATTGCTGAACTCTACAACACAGTCTTTAAGGCACCAGTTCTTAATGCCTTGTTGTTATACGTTGGTGACATATGGTGATGATGATGACGACGATGATGAGTTATCTGCCTGAAGGCAGGTCTGTTGGCTTTATGCCACCTAGGGATAAGATGAGTTAGGTGGTTTCATTTTACATTCCTCACTGATAATTGTTGGTGAGCAACTTGTTCAAGGTCGCTATGCAGTGGCTTGAGGCAGATTCGAACCCATGACCCTGCGGTTGCAAGGCGAAGAACATACTGCTACACCGCCACGTCCCACTCAAATATAAATATTTGAGTGGGATGAAAGTACCATATAAATGTAAGAAATTATGTTTGGTTTGTTTCAGCTTGTCGCAGTTGAAGGTACAAATGCAAATGGCAGTCGGTTTGTTGTGTCAAAAATATACGAAGTAAGTATTGGGGTGCCTTTAGTTACTGGAACTTGGCTGAATGGTTATTTTGTTTTGGTTCTGTGGGAAATGTCATGAGTGGTACGGTTGGTAGCTTGTCTTGTCCTATGGTAAAGTAAAATTAGTTCATTTAGTGCATGTCTCTGCAAAGATAGTCCTTCGAACCACCATCCTGCGTTAAAAGATATTTTACTGAGGCAAGACCATGACAAAAACAATCTGACAGCTGGACAGCGTTTCCTTACAGGAAATGGGTGGCTTGATAATGATTTGCCTTTTTCACATAATACTCCAGGAGTCAAACCCTGGACATGCAGATGAAAGGCAAGCCCATCTGCCATCATGCCAGCATGGTTTCTGGCCTGCTGAGGTAAAGCTATGCAGTGACCTTGTTTCCTCTTGATGGAATCATAATTTTATGCAGTGTACTTTGGCACAAGCAGGAGATGGAGCAGCAAGTTCTGCAAACACCTAATCTCTTACTCAGAGATTTATCCCATGGCAGCTCAGGCAGTTTGCCTCCTTCACCCTACCACGGTACATGGGAGATGTTGCTTGCTACTTTGTTCTATGTACTTTGGATATTTATTTATATAGCATCATTTAAGAATCTCTCAAAGAAAAAAGCTGAGGCTTGCGATAATCTAAAAATGGTGCTTGAGATGTTTGTGTTCATTTGTGATGTACCGCGCTATTAAATTGCTGCGTCTGAAATCTGAATTCCGGTTCAGTCTGTACGTTGTGTCTGACTGTTAAGAAACTGCTTTTCACCTCTGCCGATGGAGTTTGACTCCTGATGGCTGTTTCTTGTATCCAGTAAAGAAGAGTTGTTAGATTTCCGTTGTCATGCTTGCATTTTGGCTCGGAAGATCCTTCAGATGACAGATGACATCTCTGTAAACACTTACTGACTGAGGTGTGATCCTAATGAGAAAGTTGCCATACCTGAACTTAATGTTTTTGTTTGTTTTTCTTTTTTCATAGGGCATTGATTTACCTGTTTCAGCAAGACCAGTTCTTTCTCAAGGTAATATAAAAATTACATTGTCATTGTGTGTGGGTGTGGAGGGTGTGTATTAAAACACTTATTTTAGAGCCTTTTAAGGCGCAAAGGCACTGCATTCAGCCTTTGAATTTTGAATGCCTACATTTATTTATTTTCTTATTTGTAAAGTAATTTTGACATTCCTCAGAATATTTAAAATTTTAAAGAGGATTTAATTTGATGTATTTTTGTTTTAAAATGAATTTTATAATTACTTTAACTGGAATTGTAAGTGAAATTGACAGAATTATTTGAATTTTGTAAAAAATTCATTTTTTACTCTGAGGTATTTTAAATTTCAAATTTTCACTGAAACATTTTCAGGTGACTTGAGCATAGTTGTGGCTTGTGGTCCTTTCACGGTCTCCGACAACGACCTCTATGAACCTCTTGCTAACCTTTTCACTTATCTGGAAGCAAATCGGCCAGACGTTTGTCTTCTGGTTAGAAATTTCTGTGTTTCTAAGATGATTCCTTGTATACCTTTTACTTTTTTATTTTCAGTTTTTTTGCGTTTTCACTAGTTGCTTTGTTTTGTTGATATGTTTTGACTAATACTTTGCACTGTTCATTTGAAACCTGTGATCAGTGCATTGAATGGTTTTTTAGGGAACATTAACTGTTATTAGTCAAATTATAATGATTTTTATAGTGTTTACCTATGATATTTATAGTCTGTGAGTGGTTAGAAGCATTTATTTATTTTACAGTCAGTATAATCGACAGTTTCAAATGAACTTAGATTTCTTACTGCATAGTATACACATTGCTGTGTTTATTGTTTACAAGCCATGACCTCTGACCTGGTTTAGGTTAGCTGCATTTTATAGGAATTTCATTCAGCTTAGGAGCCAAACCACTGAGTCATTATTGCAGGTCAAGGATCGTAGTTGAAAACCAATATGCAAAATAATAAACGGCAACTTCCTCTTTTGTGACTGCTTAATGTACTTGTCAGCATTGAAGGGTTTTGCTTACTTTGTTTATTTTTAGCATCTGTTGTGTTTTCCTGTTACAGTTTGGGCCTTTTGTGGATTCTAAGATGTTTGATTCAGAGGTGAGTTTTGAGTGGAACCATACTTTTTTATTTACTGTCATCGTGTTTATGCTTGAACCAAAGGATCCTCAAGTGATACGACATTTTTATTACTTTACTTTAACTTAACTTGAGCCTTTCTTTGCTTTACCTTTTGCCAGTTTTTGGCCAGTCCAGATATTTTATTTTAGACTGTAATTTAATGAAGTTTAGTGTCATGCTTAATGAAGAGGTAGAAAAAGATCGTTGGAAGCTGCAGCATAGTTATTTCTTCATTGTGTTTTACTTTTTTTGCAACTGCTGCTCTCTGTTCCCTTTTTTCCATCATTTCCACCTCCATTAGCCTTCTTTTTCCCATTCCATGTCCTCTTTCTAGTCGTCTGCTTCTCCTCTTCCTTGTTTTTTTTTCATCTTACTTGTTTTTTACCTTCTCTTTTTTCACCTTGTTTTTCTCTTTTTCCTTTTAATTCTGCTCCTTGTAGGGTATTATATTGGTATATATTTATAGCAGCTCTTGCAAAAACTACAAAGAGCCACTTTGACTGAAGATCATCTTTTGTTCCTTGCTCCTTCTTGTTCCTTTTTTCTGTGCTCTAATTCATTCTGGCACTCACAAAGTATGTGATATAATTTATTTAATTTATATGACTGATTATGTATACATGGTATACATATATATATATATGTATGCATGTATGTATGATTTATATGACTGGACATTTATAATAGACCACTTGAGGAAAACTCACCATTTTCTTGTCATTGTTTTTGTCACAGAAATTGGAATCTACAGAAATGGCATTCGATGAAATCTTTAATGCAAAAATGAATGAAATTGTCCGCTGGAGTCAAAGGTAAGAAGAAGTTATTCCTTTTATACATGCAAAAACTATAATTAACACAGTATAAATGTCTGATTAATAATTAATAATAATTTTCTGTCCTTGATCATATTACATTCAAGAAATCATTGCACATTGCCAAATCAAATTTACCAGTACATTGCCCTTGTACGAATATATATATATATATATATATATATATATATATATATATATATAATTATATATATATATATATATATATATATCAAGACACTTACTGGAGTGCCTTTATGTCACACAAGCACTGGACACGTGGATATCTACCTAAGTGATGGCCCTTGGTCATATTTCATACAAAGTGACAATCAACTGATGCCTTGATGATAACTTCGCTATAAAAGTCATTAGACTATATTGGATTTCATCCTAAGCATTAATAGTAGTAAGGATTTATGGAGTAATGACCTGTTTCTATGATTAAGGCAATCATTTTTAACACAGTTATTGTGGCAACCTGCAGTTAACACTAGTTTGAACTAACCTGACCTGATTTATAACTAATTTGGGAAGGGCAAAGTTGAAAAACTAGAGGTGAATAAATTGTGTGATTTTTTTAGATTAGGAATCTCGGTCATTGTGCTTCCATCCCAGCGAGACATTCATCACGACTGGGTATATCCACAGCCACCGTTTGCCTTTGCACCCACAAAGGTATGACTTGAGCCTTTTATAGAATAAATACTAAAAATATTCTTTGGGTGTTTCTAAAAATAAATTTGGTATATATATATATATGCATATGTGCATATATATGTATACACATATATACACTATTATCATTATCTGTATTTATTTGAATACATATCAATTTTCTTGGAATGGTTTGCTTGGCAACCTGCGGCATGAGCTTCTTTGCGTTTCTCCCTCCCTTTTCCTCAAGCGCTTGAAGACCATTCTGTTCCCTAGAGGTTCTGGGTTGTCAGGCTGGGAACGCCTCTGTTGGATTTATCTTGAAGTGGCGCTTTACAAATTCTTGATTACAGTTACAATTTTGTGGCATTGGAGCATCTTATGTACTGTGTGATATTTTCAGGATTCCAGTATCCATTTTATGGCTGATCCTTGCACACTGGATATCAATGGGGTTGTGATTGGAGCTACATCAACAGACATTCTGTTTCACATGGGAGTTGAGGAAATATCAAGGTATACAGAAAATCATGTCCCACCTCCAATGTGTACTTCTCCAGAGCAAATGAATGTAATTCTCTAAACTTTATGCTGTCAAAACTTTGCAAACTGTGTGATTCTTTATTTCTGAATTCATATTTAAAATTTGAGTATATAAAGTGAATCTGTTTATAAGTTGAATCCCATTGTAGCACCTGTATGAAGTTTGTCAAGAGATGCTATATATAGACAGATACATGCATGCCTACAGTAATGTGGTTGAGGACTTGTATTCGAAATTTAGTTAAACTTTCATGTGACCTCATTATAATTCACATGACCTCTTTATAATTCTCATTACCTTGTTTTAAGTCACAGCACATTTTACTGCATTACACTGCAATTCCACCTTTGGATGTTTTATAAGCCATTATTGCCCTTTTACAGTGTGCTTGTTGATGTGCAGACAATGTTTTTTTTAGTTGGAAGTTTATCTGTCCTGTATGTATGTTGTCATTTATATAGCACTATTCAAAGTCTGTGAGTTGCTGGACAGTGTTTGGTTGTTCTGTTTTTATATGCAGTTCTCATCCGATGGATCGCTTTTCACGCCTCGCAAAACACATCCTGACGCAACACTTGTCAGTGGTTTTCTGTTTCATCATTGATTGAATCAATAATTTAATGATTGAGTGAATGAATGAGAGAATAAATTTGTGCCTCCGATTCACATTTCTGTGTGACTTTGCGTCCATTAAAAATGTTTGTAATAATAGTAATAAATAAATGATTAATTTATTGTTATGAGATTTTTTAAAGTGCACAGACATGGCGTTTAACCCTAAAGATGCAAAGTCCACACCATAGCCACAACTCTGATGTTGGGGGAGGCATGTAATAAATGCGTGGTTGTCTAGTGGTGGGATAAAACTCTGTCTGCTTGAAACTGCTTCACGTGCCGGTTACAGGCTCAACAGCGAATTGCCAGTTTCATATATTTCCCAGGTTTTGAACCCTAGATCCTTTGGTTAAAGGCTGGCACATTTGCAGTTTAAGAATCACTGTGATTTAAGAATCAAATGATTTGTAGTTTGAGTTGTCTGTGTGTTTTGCAGCTACTATCCATTGCTTCCTGCTGGTGCAGACGTTAATCTTGATACTGAACTTAATGACCTCTATGGACAGCTTCCAGTGACCCCTCACCTTCTGCTGCTGCCCTCTGACCTGCGCTACTTTGTCAAGGTGAGGCATGCTTTGCAGCTGCATATTAAAATTGTGTTTAAGGAAGGTAAAATAATGTAAAAACTATTTCGCTAGACAGTGCAGCTTCGGTAATCCACGGATTTTAGGAAGTATGTTGTATAGAATCTGTGTTTCTTAAACCAAGTACTTGTTAAATGTGCTATATGCTTAAAGATCCTGGCAGCACCCTAAAAACTGGAAGGTATACTTCAGATTTTAAGTATAGGTGTAAGACATTTGCAGTGAATTTTATGCAATTTGATCATGTTTTCAAGGCAATGGGTTTTAACTCCTCATTGCATCATATGTTGATTTCAGAATGTTGGCCAGGCAGTGTGCGTCAACCCAGGGCGTCTAGCTAAAGGTCAAGTGGGTGGAACTTTTGCCCGAATTGTGGTTCGTCGGCCAGAGACAGATGGCGCTTTGAGCAGTTCAATAGCAGCTGAAATTCTGCGCATCTAATTGGTACCTGCTGCCTGACTGGTTGTAATTAGTACCTGCTGATTGACTGGTTTGAATCAGTTCCAGTGGGTTATCGACTGGTTTCAGTCAGGGCTGGCAGATATTTGACTGGCACTGGTTTTGAATGGTAGTAGTGGAGTATTAATAGTATTATTATTATTATTAATTAATAAAAGGTTTTGAGGATTAGTACTGTTGATTGGTATTAATGAATTGATATAAAATTGGAAGTGTTTAACAACAGTGTTAAATGTTTGTAACAAATGTAAACTTATAAATTAGCCAATTCCTTTGTGTATATCTAAACTTACCATCACATCAAAATCTACTTATTGCTGAGCAGTAATAATATGCCTTATGCTGGTTTCTCTCCAAATGTACTAAAATATTTCCTGCTCAGTTACTTCCAGTTCTAAAGTGGCAAATTGCAGTTACTTGCAGTTTGTTTAAAAACTGTCAAATACTGTATATATTATATTCGTCATGCAAGCTAAACTCAGTACAGTAGATGCAAAATGAAATACTGAACAGTGCGGTGAGGAGATCTTGCAAGCTGTATAACTGGTCAGCTGTTCCACTTCATGGTAAATAGACTGAAGGTGTAAAGATTGTTATACTCGCTCTGTGTATGTTTTCAACTGTACTCGAGCCACGGATTGGGTGCATCATGGACAACCCTGTTTCATCTGTCTGCCCCTTGTCTCCTGCTCCTGCCACAGCCAACAACAACTGGTTGAACAATAATTCAGTTTACAGCTTTATGTCGATTTGTGTTATCGTGGGTCTTCCCTGAACTCAGGATCCAGGAACTGTGCCTGGGATGATCTCTTTCTCTAGGCTGTCTCTATTCTTTTGAGACAAGTGCCCGATCAATCCAAGAGGATTCCTGTCTACTCCTGCATGCTCCAGAACCAGCTTGTTTGTCTTCTTGGCAGTTCACAATACTCTTAGGTATTGAGCTATGTTGTCCAAAATCTCATCGTTTAAAACTGGTCAGTAGGAATGATAGTGACTCTGTTACGTTCCAAAAGCCGAATACTGTTACAGAAACAGAAAATTTTAAAGGCAAAACAGCGTACTAGTTAAGTGCTGATGAATTGACTATCCTTATAGCACCATAAGTGTTACGCTTATTTCCGGCTACATGTATTCTATGTGTGGTAGTACCAGTCGACAGTATTGCAATTATTTCAGCATGTTACAACCATAGAGTATCAAGTATACCTCAATAGGCGAGACCGCAACGTTCTGCCCCAAGACCAAGAAGTTGACCAATCTGTCCGACACGAGACCAACACGTCGAGACCGAGATTATGTCTCTGGAGGCTTAGAATAGAAATTATCTTTAAAAGTATTGATGACAAAGCTTTAAGAAATTTATGGGCTTGAGCCATCAAAAATGCCTAAAAGTCCTCAGTGATAGTAGTAGCAGTATAGTAGTAGTAGTGGTGGTGGTGGTGGTGGTAGTAATTACAATTATTATCATTTCACGTCTCCACCATGATAACCCCAAGTAATAATCAAAGTGCCACAAGTCGATGAATTGTTTAAATGTCTGAATGAAGGCATTTTGTTGCATTATATACTATAATGGAAATCGCCCGTTTGAAAACTCCGCGCTTAGGAGCTATTTAATTTTGTCTCACATTTTACACAGGGCCGGTTACGCAATGGCCTAGTTTTTATGTATACCGGTGTAGATTCTTGTCAAACTGTTGCGCAGGCGGAAGCGCATTGGCTTTTAATTCGCAGACCTTGTTACAATCTCTTGGATTATTGCGCCGTAGTCTAATTTGTAAAAAACCTTAGCGGTTCGATTGCTCTGTACAATAGGCCATTACGTAACCCGCCATCTGTAAAATGAATAAAATGTCAAATGCGAGTAATCTGCCAAGATCATTGTCGGCTAAGTTTGAAAGGTATCGGGCCATTGTTTATTTTTTCCTTGATTTAAGAAATCTGCGTTTCTTGTTCAGTCTTGCATCTTTAAAACTGGATCACAAATCTAGAATTTTTACCGATTTGAGCTGCGATTGTTGGCCGTTGGTCATCGTCCGTTGCGGCTTAAAATATATTTTAAAAAATTACCAATAGGTGGATGAGTGACGTCCCAACATAACGCGATTGGACATTAGAAACCACTACCGTTTCAAACCCTCCGGCCGAACGATTTTGTTTTGACTGAGCGCCTGTGAATAAGCTGGTTTCCGCGACTAAGCTTTCATTTGGCGCTTTAGAAATGTCGAGTTTACGATTACGTACCGTAACACTATGGAACACTGGAGTTTTACTTTTCTGTAACAGGTTTCGTCTATGAGGCCCTTGCTTGAGAGTAATCTCGGGGATATAAATGTGTCCCAATTTCCACCCCGCATTTTTATTTTTAACCCATCCCTCCCGTCACCGCAGTCACCTGTGCCCGCCCACGTATAAAAACCTATCAACAGATATAAATACATTTCCGTTCCGGATTCCGGGTTTCTGTGCTGCCAACTAGCGAAATAGTAGTGCAATATTTGGAATCACAAATTTCAAAGAGGATTAAACGATAAAAATGTTCATGAATCAATAGGAACTGCACAATTTGTTAACGAAAGACGCATATTAACGAAAATTCGCCCAAAGACCGTATATTGAACAGAATTGTGCGATACACGTACAAACCCATAAACTGCCGATCGAATTATCGCATTCAAATGGGTCTCATCAAATGTATATATTTGCACTCTGGCAGCCGCACTCCTCGTATACAGATTCAAATACAGATTCGCCAAAATCCAGAAAATCTGCATATACAAATACAGATTCGCCTATAGAAGCAGAATGCACAATTCAGGCCAGGATGGTCATGAGGGTACATAAAGACCCCATACGTGGTCCATATGGGTCTCATCAAATGTATATATTTGCACTCTGGCAGCCGCACTCCTCGTATACAGATTCAAATACAGATTCGCCAAAATCCGGAAAATCTGCATATACAAATACAGATTCGCCTATAGAAGCAGAATGCACAATTCAGGCCAGGATGGTCATAAGGATCCATAAGGGAACTATACGTGGTCCATGTGGGTCTCATAAAATGAATCTAGTTGCACTCTGGCAGCCGCACTCCTCGAATACAGATTCAAATACAGATTCGCGAAATTCCGGAAAATCTGCATATACAAATACAGATTCGCCTATAGAAGCAGAATGCACAATTCAGGCTAGGATGGTCATAAGGATCCATAAGGGAACTATACTTGGTCCATATGGGTCTCATAAAATGAATCTAGTTGCACTCTGGCAGCCGCACTCCTCGAATACAGATTCAAATACAGATTCGAGAAATTCCGGAAAATCTGCATATACAAATACAGATTCGCCTATAGAAGCAGAATGCACAATTCAGGCCAGGATGGTCATAAGGATCCATAAGGGAACTATACTTGGTCCATATGGGTCTCATAAAATGAATCTAGTTGCACTCTGGCAGCCGCACTCCTCGAATACAGATTCAAATACAGATTCGCGAAATTCCGGAAAATCTGCTTATACAAATACAGATTCGCCTATAGAAGCAGAATGCACAATTCAGGCCAGGATGGTCATAAGGATCCATAAGGGAACTATACTTGGTCCATGTGGGTCTCATAAAATGAATCTAGTTGCACTCTGGCAGCCGCACTCCTCGAATACAGATTCAAATACAGATTCGCGAAATTCCGGAAAATCTGCATATACAAATACAGATTCGCCTATAGAAGCAGAATGCACAATTCAGGCCAGGATGGTCATGAGGGTGCATAAAGAACCCATACGTGGTCCATATGGGTCTCATCAAATGTATATATTTGCACTCTGGCAGCCGCACTCCTCGTATACAGATTCAAATACAGATTCGAGAAATTCCGGAAAATCTGCATATACAAATACAGATTCGCCTATAGAAGCAGAATGCACAATTCAGGCCAGGATGGTCATAAGGATCCATAAGGGAACTATACTTGGTCCATATGGGTCTCATAAAATGAATCTAGTTGCACTCTGGCAGCCGCACTCCTCGAATACAGATTCAAATACAGATTCGCGAAATTCCGGAAAATCTGCTTATACAAATACAGATTCGCCTATAGAAGCAGAATGCACAATTCAGGCCAGGATGGTCATAAGGATCCATAAGGGAACTATACTTGGTCCATGTGGGTCTCATAAAATGAATCTAGTTGCACTCTGGCAGCCGCACTCCTCGAATACAGATTCAAATACAGATTCGCGAAATTCCGGAAAATCTGCATATACAAATACAGATTCGCCTATAGAAGCAGAATGCACAATTCAGGCCAGGATGGTCATAAGGATCCATAAGGGAACTATACGTGGTCCATGTGGGTCTCATAAAATGAATCTAGTTGCACTCTGGCCGGATAGAGCGGACAGCCGTCATCCTATAATACTATCTGCGTCATGTTTTTTCACCCTTGACATTCACGCTCGGTGAGATAGTACCCGTATGCCCGTGGTTTGACTCCTTCTGGCGCTATCCACTTTTTCGTGTCCCGAAGTCTCACGTTGGTCTTGTTCTGCTCATATACGCCCAGCAGGTGTCCACGGCTGAGTAGTGCTGGTTTTCACCGTTTAACAGCAGTAGAAGAGCGACGTTGTGTGAATCTAGCCTCGCATGAGACATCTATTGGATGCAACCCGTGATTCCACCCTGTCACAAAATGCGCTAATGTTTGCCCATTCCTGTTGTAAATGCACCTGTGTGGCAGGAAAGTAGGATCGGCTGTTGGGCACGGTGAATAAGAAGGACGGCCGTACCGAGGGTTGAGGAGTCGCTGGGTTGAGTCAGTTTCTGAGTGACGGAGCGAGGAGAAGATGATTTTGGGGAATTCGAAGGAGGGTTCAGTCAGAGGAATTGGAGGAGCGAAGTCCGTGGCTGGAGTGACGGGAAGCTTGAGGAGCCGAGAAATGCTTTCCTTCCCTTAATCTTCGTATTCGTAAGTTTGTGTATATATAGTGTTACATTTCAGCTGGTTTAAAATGTATGTATTTCGAGTATATATATATACACATACATACATATACATACCTACACACCCATGTTAGTGCGTAATTGAGGAGTCTGCTTTAGTTGTAGGCTACACAGGATTTAAATTATGCATATAAGTCTGGGTATAAGTAAGACTCGTAGCGATATCTATTTGAATAGTTGAGGTCTTAGGTGTCCTATCTGAATAATGAACTTCAATTTTTGCCGGTTTGTGTATGCAGATATATTAGAATGCTTTAAATGCATATATCTGCGGTATTTAATATCTGCCGGAGATGGTATACTTTGTGCTTTGTTTGGTACGCAATTTTGTGGTTTATGTAGGCTTACATGTTGGAAAACTGCACTCATTGGAATTTAGTATTCAAGTATTTTGAAAAAAAAAGTTTATTGTATGTGAATTTAGCCCGGTACTCGTGGTCCTGGTGGCGTGGGTGAATTGGAGCTGGTTGGTTTGATGACACGGGACCGTTATAGAGCTTGTCGACTGTGTATGATGGATGGAATCCGAATCCAGTCAAGTATTTCTGAGTGGTGATTCTGCGAGTGGAGAAGTCGACCGGAATAGGCCAGCGCCAGATGCCTGAGACTTCTACTACTCCCGTAGGACAGTGGTAATCGCGAGAGTTTATTTTTGGTGTTTCTGTGTATAGGATGGCTTGCAGTGTTTTTTGATAAGACAGTTATTGGTTATTCTGTTGAAGGAAGAGTCTTTGTAAATAAAATCTGTAATTAAACATTGTAAATATAACAACTGAAATTAGAAATTGGCTTTTCCTTGAAACTTAGTTAAACGAATTCGCGACACACCCGAACATGCTTACGCTATGGGCAGGTTCTGGCGCTCGAACTTGCCGACGTCGGACACCTTTACAGGGAATTCGATCCCGGAGAAATTCAGCTCTCTTAGATGGGCACTGCATTTGATGGAACGTTGGGAGTCTTTTCTGCCGGATACATTGCCGACAACACAGTCCACTCAAAGCAGCGGTTGTCTCTGTTTTGCACGTTAATGACATAGCGCGGTCAAATGTAACTGCTGTCGTGAAACAGCCGATACTGAGCCGTACCTAGATTCAGCGCCTCTACATTTCTGAGTCTCCACCCTGACCCTTCATTTGTGTACTCTTCTCGGCGTCTGAGCATCTGCGCCTTCGCTGCCTCAAGTGCATCTTCGATGTCACCCGCATTCTATAATGGACAAGTGTCTGAGTAAGGTGTAATCAGCATGCGATCGATGTTGTAACACGGGGCTGCTCAAGTATTTGTTGCTATGTCATATAGCGCCTTTGCATTGCATCGGATACAAAGTAAGGTAAAATACAGAGAAGCGCTACAGTGTGGAATGAACGCGAGCCCAGGACAGTTCTGCATCGTGGCTCAGCCAAAAGACCCGTACCTGAAGATCGTAGGCTGCGAGGAGGGATGCAAAGAGAGACTTTTCATTTAAGGTAGTTAGGAGTGCTAATGGCATGAATTTTATAGGTAAGACCGGATACCTTAAATCTTATCCGGATTTTCGGAGGAATTCAATGGAGCTCGTTTACTATAGCTAAGGAATTTGTACGAGGAAGTGCACGCAGCACCACACGAGCCATGAAATTTTGGATGAACTTAAGCCTTTGAGTTCAAGATCTGAAATACCTCGTTGGTATAAACAAGGCGAGATCAGATCAGACAACAGGTCACAGTTTGTGCCATGTTTTTGGTAAAAAGCAGACCTGATGTGACGTAATGCCCAGATATGATTGAAACAAGATTTAAATAAGTTTCTAAAGTGGGATTGAAATGTGAGTTTGCTGTACAAAATTACACCAAAAATTCTGCTTAATAGCGGAACAGTGCCAGATAGGCCAATGCTGGAATGTGAAGGGAGAAATCGCAGACGTTGGCATGAGCCAAACATGATCCCCTCAGATTTATCTGGTTTTCTGGCCAAACCATTGAAACAGAACCATTCATGAACAGAACAGAGAAATTCACCAAGTTTCACCTTGACTGACTGATCAGCGGGTGAAAGAGCAATGCAAAGCCGAGTGTCATCAGCACACTGCTGTACCTTCGCTCCAAAGTGGTTGGCTATGCGGGTGCCTGGTGCAGTGGAGTGTAAATAATAAAGGTCTAAGGACAGGTACTTGTGGGCACCACAAGTGCAGAAAGAATGATCACAGCATTTTTCCGAAATTCCCCGAATCTGTATTTGTATATGCAGAATTTCCTGAATTTCGCGAATCCGTATTTGAATCTGTATACGAGGAGTGCGGCTGCCAAGTGCAAATATATACATTTGATGAGACCCATATGGACCACGTATGGGTTCTTTATGTACCCTCATGACCATCCTGGCCTGAATTGTGCATTCTGTGCATTCTGCTTCTATAGGCGAATCTGTATTTGTATATGCAGATTTTCCGGAATTTCGCGAATCTGTATTTGAATCTGTATTCGAGGAGTGCGGCTGCCAGAGTGCAACTAGATTCATTTTATGAGACCCATATGGACCAAGTATAGTTCCCTTATTGATCCTTATGACCATCCTGGCCTGAATTGTGCATTCTGCTTCTATAGGCGAATCTGTATTTGTATATGCAGATTTTCCGGAATTTCGCGAATCTGTATTTGAATCTGTATTCGAGGAGTGCGGCTGCCAGAGTGCAACTAGATTCATTTTATGAGACCCACATGGACCAAGTATAGTTCCCTTATGGATCCTTATGACCATCCTGGCCTGAATTGTGCATTCTGCTTCTATAGGCGAATCTGTATTTGTATATGCAGATTTTCCGGAATTTCGCGAATCTGTATTTGAATCTGTATTCGAGGAGTGCGGCTGCCAGAGTGCAACTAGATTCATTTTATGAGACCCACATGGACCAAGTATAGTTCCCTTATGGATCCTTATGACCATCCTGGCCTGAATTGTGCATTCTGCTTCTATAGGCGAATCTGTATTTGTATATGCAGATTTTCCGGAATTTCTCGAATCTGTATTTGAATCTGTATTCGAGGAGTGCGGCTGCCAGAGTGCAACTAGATTCATTTTATGAGACCCATATGGACCAAGTATAGTTCCCTTATGGATCCTTATGACCATCCTGGCCTGAATTGTGCATTCTGCTTCTATAGGCGAATCTGTATTTGTATATGCAGATTTTCCGGAATTTCGCGAATCTGTATTTGAATCTGTATTCGAGGAGTGCGGCTGCCAGAGTGCAACTAGATTCATTTTATGAGACCCACATGGACCACGTATAGTTCCCTTATGGATCCTTATGACCATCCTGGCCTGAATTGTGCATTCTGCTTCTATAGGCGAATCTGTATTTGTATATGCAGATTTTCCGGAATTTCGCGAATCTGTATTTGAATCTGTATTCGAGGAGTGCGGCTGCCAGAGTGCAACTAGATTCATTTTATGAGACCCACATGGACCAAGTATAGTTCCCTTATGGATCCTTATGACCATCCTGGCCTGAATTGTGCATTCTGCTTCTATAGGCGAATCTGTATTTGTATATGCAGATTTTCCGGAATTTCTCGAATCTGTATTTGAATCTGTATTCGAGGAGTGCGGCTGCCAGAGTGCAACTAGATTCATTTTATGAGACCCATATGGACCAAGTATAGTTCCCTTATGGATCCTTATGACCATCCTGGCCTGAATTGTGCATTCTGCTTCTATAGGCGAATCTGTATTTGTATATGCAGATTTTCCGGAATTTCGCGAATCTGTATTTGAATCTGTATTCGAGGAGTGCGGCTGCCAGAGTGCAACTAGATTCATTTTATGAGACCCACATGGACCAAGTATAGTTCCCTTATGGATCCTTATGACCATCCTGGCCTGAATTGTGCATTCTGCTTCTATAGGCGAATCTGTATTTGTATATGCAGATTTTCCGGAATTTCGCGAATCTGTATTTGAATCTGTATTCGAGGAGTGCGGCTGCCAGAGTGCAACTAGATTCATTTTATGAGACCCACATGGACCAAGTATAGTTCCCTTATGGATCCTTATGACCATCCTGGCCTGAATTGTGCATTCTGCTTCTATAGGCGAATCTGTATTTGTATATGCAGATTTTCCGGAATTTCTCGAATCTGTATTTGAATCTGTATTCGAGGAGTGCGGCTGCCAGAGTGCAACTAGATTCATTTTATGAGACCCATATGGACCAAGTATAGTTCCCTTATGGATCCTTATGACCATCCTGGCCTGAATTGTGCATTCTGCTTCTATAGGCGAATCTGTATTTGTATATGCAGATTTTCCGGAATTTCGCGAATCTGTATTTGAATCTGTATTCGAGGAGTGCGGCTGCCAGAGTGCAACTAGATTCATTTTATGAGACCCATATGGACCAAGTATAGTTCCCTTATGGATCCTTATGACCATCCTGGCCTGAATTGTGCATTCTGCTTCTATAGGCGAATCTGTATTTGTATATGCAGATTTTCCGGAATTTCGCGAATCTGTATTTGAATCTGTATTCGAGGAGTGCGGCTGCCAGAGTGCAACTAGATTCATTTTATGAGACCCACATGGACCAAGTATAGTTCCCTTATGGATCCTTATGACCATCCTGGCCTGAATTGTGCATTCTGCTTCTATAGGCGAATCTGTATTTGTATAAGCAGATTTTCCGGAATTTCGCGAATCTGTATTTGAATCTGTATTCGAGGAGTGCGGCTGCCAGAGTGCAACTAGATTCATTTTATGAGACCCATATGGACCAAGTATAGTTCCCTTATGGATCCTTATGACCATCCTGGCCTGAATTGTGCATTCTGCTTCTATAGGCGAATCTGTATTTGTATATGCAGATTTTCCGGAATTTCTCGAATCTGTATTTGAATCTGTATTCGAGGAGTGCGGCTGCCAGAGTGCAACTAGATTCATTTTATGAGACCCATATGGACCAAGTATAGTTCCCTTATGGATCCTTATGACCATCCTAGCCTGAATTGTGCATTCTGCTTCTATAGGCGAATCTGTATTTGTATATGCAGATTTTCCGGAATTTCGCGAATCTGTATTTGAATCTGTATTCGAGGAGTGCGGCTGCCAGAGTGCAACTAGATTCATTTTATGAGACCCACATGGACCACGTATAGTTCCCTTATGGATCCTTATGACCATCCTGGCCTGAATTGTGCATTCTGCTTCTATAGGCGAATCTGTATTTGTATATGCAGATTTTCCGGAATTTCGCGAATCTGTATTTGAATCTGTATTCGAGGAGTGCGGCTGCCAGAGTGCAACTAGATTCATTTTATGAGACCCATATGGACCAAGTATAGTTCCCTTATGGATCCTTATGACCATCCTGACCGGAGTTGTGCATTTTCTCGATATAAGCGAATCCGTATTTGTATATGCTGCATTTTTGGCGAATCTGTGTTCAAGCACTGTGACTGCCAGAGTGGAAATATATTCATTTGATGACACCCATATGGACGGTGTATGGGTTCGATATACATTTGGCGAATAATCCAGTTCCAATTCGTTCGTGAACTTTTCAATCAATGACGCTTGCTACGCATTTTTGTTGAAGCATTACATTTCCCTAGGTGACGCTCTAGTAACCCGGAATCCGGATATGTATTTATATTTGTATTTGTATTTGTTGATAGGTTTCGCCGCGTTGCCCGCCCCTACTATTCCCGCAACCTTCGTCGCCTTCCTTCACCATTCCAGCTTGATAAATTTCCATGCCTGCATTGCCTCTGCATCTTAAAGGAAAGAAACAAATTGGCGTGTAGCATTATGATTGAAAGCATATTACCAGGTAATAAAAATGTATGAAAATGTCAAACACCAAAAAAGCTGATCCTCAGCCATTTATTCATGTAATTCATGGAAATATATAGGTTGCCAGTTTCATATATTTCCCAGGTTATATCATCAATAGGTTCAGTACTTAGCTGTATTCAACAATCCTCAGTTGTTTGCCCATCCCCAAGAAAATACCCATTCTCATGATGTTTCTGTTGCCAGAAATATTTAGCTTCTCATCCAGGTGTTCTTAGCCATGCTGCAAACACAGCCACCTCATCACCCTCAAATTTTCTCAAAATGTGGCCAAACATCGCTAGACCCAATGTATTTGCTAAACGTAGCTCTTACTTTTTGTATCAAATCGCATTACCATTTTTGACATTAATGTTCAAAGTGAACACAAAATGAATGACATTTATTAAGGCCATGCTGTCCTAGGCAAAGAGGCAAGGACTATGGCATAGAGGCTAGAATTACCGGTAGCAAAGATTACATATTGCAAAGGTGAATCACTTCACCTCGTGTCAATATCAAGTGACGTCAATTTCACAGAATGATTGAATAAATCATTTAATAATTAATTTTTTACTTAAACAGATTTACTAATTATTACCAGAACTTTATTCCCCACTTCCTTGGTATTGCTTATGCATTGCTTCCATTTTTTCTTCAAATTCTTTTCCCACTACCGTGGTTTCTGCAGATTTACTGTGGTAACTGTTACTGTGTCACTGTCTAACCCTTACCAACATGGTGTTAACCTTGAAGCACTTTTAAAAATGTCCTTGGTGGTAAGAGTAATCATGTAGATCCTGCTGTAGTCCTTAGATGTCTAAGGTCTATAGCATTTCTTGAAGTGCAGCGATACTGATTAAAAAACATCTCTTGGATTACTTTGCCGTTGTAGAGTTTGTAAAAACCTATATTACAAAGTAAAATGTAGTATGTTAGCAAAAGACTTTTCTTTCATTTCAGTGATTTTGCATATAGAACAGTGAAGGACAGACTGCCCATCATACTTACTAAAGTGGTGGACACTGTTTATCGACTAAAAGCTGAAGTTCAGAAGAAATTTGGAGAGGTGTGCTATACTTGCATGTCATTGTTTTAATAAAAAATTCTTATGTGGTGTTATTGTGAAGTTTTTGGTACATGTTGTGTAAAAGATAACACTTAAAGTGGAGTATTTCTTGTATATATTGACTGTCTACAACTTGGTTTCCAGCTGTGCTGTGTTGGCTCATGATGCCCAAAAATTTATTAGCCAAATATTGTTTGATAAAAATAATAATGTACTGAAAAAATAATATATTGAAAAAATGCTGTCTGTAATTTTGTAATGTTGAAGAATCAATGTACCTTAGGTCAAACCTTTAATAATAATATTAATAATAATTAATAATAATAATAATATCTTATTAATTTAGGGTGGTGTAGATGATCTGAAGTCGATCGTTGGTCACTTGTCTCAACTTAAGAACGAATTGCAGACCAATAAACCGCTGACCGTCTTTACGGATGACCACAAAGATGTCCAGCTGTGGAATGCCTATCTGGCTGCTGACAGCAAGGTCCAGCAGATGGACGGTGGCCGTGTTCCTTCGTGGTTCCAGAGTCCCTGGCTCTATGTTGAGTGCTACTTCTACCGCCGCATTGTGTCTGCGATTGCCCTAAGGTCAGTGGTTGGGGCTAAGGGCATTTGGCCGTCGCTTCTTGGCTTTGTTTTGTCCTCTGATTAATGAATTCCAATAAATAAGATTTATAAAATACAATAGTATTTACATAAATAAATTCATAACAATATTAAGTAAATTAATCAATCAATTAATCAGTGAGTTAGTTGGTCAGTTAGGTATTAGGGTTTTTGGTTTGTTGATTGCTCATAAACTTATTTTGTTTGATTCACTGATTGATTCATTCATTCCTTAATTTGAAGATTCCAGAATTAATATATTTAATGATTAATTGATTTGAGTCACCAGTTTGTAACCTGTTTCAGATCAGCATTTAGTTGTGTTTACCGGCAGAGGCCAGTTTCACTGCTATATACATTCACGTGACCAAATGTCTCCTATGAAATGAACTTTTTAAGGTAACATGGCAGTATGTATTTATGTCTATATTTCGATACTTACTAAAGCACCTTTCAGGTCTTCAAGAACAAAAAGTTAATCAATAAGAGAACAGTGCTCAGATAACTAGAAGAGTCGCCACAGGCAAGCTCCTGCGGACACGTAGAGCCCAATGACAGATTCCCATCCAGAGTCGATAGCAGACAACATGCTCAGGGTTCCTGGACTACACAGCATCGAAGAAGAGGAGTGATGAGAGGCAATGAGGCTCACAACACACGGACCCTAAAGCCAAGCAGTTCCTCGCAGATGGTGGCAGATGCTCCATCCAGACATTCATCAACCACCAGGTTTATGTAAGGCAATATTCTTCAGCAGTGGGCCTTTTGGTCACAGAGCATCTCTGCGGTAACATGGTCAGCCATCAATTCAAAAGATTCTCTTGGCCTTTCCAACTGGCGTTTGACACTGCCAGCTAGTAACCTACATGGCAGACAAGTCCAATGGTGATGCAAGAGACTTCGATTACTAACTCAGAAACCATCCAAAACACTCAAAAACGACTGCAGATGAGAGAAATAACTCCAAGAATGCAGATTAGGTCACACTAGAAGTCAGAGGAAACAAAAATTAGCAAGCAAAATCACATGTGACCAAATAATTGATCAGAAATGCCAGGGAAACATGTGGCCACCTTGGCTGCATATGCTGGCTTACATTACATTACACTGTTTTTGGATGTTTTTATCACAGCACCAAGCTGAAGACCCTTGATCCTTTCCAGGCTCAGAAGCAGGTCGCTTTGGTTGAATCCCTGCCAGCCATCTCCACGCTGGCATCTTACGTCATCAAAAACACCAACGTCACCAACAGCTCATCTCACTCTGTTTCCAACCATGAACTGTTTCTACAGCTTTTCTACGTATGTCGTATTTTACTTACTGGAGAAAGTGCAAAGCAACTGGATTTTTATTTTATGCTTCCTTAATTCCATTTAATTAATTAAATTTAATTTAATTGTTAGGGTTGATTGCAGTTATTAATTGTTTTTTATTATTATTTTTTTTACCCAGGGTAAATTTGATCCCTCACGATTACAAAAATAAGAGGAGCACTATTCTGCGAAGGTTGATCTTTGCTGATGGTTTTTTCGGTAAAAAGTATTATTTGTATTATTATTATTATTGCCTTGTGCATTAGACATAATGCCATAATATAATTTGACATAGTGTCTTGTGCATTAGACACTGGCACAATAGAAGTTTCTAATTAACAGTATTGTAATTCTGTCAGCTCACTGCCCATTGGTGTCGATTGTGGTGTCGTGCATTTGTTTATCCATCCTAGGTTTGCCAGGAACTTAATACAATGGTGTCTTTTTTGGCCATGTCAAGAACAGCCTCATTGCGAGGTCATGTTATAACAAGTCTATTTTCTAAAGGTGAAATAATTTTGGGATGCATTTCTCTCCGACCATGTTATATAAGAATTCATGTTTTAACGAAGCTTGTAATAACGAGTCAGCTTACGTCTTGCTTTTCATCACTATCCGGCCATTTCATACTTCATTTACTTCTGCTTAATAAAAACTCCTGAACCAAACCAAAGTTATCAGTAGGCCTACTTGAAATGACGTCATGCTGTTCCATCCGAGGCAGGTGAAGAAAATTTTCAGCCTGTCTAAGTTACATTTGTTTGCTAGATATGATTCTGAAAGGAGCTATATAAATAATCCATTTGTGTACATGCTTGCATATACTTGTAAAGTAACATAACAGAAAATGTGCAGGGGTCAGTCATTAAGTTGTTAGGTGCTTGGATATATCTGAGTATGCATGGATATACAGGCATTTGGATATAACTAAGTATGCATGGATATACAGGCACTTGGATAACTGAATATGCGTGGATATACAGGCACGTGGATATAACTGAGTGCGCATGGATATCCTGCGCTTGGATGTAATTAATTGTGCGGGTTTGCTTATGTATGAATTGTATTTCTTGAAATATTTTGGTTATGAGGATCTTTGGTATCATTGTAACCCTCACAAAATTTTTGTTTTGTCTCCATTAAGTTTCCATCCAGTAAATGACCACATACATTAGCTAAATATTTTTGTCTGCTAAATATGAAAAAGAAGGATGAATGAAATCTGTGAATTAACTCTGCCTATGAGGTCATACAAGAACCAGTACCTCATCCCGTCCTCTGTGTTCTCTAGATCATCTAGATCTATTTGTTCCTCATGTTAAGTCCTCGCTTGCTCAGCAGAGGGCTTTTGCTGTTGTTGGCCCATCTCTATGGAACGAACTTCCGCTATCGTTTCGTGCAAGGGTTGGTGTTGGTGATAGGGCTCAATCAGCCTGTTGTTTAAAGACGTTCTTATTTCCCCAGGGTCTCATACTGGAAGTGCCTCTGAGTAGTTTGTCTCTGTAAGAAGCGCTATATAAGTTATCAAATACAAATCAATACAATACTCATACCTAGACGAGAGAAACAGCTTGGCAGGTGTTGCCTGGAAGGTCAGTCTGCTGCGCAGATCCACTCTTTGCTTTGAAGGGGGTGAAATGGGTTATTAGTGGTTATTGAAATGTATTGTATTGTATTTTGTAATCAAAATTTGTATAATTTATATTGCTCCACCACATGAGTGTTTTGCTTAGTTATTTGATCAACATGTATATGTATGTAAGCATGTATGTGTGTATGCATGTGTATATGTTTGTAAGTATATATGTATGGCATGTATTTGAGTATGTATGTATGCACACATGTAGCTGGCTAATTATATAGTGCTTTTTAAGAACAGCACAAAAGTGATATAGACATCTTTAAATAGGCTAGTAATTATGTTTGAGGATGAAAAAAGTTGGGAGCATGATTGATGGGTTACCAATGAGGTAACATTGAGCTTTTGAGTTGCAGATGGCAGCTGGTGCTTGTTTGATTGAAATCTGAATGGTGTCTTGTAACCAGTGATGCTGGTTTGGGATTTTTGGGTACAATCTGGTGTCTGCTCAGTGGTAACTGTTGATGGGTAACAAGTGGTCTTTGGTTGATACATGGTACTAACAAGTGGTCTTTTATTTATTAACAGGTGGCACTTTGGGGTAACAAGTGTGATCTTTCAATTTCCGCTGGTGTCAGCAATTCGCAGACGGCAAATCCTCTGGCACAGGTGGAGTTGCTTCGACCCAACATCCTTTGCAATGAAACGGATGCCGCCTGGAACCAATTGTCTGGTCAGAAATCGCCGACCAAGCGTGTTGATTTTGTTCTAGACAATGCTGGATTCGAACTATTTACAGATCTGTGTCTGGCTGACTTTCTCGTCACTCGACTCAGGGTTGAAGTTGTTCACTTCCATGCCAAGTCGGTGCCGTGGTTTGTGTCGGACGTAACTCCAGACGACTGGGTGTGGACGCTGGAAAAGCTTTCCAGTTCAGACGACTCAGCCATTGCGAGCCTTGGACGTAGATGGAAAGAATTTGTTGCAAGGGGATCGTGGTTGTTCCAGGTTCATCCATTCTGGACGCTTCCACATGACTTTGCGGCAATGCAAACTGTGGCACCTGACCTTTTCCATGATCTTGAAAGCTCTAACCTGATCCTCATCAAGGGTGACCTCAACTATCGCAAGCTCACTGGTGACCTCAAGTGGGATCCGACGACCCCATTCCGCTCGGCTCTTCGTGGATTCTGCCCAGCACCGCTCTGCACCCTACGGACACTCAAGAGCGATTTGGTGGTTGGACTGAAAGAGGGAGTGGCAGAGAAGGCAGCTGCGGAAAGCAAGGACTGGCTGCTGACTGGGTCTTATGCAGTTATTCAGTTTGTGTCTTAGGTGATTATCTATTTATATGATCCGCAGTTCAAGATGAGGTCAATGAATGCTCATTAGTTACTACCTACCTCAACTTGGCCGTTGTCCTCAGAGACCTTGAGGTTGAAAAGTTATTGTGGTTGAAAGCTGTCAGCTGAAGTGGAAATACAACAGTACCTACAACTGAACTTTTCTAATTTACGGGCTTGCGTGAAATTCTTATTTTCAGCTGTTTAAGAAGTCTGGCACTTTATACTTTCAAAAATATAAATGATCCCGTGGAAGTTCGATTTGCTTTAGTCTTTTTATTCCGATTGAAATGAATTTGAGTGGCTGACTTGCTGTTTAATGATAGATATTTGTTGTTGAACGAGTAGATGATTGGGAGGCTGGCTTGGAGACTGGCAGGCTGGCTTGGAGATTGGCAGGCTGGCTTGGAAACTGGCAGGCTGGCAGTCTGGCTTTGAGATTGGCAGGCTGGCAGTCTGGCTTGGAGATTGGCAGTCTGGCTTGGAGGTTGGCAGTCTGGCTTGGAGATTGGCAGGCTGGCAGTATGGCTTGGAGATTGGCAGGCTGGCAGTCTGGCTTGGAGACTGGCTGGCTGGCTGGCTGGCTTGTTCGCTGGCCGGCTAACTGATTGACTGATTGCATGGCAAATGTCCAACTGACTGATTGACCGACCAACAGACTGACCGACCGATCGACTGACCCAATAACTGACCGACTGACTGACAGACTGGTCGACCGACCCTCTGACCGACCGACCGAGAATCTGTGTTCGATTGGTGATGTTGAGTTTAGAGATTAGTCTCATCCCAGCAGACATCATGAGATTTTCAGACGACACTCATCACTACCTGCTGAGATTAAACCAGATCCCTCAACGTCCGTCAGCTCCACTGAGATGCTCTTCTCCACTCACTGCTTGCGCCGTTTCTTCTCTGTTTGGCTTTGAATTCATCTCCGCTGACGTCACTCAATTTTCGAGCCCTCTGCACGGGGTCGAATGTCCCAACCCAACAGAAGAGTTATACTGTACATTGAAGATATGGTGAGAATATAATTTGGGCACCATTAGCGATTGACGTCGACCTTACTTAGCTTGCCGTCGATTTTCATTTGTTATGATATCGAGGCCAATAGCTGACCATATAGGCACACATGCGCATCTGGGTTGTTTTGATGTGGACTACTCGGGCTTGAGCCACTCCACTGCTTTATTGAATTAACTCTCAAAACGAGCTGGGTGTTTGACATTTCCTACAGTTTTCACCATCCAGCAAACTCATTTGTGTAGAGTGGGAGGGGTGTAGGACTACTAGGAAGTGCGCAAAGTCTAACTGAGCGCCTAGTTACAAATGTATATTTAAGCTAGGATAGGCATTTTAAAATAATTGCATCGGTCACTAAAAACAATGGTTGGGCGCGTACTTCCTCGTTCTTACCCACCCTCCAAGCATTACAATACTGCGTTTTTCTCGCACACCAATACATGATGGAACCTAATAGTAAAGCTTCTTTACTGGAGTGGTCGTTACCTATTTTGGCAGTGCGCAAAAATTGTACAAACTGCACTACTAAATGAATAAAGCGCTTGCTCTTCATTAGGACACGGGTTTGCCAAACGAAACCCATGTGTATGATACGCAAAACACACGAACCACACAAATCACAGAGGTGTACCACGTCATGGGTGTACCACATACACCCCACCAGTTTACCACAAACCACACGGGTGTACCACATACACCCCACCAGTTTACCGCAAAGCACACGGGTGTTAGACTACTTCCGTCTCCTCGGATTTCCGTCTTGAGTGTCGACTGGACTGTGGAATTTGGCATGCACCCCTATTTTTCTTGACAACGACCATCGACTGTTGCTTTGAGTAGCGCTATAGAAGTTGTCGGATTGTTACTATTACAAGGCAAAACGCGTTAGAATAACTCAAGAAAACTGAATAGGAGCCTTCTAAGCTAAGTCAGGAGTAGTATTTTGAAATTTCGGAAGTAGGCTAGTGAGGAGACGCATCGTCCCTCGAGTTCTAATGGTCCACCAATTAAAAACGGAAATAAAAATTACGAGTCAACCGTGAATTGAGCGCGACATCATCAGTAGTAAAATGGTGAAAAGGTAAAACCCCGGGCGAAAGCCTAAATGGCTAGAGCTCAAAGCTTCAGAAAACTAGGAATTAGGTAGCCTGTCAAAAAATGACAGCCTCTGGATTGCAACTAAGTTCTAGCGACTGTTATTTCGACGCCATTTACTGAATGCCGACGATGCTGGTTGTTGTTCGTATCAAAGACAATTATTGTAAAAATTCGGATGTAAGATGGTGGATTATACGTAACTTATGTACCAAGAGCATTATCGGCAGCACTACTACCCAGTTTTTAATGTGTGTCTGCAGCGATACCATTTGGCGAATGTGCCCGCCGACTTACGGGAGCGTTGTTTCCGGATTGGCTGGCCGCCGAAAACTTCCCCTCACAAACCGAGGTGAACTTGTTCCTTTTGCGAGCATTTCGACAGTGCAGCCTAGTGTCAGTGGTTTGCCCATCTGTCTGGAATCAGTGGAATGACCTTTCTTTGGACCTGAGTGTCCTTGTAGCAAGAAGCACCGCGTGCACCCGTCACCACCACTTGAAAACTGTTCTGAGCCAGGCTGGGAGCGCCTCTTTGTCGATATCTTGGATGGGCGCGGCATAAATAGTCTGAATCTAAGAAGAATGACAGAATGAGCCGTGTTCGTTTGAACCACAGTGAACCACCTTTTTGCCACTGGTGTCATATGATGGTCAACTGTGGACCCAATTTGGGCTCAACGAACGTGACTGTCGGGGTAGGCCTACTACGGATTTAGACTACCTATCCTCCACCACTTCAGCATTATTAAAAGCAGCCAGAAAACAAAACATATTTATATTAATAAACTGAAGTGTACGATGTGTGGTCGTAATCTAAGGACGAAAGACCTGCCGGCATGCCTCGACCCTGCTCATTTTTCAATGAATTAATTGGGTGAGATCCTTCATCACCCCCTCTAGTCTTGCAAAGTGGTTAGCAACTTAGCTGATACTATTAATGCAAGGTGCCAGACCGACAGCCGGCCGAGATACTACTGTACTAATAGGTGTAGGATTTAGCCTATCATAGTCATCAGCAGTGAAACAAATTACTGAATCAAACTGAAATTCCGGATGTCATTGTCTGATTTCTACTGGTGTTCTAGGCCAGCATGTAGTAATATAATCTACTAATATACATTTAGCAACTTAGTAGGCCTACCGGCAGTTTTCTAGTATGCTTTGTGGAAATCAGTCATTAGGCCTATATTTGTGTTTACGAACATGGTTTATCCCAAGTTCCACATGTCAAGTAGACAGAAAGAACTGGGTGTTGTCGTTGTTGTTGTTGTTTAAAACGTAGGCCTAGGCCCCTACTAATCATTAGAAGTTATTCTCAATCTACCAAAGCGCTCAAAATAGGCCTATCTGACCCATCTTACGAATTCATCAACACTTCACCTCTTTAATATCAGCGCAGGTCTTTCACTCAAAACTGAAAATACTCCTCATCCACAAATTCTGTCCTGATTCTTTCTCTTCCCCTTATCTATCTTCCCGCTCCAGTTTCGAACACCACCCACCGTAGCCACTGGCCTAGTTAGCTACATCGTTAAGTGCGTCAGCCAAGGAACCTCTGTGCGTGAGGATCCCAGGTTCGCGTCCCGGTCGTGGCTTATTTCAGAGATATATATCTCGGGCTAGTACGGTCCGTGCACGGGGACCTTAAATGGCGTGGCGCCCATTCAAACGGGCAGCGGTGGTGAAGGATCTCACCTGACAAATTCATTACAAAATGAGCAGGGTCGAGGCCACAGGGTCGCTATATAAAAGACATATACATTTACATTTAGCCGGCTGACTGACAGACTGCCTGCCTGACCATTGGATCTTGACCTGGAACCAAATCTGACACTAACTGCCTATCGATTTTGGTTTGACTGAGCGCTTGTGAATAAGGTGGTTCCCGCGACATAGCTTTCTTTCTATAGGAATCTCGAGTTTACGATTACGATTACGAAGATCGAGTCTCGGAACTTGTCCAAGAAACCTGAACAGACGAGACCGAGACGAGACCAGGGAGTCCTGCGGCGAGACCGGGGCGTTGGCCAATGCAATCTATCCGAAAGGGACGCACTGAGACCGAAACTACATCCCTGGGCAACTACGTGTAAGTAAGTAGGTAGTGGCGGCTGTTGTCAACTAAATGTTGCCAGAATTTCATCGAATTAGAATTATCAGAATTCTGTGGCTGCTATCAGTCAATGCAGTCTTATCCTACAATGCAGTACTAGACTATTAGGCTTCGTGGTCGTGTGGGGTCATTATTGAAGGCATAATAACGGTTCATAAGACAGAGAAGATATCGTGTAGTGAGGACTGTTGCCAGGCTGGAAACTCCACGCTGCGTCTGCTCCTAGAAGAGCTGTTAGACAAATACAACTGTATGAATCAGAAGTTTCAATCAGAGGTTTCAATCAGAAGTTTCAATCAGAAGTTTCAACCAGAAGTTTCAATCAGAAGTTTCAATCAGAATAGCAATACATATCGCACCCATATCATAAATATGATATGTTTTCATACAAAAACGAACTAAACAATAAACGAATTGCTTAAAATGTTTAGATCTATTCTATCGCTGAATTTAGAAAGAAACTACCGACCTAATGCGGGCCACCCTCATCGAGATCTCGGCAAAACAATTTGTCTGTCATTATTCATTTATCAGTGTTTACATTATGTAATCCAAAAGTACTTGCCGCTCGCAGGCCTGATATCATACACGCTAATTAAAAACCAGCGTTCAGCTTCCCATTGGGGAACGATTAGTATTTTCAACGTTAATGCTTACAACTTGTAAATTGTAGGCCTGTGCTAACTTTTTGGATATTACTTAAAAAGGCCTAATTTGCATTTTCCAAAATTAGAAAAATAGACACTATTTTTTATAACAGTAGGACCTATCTTCTGTAATCAAGCCAATGTAGTCGTACCCCCAACTTTTATCAGAATTTAAACGCATTTTTGTCCAATTGTTTTTAAGCATAGGCCTAGGCCTATCTCGCTTACTGCATGTGCCTAAGTAAAACGTATTTGCTTTAAAAAATTTAATTTTACATTTTCGTTTTATTTTCGGTTGAGCTGTATAGGGTAACACGATATTTCACATCTCTTCCCAGCTTTAATAAATTATGTAAAAGCATCACGTGATTCATGTCGTTTTTCTTTATTATATAGGCCTATACACACTACAGGCTAACAAGATCATGCGACTACTTTCCGACGGCAAACTTATTCATAATCAATTTTTATAAAGTTCGTATGCAATTTCCGTTGTATCAATCCTATTCCATAATAGGCCTGCAATACATTGTGCGCCTATACTTCACGTCTGCCAATTTATTACATCTTCACCAGGCTGTAATCAATCTAGAGAAGTTAGAAATCTCGTCGGATGTCGTTTTCTGTAGTAGATAAAGCCTACAATTTGTGCTGTATCAATTCTGTTTCCTGTACTCTACATAATCTTTACGACTGCTAATGTATGCCATCATCGTAAAACCACAATCACTTACGAAATGGCTAGAATTATTGTCTGCGGGTTAACTTAGTAAGGTTTCACCTACTTTTCGGGTGTAGTTTCCTACTCGATACTCTTCAGTTCCGTGTGCCGACGGTCTGAAGGTCGTCTGGTCGGTTGGCGCGAGGAGCCCCGCAGCACCATCGTCGTGTGGTCGGCCAGCATCACGTCTTGGGCGACACTCGTCGTCCTCCAGCGTCCTCATCCTATCTCTCGGCCACCACCGCCGCCGTCCTTTCTGTCCGTCCGTCGTCGATATTGGCCGTCGATAACGGGTGCGTACAAACACTCCGAAGAGTTCTTTCGTCCTGGTGCTCTCGTGTCGTTGCCGTCCGTCTCCCGTGGATGCCCTGCGAGAAGAGGCGAAGCGACGGCGCTGATAAAGGCCGGTGTGTTTGCTCTGTCACCGATAACAACGCCAGCGAGCGCAATTTATCTGCGAACGACTCCAGCGCATAATTACTGGTCTAGGCCAACAATTGCTGGGCCTAAATTAGGCAGTTGGTCGAGGGGTAAAGACGTCTACGGCGCTTGTAGGTAGGGGGCCCATAAACAGTCGTATTTCGTTTACAGTTTGGCCTCGGGTCTTGCGGGGTTTTATCAGGAAACGCTGCGGGTGGTGTGGGATTGCTGGGGGTGGGTGGTGGAAATTGCTGGGGGCCTAATGGCGGCAGATTGGGAGCATTGTAAAACAGAAACACAGCAGCTTAGCTGTCGCTGAGGCCCCTCAGCTAGTCAGCTCTCAGTCCGGATGTTCTTGCAAGATCCTGTAGTGGTGTTTCCTGTTTTCTGCAGGAAGGGAAACTATTGTTCGATGTGGTTGAAAGAGAAAACAACCATCATTTCGCTTTGTCTCGTCGCGGTGACGCAATTAGTTAACGTTGTCCAAATTATTATGTTAACTGCCATTAAAGTCAGGAAGTAAAAAATACAGTAACAATAATAAATTATGGTAATAATACTGTAAAGTAACCATTGCTATTGTTAGTGTCTGAGTTGCAAACTAATACAACGCTCAGGATTGCAAACCTCAAAAAGGAGTCAATTCGTGACAAAACCATGTAATTCGTAGGGAAATTTGTTGTTTGGTTATAAGGTTGTTTCTGTCGTATGGCTATTTACAGCACAGCATGCGCTTCAGCCGAAAGATCGCTTATCCCGGCGTTTAGCCCACCTCTGCGAGACTTCTGTTCACACAGGCGTTATAGAAGTTACTGATTTCCTTACCTTAATGCAAGATGCATAATGTTGCCGGCTTTAATGTTGCCAGTCGTTGTGTGTATGTTGCTTCTGAACAGTAACTAGCCTTTCAGATCTCAAGCGTTGGGCCGTGAGGAAGTGCTAGTTTCCTTCTCATAAGACCTAAGCTGACGATCAGCTAAGCCCAGGGCCTTTCAGAGATTCATAGAGGGTTGGGCCACTGAGAACACGAAATCTCGCAGCGTGCACGTCATAAGCCTACGAATTCTGAGGCAAGCAGATTAGTCTGTCAAATCCTTTGAATTCAACTACTGTGCTGTGATTGGAAATTATGGGGGGAAGTTTAATAAGTAAATAATTATTAATAAATACTGCATTTTTTCAAAACCTGAGGCCCCTCCTCTCTATGAGGCCCGGGGCAGATAGCCCGCCCTGTTGCTCCCTCTGATAGGGCCTGGCTAAGCCAGTCGTTTCCAAACTTTTAAGGCCGGATCCACTTCGAGATCCAAGTAGGATCCCTCTGATATGGCCTGGCTAATCCAGTCGTTTCCAAACTTTTAAGGCCGGATCCACTTCGAGATCCAAGTAGGATCCCTCTGATAGGGCCTGGCTAATCCAGTCGTTTCCAAACTTTTAAGGCCGGATCCACTTCGAGATCCAAGTAGGATCCCTCTGATAGGGCCTGGCTAATCCAGTCGTTTCCAAACTTTTAAGGCCGGATCCACTTCGAGATCCAAGTAGGATCCCTCTGATAGGGCCTGGCTAATCCAGTCGTTTCCAAACTTTTAAGGCCGGATTCACTTCGAGATCCAAATAGGGGCCAAGAGAGTAACCCGTATTTTAATCACCAGAAAGCATGACCTGCACACTGTTTGAATAGCGGGAACAAATGGCCCTCATGCAGAATATGAGTCTAAAATTTAGGCTAAACTGTTGCACTTTGAATTAAGTATATGTGACCATAGTTTTACGCTGGTGAGTCAGCAAGTTTTGAGCGCGCGTTTGTATCGGAAGTTTCCATGACCTAACGTCGGTGAGTTGTCGGGCTGTTGACTTGTTTTGGCACATCTGTGTCACGCATTGATCACATGCATCTGATTACTGGTTGCATCTGTCTGTTACGCATCGAACGCGTGCTAAAGGTCGGTGTAACGTCGGCTGGCGTCCATTTTATCACCCTTGCGCGGAAACGTTGGGTTTATGTTGCGATCAATCAACCAATTTCTGGGTCGCAAAACCACACACAGTTTGGGAAACAACGGGATTTGATCCTGAAACCGTAGATATCCGATTTCATGGCCTACAGCATGGTGAAATACAATCGTGCAATGCAGTTGAATGTCTACATGAATGCACGAATGCATGCATAATACCTATGTATGTATGTATGTATGTATGTATGTATGTATGTATGTATGTATGTATTATGTATGTATTATGTATGCATGCATGCATGCATGTGGGCACACATGTCTGTATGTATGCATACGTGTATGTATGTATTTATTTATGCATTTATGTGGGAATTTTATCCTCACGGCCCTAACAGGTCCTAGGCTGTCAAGGGCTCGCCCAACACGACCATGGGAGAGAGCATTGACGGCGCAGATCAGCTATGAGTGAAGGACTTGCTTAAGGTCCCTCCTCAGTAACTGTTTCAGAGGAGGTTCTGTATATGTATGTAGGTACGTATGCTTTTATGCATGTTTATATATATGCATATGTAAATGTGTATGTATTTATCTTGCTATTTATATAGCGCCTTCTAGGAACTTGCAAAAGCGCTAAATGCAATGCGAAACTAGTTTGCGATTTTACCATTGCAAAGCGGTCATAATTGATTCAGATTTTCCCATGGACTCCTATGGGAACTGACTTCATCACGACACCCGTCACGCATCTGCCTCAGCATTTCTAAACACGTTACTGTACCCACTGATCGTGTGGCAAGTTTACTGTGCACACGGTACAGGAATTGTTGACATCGCTGTCTTGCACTCTTTCGGATTCACTTAATCAGAATCATTAGACACACTCGCCAACTTTGGATCGTCAGACTATATATATGCAAAACTACTATTGGAATAATTCCACTTATTTACTTTGAAGAAGACTAATTTCTCAGAGTACTTACTTGTCATTTATTCGGATGCATTTAGCGGGTGTCTTGGCCGGAATTCAACGTCCGGACAATGAGTAGCAAAAACCAATTGCATTTGACTTTGTCAAAGCCGTTTAGTGCCTTATGAATGAAACCTATGTGGTCAAAACGCGCGTCAAGGCGCCTCTGTGCGTGAGGTTCGCATCGCATACCGATCGTGGCTATCTTTCAGAGATTTAATCTCGAGCTAGCACGGTCCGTACACGGGGATCTTAAATGACGTGGTGCCCATTCAAAGGGGCAGCGGCGGAGAAGGACCTCACCCGATAAACTCAATGACAAATGAGCAGTGTTGAGGCTATACGGTCGCTACAGAAACTCATGTACATTTACATTTATGTGCTGTTATATCATTTTTGTGTACCGAGCAAACTTCTTTCACTATTGCCTCACCTCTGTATGACTTATTATAGGCGAACGAAATGATGAAATAATGGAGCTCGCAAATAACCTTTTGAAACAGTTTTCTTTTTTATTAAAAGAGAAACCAAACACTTATCACAGTCGAAAGGAAAGTAGAACTAATACTGGACAATGAAGACAATTAAACCCACATGACTTAGACAGCTGAATCCGTAATGAATGACCTTTTTGTAAATTTATAATAAAAATTTTCTTTTTGGATATTTGCTCTTCTCTCTTTTATGACTGTTTTAAGATCCGGGAAAGCGTCCTTGTTTCTCTGTTGCAATATAAAAATTTATTTCACCAAACAAATGATAGCACAAAAAGCAAAAGATGAGAAAAACAACAAATTGATAAGGACTGTATACCTGTTAAACTACCGACAGTGCTCATAAGTAATTCGCATACAAAAATGACGACAGCATTATCAGTGAAATAACATTTCCCGAAATATCGTGGACTTCGGGCCAACCAGCAGCAGTCTTTAGCGTTAGGTTCCTGCAAGCAGCACAGTCAGTGGCGGATCCAGGATTGCTTGCGTGGGGAAGGGGATTTCCAGAGGGGCGCCCGTTCTGGCAGCACATCATGCACGGGCCTGGCCTGGGGGCGCCGGCATATAATCAGAAGGGGCGTCGGCGAACCGCCCCCACACCAATAGCTAAATCCGCCACTGTTTGCAGTACAGACTCGACATTGCTCTGACAGATTCTGGAGATTTTATTGTTGTTACCGTTATCTGAAGATTTTATTGTTGTTACCGCTATCTGAAGATTTTATTGTTGTTACCGCTATCTGAAGATTTTATTGTTGTTACCGCTATCTGAAGATTTTATTGTTGTTACCGCTATCTGAAGATTTTATTGTTGTTACCGCTACGACCTTCCATGCCACACAGGAGGAAAGGTTTCCAGCGGGCACTGGCTAAATCGTGATCGTAAACTCGAAATTTCTAAAGCGCTACTCAAAAGCTAAGCGCAGGGCACCAGCATATTCACGAGCGCTGCGTCAAGTCCGCGGGGTTGTCCAAACATGCCATGTCAAGAACCAAATCCAGTTGCCAGAAGACTAGTGAGAGGAGGGGAAAGGAGACTAGGGTGGGTTGTGTTTAAGCTGAGAGAAATTGGAGAATGGGAAGACAGGATTCGACTGATCAGGGTGCAGAGGAGCAGAGAATTTGCAAAATTCAAGAGGGAAATCGTTCCAGAGGACTAAACGCAACAGAGGACTTCAAATGATGTGGCGCCCATTAAAACGGGCACCGATGGTGAAGGATCTCGCCCGACAAATTCATTGAAAATTGAGCATGGTCGAGGCCATAGGGTCGCTATAGAAAAACAGGTATATTTTACACGGTTTAACGACAATTCGCCTTATGTGCTTCAAAATCTGGGTGTGTCCCAAGCCTTTCGGCCTTCATAGAGGTCTAGTCTAGAGCTCGGTTTCCTATAAGAGCATTAATACAATGGCGCTATAGAAGTCGTTAGATTATATTAGATAGGAGATATATATTTTTATTTACACACATCTAGATATACGCTTCATGCACCTTTCACCATCACCAACAATTGTTCTTTAGCCAGTGCTGAGAGATTATCTGAGCAGATATCTTCAAAGGGGCTATCTAAACGCTCCCAAGGAATGAACGAATGACTGAACGAATTGCATACGACATAGCCTAGTTCAGCGGTCTCCCCTATCCCAGCGTTTTCCATCTCCCTGAGTTCAAGTAAGGTATGTTGACTAAGATGCTGTTAAACACAGCATAGTCTGCGACGAGGCCCACTATCCCAACCATAGGTAGTTAGCGGAGACAAAGATATTGCCGAGGTTAAACAAATCACTAGTGACGCCACAGTTGGAATAGTGTGTCCAGGTTTGGAATCCATACCTGAAACGTGACGTAGAACAACTGGAAAAAGTGCACAGGAGAGCTATCCAAAATGATTTGGGGTTACAAGGACCTGAGATATGAAGAAAGGTTGAAAACGTGTGGGCTAATAATACTGAGAAGCAGAATGAGCATAGGAGACCAAACTGAAGCTCATAAGATTATCAGTGGAAAGGAAGACGGCACAGTGGGCGAAGTTCTTCGAATTAACACCAGTTAACACTACTCGAGGCCACGGATACACATTACCGGTATTTAAGAAACCGAAAGGAACATTAGGGCAAAAATTCTTCAGTGCAAGAGTTGTAGAATGGTTAGCATGATAGTACCGTCTCAGTGGGTGCTATCACAGCATTTAAGAAAGGCCTAGGTAGGATCATCTATTGAGAGCATTCCTTGTTAATTTGCAGTGGTTCTAACACAGATTACATGTCACCTGAACCACCTAAAAACCTGTTACATTGTTTTCCTTCTGGAACCGGATGTGGGGGCGAATAATAACAGTCAGGTAATGGGTGCATGAGCTCTGCCAGATCTAGGGTCGTACATCCATTACGCCTCCCCTCAGAATCTGCAGATGAGTGTGCTTGGTGACTTCAGAGGTTGCCCCGTAAGCGAACCTTTCCCTCCAGAGTCATATCACAACCAATTCGACCCATAGGTCACCAATCACTTCATTTTTCAGCCAGACAGTCCTGTGCCCTTAAGTCATGCTTGGGCCATAGTGAAGTGAAATTAGCTCAGAGGTCGTTCGTATGATATGGGACGCGTGATGATCACCCCATTTCTTTCTCTGAAACATAATACATGTAGCTACTAAAAAAGAAAGAGAACAATCATGTTTCTTCTCCAAAAACAGAGATCATGTGCTGACGCTTTTGTGAAAACTGTGTGCATATATAAACGACAGACAGACAGACAACAATGAAACTGAAATTTCTAGGCCACGAACTATAAAAAATGTGAGGGAAATACCATTCAGCTGCAGGGCTTGCAAGTAGAGGCCTTGGCCCTTAGTGCCCCGACGCCCTACTGCATACTGATCTAACGACTTCTACAGCGTCATATCATAAATTCACAAGGAACCACAACAGCAGTGCAAGAAACGAGAAGTCGTCCTTTGCAGATTGCGTGGCCCAAAGATTAACGGCCTTAACTACACACAAAGCACCAAGACTCAAACCCCAGATGCTACAGTCAAAGACTGACTTAGCCACAACATGCACTCCTATCTGGGCAACATCGGACTCAACACCAAAGGCACAAATGAACCAAGGACACAGTAACCAGAATTTTTGACACATTAGAGGATTAGAGACCCAGATAGCCATGTCATTGGGCCACATATTTATCTTGCCTGCATAGTGTCACTGGTGGCAACAGATGGCCAGCAGAGGCCCCATTGAATGTGGCTCTGAGGGGAGGCTGAAGCCATACTTTTCTGGAACCTAACCCACAAGATTAGCGGAAATTCCAATCACAAATTCTATATCTGTAGGCCGTGGATAATGTTGCGCACTCATGTCACCCCATCACAACCTGAATATTCTCCTACAGTTACATGGAGCTAATATATGATATTAAAGCATCAATCAGTGGTCCCAAGCAATTGCCCATGGTCCCTGTAGTGAATTATCAAAGCAGGCTTCAAACCTGCACATTGTGATACACGACATGCACTCAACCAGTCAAAGTAATCAGAGGCATCAATCCCTGCACAATGGGGGACATGTTCCACCAAATGTTTAGGATCAGGGGATCCACCCAATACTTTTACATTATTCATTCACATGTCAGCAACTCCTTGCTTAACTAAATTACTTACACAGTAATAATACTTTATTATCATAGAAGTAATGTGGTATAAAAGGAACAGCATAATAGCTAACATAATTTTGGAAGAAATGTGAGATGTGATCCTCCCGTAATACTGGCAACAGATCAATGCTGGGGAAAGTAAAGGCCCATTTTTTCACCTACCTTCGCCTCAATCTACTGGACCTAAAATCGACAAAAAAAACAATAATGCTGCATTGTCTTCCATCTTTACTCAGGAACCATGAGCACCGACAACACACATCTCCTCTAAAACGTCACACAAACGAGTCACTCCTAAACACAGTTGAGCGCAAAAACTTTACGACATTAACGAAAATAAACCGAGTCGACGAATCCCACAATCCTCTCGAGTTGGCTTTAAAAAACTGACAGCCCCCTGTATCGCTATCAACATGCTCCGGCCAAAATATTCTACAGTTACAATCTGTACAAACACGACAATTGATATTCGGATATTCGTTCACCAATCTTTGCTGTATTTACAAGCATGCAAAATTATACACATTAAAGATTACTTCACAGCGGAAAGAACCTGTGCCACTGTACCAATGCCCTGCTTTCAAGAGGGCACAGATATTAGGAACAGCAACACATCTGTACACATAAAAATGGAAGGGACAAGTATAGATTATAACTCACTTGCAGGCGATTTGAAATGGCCCGAAGTCAAAAAACAACCAGTTTTGTGGTCATTAAATGAAGATCTTAAAATGCAGGGCTTCACATTAACTCACAAGTGATTCAAATTACTTTCTACCAATACAAATATTGGCACATATATATATAAAAATATATATAAATATATATGTAATATATACAATGTGAAGGTTTCAAGCAACCAGGTCAGCCTTTATACAGTACAACTCGTATGTGCAGTTCACCTCAATCTGTATCAATTGGAAAATCTAGAAGTCAGTTCATTAGCAAATCACGTAATTTGAATGTGCAGCTACCCAACTACGGCATTACGTTACAGATTACACTGAAACATTTACGTCTTATGTTTCTCCTGTTTGTATAGTGCCACCATCTATCATGAAGACATCAGTTGTCAGCGCTGTGCAATTGCTCTTCGTCAACGAGTTGTTCAAAGTCCCTACACAGCAATAATCAATTCAGCAAAGGCTTCAAACTGTACATTTCGTCTTACAAGGTGAGCATCAACCAGCCACATTTCCGGACCACATTCGTCTCACAGTGTAATGTACCAGACAACATCCATACACAGTAAACTCATAATGTGATAGTACACCCTATCAATTCCTGTAAGAGTAATATGATAGTGTAGACCCTTAAATGTAATGTCTAATAACAGCAGTCACTAATGTGGCCACAACACTCCTAGTGCTCACAAAGCATATTCATTGTAGCTGAGATCCAGACATTGCTGTCCATTATAAAAAGCTAAAAGTCTTGTCTGGCAGCAGGCTACAGTTGGCATGCTTTCCCACAAGACAGAGCATCTCGGTGGACCGCGTTGTGTCTACTGTTGCAAGACATTATTTTAAGAGCATACAAATTCTAGTTAATAACGTAACATTAGGAAGGAATTATTATCGCTCATAATATCCCAGTTGTTTGCAAATATCCTCTACGGATAAACTCCGTACACAACGCACACACATAAATAGCTTGTAAGTAAACGTACAGTAAGAGACCCTCTATTACATCCATTAAGCCAGGTCTTTTGGCTGCAGGTCTTCTGGTTTCAGGTCTTCTGGTCTGTATTACAACAATCCCAGCCAACCTCTACTTATTGGTTGTGATGGCTCCAAAAAGGATTTTCAATTTTACACAGCTCACCATATTTCAAGGCCAAATATTTAAATCTCATATGCCAGGTACAAGCAGAACCTGTTCCACATGTACATATACTGATAATTTAAAATATATGCATATTTATAGCATATATATCTATCAGGTGTGCTTCAGTATATTTTTAATATATATATAAATATATATATATATATTATACATATATTATTACTTTATACAGTATACAAATCATACCTATTTTTAAAATATACATGAAGCCAAGCATGCATATATACACTGTATAGTTTAGTTACTGACACAGTTAATATTCATCATTTTAATTAAATTAATTAATTTATTTGCTGACATAGTCGTTGATGTATGCGCCTACTGTGACAGCGACGCTGTTTGTGATCTGTCAACTGGCATCTGAAATACACAACATCACAACTTGGTAACCACCATACATCATGTCGTACTGAGGTTTAACACCAGGCAATGGCTCTACTATACAATGGCTCTATGTATGAATGTATGTAAATATGTACACGGGCATATATATATATATATGCATGTAAGTATGTATGAATTTATGCATGTACATGTATGCATGTATGTATGTATGAACGTAAGCAGGTGTGTATATATGTATGCAGTCACGTATGCATGTATGTACATGCATATGCATGCTTGTATGTATATATGTATGTATGAATGTATGTATGTGTGTATACATGTATGCATGTATGAATGTAAGTATGAATGTATATATATATATGTATGCATGTATGAATGCAAGTATGAATGCGTATATATGTATGGATATAAGTATGTATGTTTGTATTCATGTATGCATTCATGTATGTATATATGTATGTATGCATGTATGTAGGTCTGTATCTGATTATTTGTATAGCATCTTTTAAAAACCTTTCAAAGATACCAGGTTCAATGGTAGGGCAAAAATAAACCAGCTTCTTAAAGCAACAATCATTTCAAACAAAATCAAATTGATGCACTCCGGTCCAACAGCAAAAAAATCAATTTCTACGAAACAGAAGCACGCAGCACAGGTATACTATTGTTTACAAGTGCACAAGTGAATGAACTCACTGCAATTGGCATTCAAGGCACAGGCTATACTGAAATAACTGTATGTCCCAAATTTCGATGCGGATGTCTGTACTTGCATAACCCCCTCTCCAAGCCCGCATTTGAGTGACTCCTCCCTCCACTCTGTTTGGAGTCCTTAATGGACGACCCCTTAGTTACCACAGTCATTAATCAGAATTACTTGAGTTAGTTACCAAAGTTATTGACCTGAATTACTTGAGTTCGGTCTAGTTTACTAGAGTTGTTTACCAGAATTACTCGAGTTCAGTCTAGTTTTTTACCAGAGTTCTTTACCTGAATTACTTGAGTTAGCAACCAGAGTTATATATCTGAATGAACTTGAGTTATTTACCTGAGTTATTTAGTTGATTTGTATGAACCTTAGTTAAAGGAGTTATTACCTGAGGCGAGATGACCGGAATGGTTGTACTTTGCTGCAGGATATCGGGATTCAGCAGCAGTGGCATAATGGAACCTCTGGAAAGGTCCCCTGGCACTGTTGGGGGATTCACGATTGCAGGAAGGGGTGGGTGAAGGAAGTACTGCGGAACTCCAGGAGTACTGGAAGATGCCAACGAATTCTCTGGGACAGCTGCCTTTGCTGATTCTATATATCACACACACATTTTGTTCAACTCTAGGTTATTTACTCTAAGTATAGTTGCAAATTCTGCTTATCTTCAGCATCCAAAAACTATTGGAAGAAGTAAGGTAGGCTAATTGCCTCAGACTGAGATCTTGTCCAAGATTCTGATTTGCCTCATATTCATGTTTATTTGACTTTTACACATATAATGAGTGCTTTAAGTGCTAGCTTATTTTCTAATTTGATCAACAGTTTCTGCACAGGCAGCATTTTTGTGAGGCACTTAAAGGACACACTTTTTTGAGGCACTTACAGGGTGCACTTTTTGAGGCACTTATAAGGCATTACATATCAAGTGTCAAAGTAGCAATCCCCTACAGGAACCTCAACTAAGTCCATACTGCATCGATCTACACCCTGCCATGAGAAAGTGATATGTACACAAATAAAACAAGAAAATCAAAATATATAAATACCGTCTGTCTGAGGGGTTGTCTCTGGTGCCATCTGGTGACTGGAAGCATTGACCTGGGATGAACTGGAACTGCTGCTGGCACTGGGATGCAGAGAAACAACACTGGATGATGCTTGTGGTTGCTGAGTCTGGACCACAGGAGGAGAAGCAGGACGAGGAGCAGCAACAGGTGGTGGAGAAGGACTGGTGTCGCGTTGCGCCTGATTACCTGCATCTGTTTAAGATCACCACAGATTCAGCTCAAGGATCATATAAAGCAAAGTTAGTAACAAAAATGAAAATTTAGTTAATTATTAAGTACAATAGGTCACGGTAAGGTTATGCAAGGCATTTAAGGGTTAGGTTAAGGCAGATAAAGTTGGTAAACTAGGTTATCATAAGGCAAGGTATAAGGTAAGAAAGGGAAAAGTTAGTCTAGGTTAGGTAAGGTATGGCTAACCTGAGCCATCATTAGGTCTGAAGACTTCATTCTTGAGGTTCGGAAGGAAGGTGTCAATGCGATCCCAGGTCAGTCGCCATAGCTGCGATTCCTCGGTCTGTCCCTGGTGCAGGATCCCAGCCGTGTGCATCACAAGCAGCATGTTCTTCAGTGACTCTGGTATTGCCTCCCACTACAAAACCACACCCCTTGCTGCATCACGTAAAAATGGAAATTTGTTGCCAATACACGTAAATGTAACCCATAAGAAAAGTTTGCCCAGTTGTACGACTGTTGTTATATCTATGACCTAATGACCTTACAACTTCACAGCCTTTGATCAATGCATATACCCTCAGTAGTGCATATTACATTACCTTCCCTTACCACTGAACTTTATTTTAGTTTCATACCAGTGTTATCATTACCCACTCATTGTTATCATTATTTTTATCTTTAATATGTGCTCAGTATCACAGCATGTATAGCACTTTTGACAAGGGTTTAAAAGGCTCTACATAAATTTTCAGATATACACATACATACATACATGCATATACATATCAAAAAGGCAACAGGTACTACTTGTGAGGTACTTGTCCCTTTTGGCCCCCATAGGCGCAAAACTGTGACGTCGGAAAACTTTCTGCACGCCATATGTGCAGAATTGCAACATTAGTTGTGTGCTTACAAAAATAGTTGAAAGTGATATGTACACAAATAGGGAACCAGCACACACCCTATGTCAATAAGTGCACCCTTAATTAGACCGATAAATAAGCTACAATTTTCCCATTGGTCATTAAAACACAATGGGGGCTGGTTGCAGAGATTTTGGAGCTGAAAGTAGACAAGTTTCTCACAGCAATTAGCTAGTTTATTAAATGCCATGGCCTGTGTAAGGTCAGGTAAAATATGAATTAGTTTGCCACATATCTCTTGTCCATGCAATCAGTCAGCATATTTAAGTGGCAATTATTTGTCCAGTGCTATGGCAACATGTGGTGTGCCACAGGGTTCGGTGTTTTGTTCCTCTTCTGTTTACATCATACACTACATCACTAGGTATGCTGGTCAGTAATCATTCACTGGAATATCATTTTCTAGGCAGATCATACTCAAATTTACATTTCGTTTGACAGTCTGCCTTGTCACTCATCTGTGCATCTGTTGTTATCCACTGTTTTTGAGGAAGTGCAGAATTGGATGGCAGCTAATAAACTCCTCCTCAACCCATCAAAAACTGAATTTCTGTTACTAGGTACAACACAGCAGCTCAGGAAGTCTGAATGGTTCAAATCTCTAAATTTAGGCGGCTCACTTATTCAGTTGGCTGATTCTGCTCGTAATTCTGGTGTTTCTTCTAACTCTGCTATTCTCTTACTTATTATGTAAATGGTATTTGTAAGTTGTCACCTATGCATATTCGTGATATAAGCAGAATCAGGTGTCATGTCCCTATGTTTCAAGGCTGTATCTGGCAATGTTCAGAACTCATTTGCTAGAGTCATAACAAATACATATAGATATGCACATATAACCACTGCACTTAAATCACTAATTTGGCTTCCCACTAAGGATATGATCTGCTTTAATTTGGGGCTGATATTAAATAAAACAATGAATTATAGCCCAGTACAGAACTTAAAATCAATCCCCATTGCCCAGACTAATGACTATTCAACTAGGTCATCTGATTGCTTTTTCTGGTTATACCGATAACTAGAACTGCTCTTGGTGACTTAGCTTTCTTTGGTGCCGAAGAAATTTCAAGTTTACGATTACGACTGGCTGTCTCTGTCTTTGTGGACTAACCTTCTGGGTATTTACCTGATTATGGCTTAGTTTTGTTGTGCCATCAGTTTATGCTATCAGTTTGTGCATTAGACACCAACACAACATAGATAATATGTACATAATGCATACAAACGTACATATATACATTTGGATAGGATAACGAGATTGTTGCCTTACAAGTAAGTCGCTTCGTTCGAGGTGCATATATCTGTCCATGTATTCAAGTATGGTAAGCCAAAGAGCCGTAAATGTTGACAGACTCAACAAGGGACTCAGATGCTGAAGAAACACCTACCATTCACAAACAGATACATCACAATATTTGCTAACATTAATAACAGTAAGACAATGGAACATTTACTAACACAACAAAGAGAGTGACAATAATGATAATGACCTACAGGGAATTTCAGGTCATGACAGATCTTTCTACCTCTGGTAAGAAATAATAATTAATAAATTAATTCATAATAATAAAAAAAATACCCAATAACAGCTCCTACCTAATGTAATGACTTCTCTAGTGCCATCATAATAGCACACATGTGAAACCACAGTCAAATATCATAATCTGCTTCAGAAGTCAAAATCCAGTAGGCCAGATAGGTCAGGAAAATGAGAAGACAGGTAAGCAAGTCGAAACAGAGAAGTCTTAAATTTAGACCTGAATTACAATAAAGAACCAGCCAAACAAACAGAAGTAGGCAGTGAATTTCAATGCTTTCAAAGTATTTCTCCACAAATATGAAAATATTTCATCACTAATCTAATCTAACCCATCAACTTTAACTTCAATAAATCCCTATCTGGTTGACCCTTAAGCAATCCAAGAATCAACGGTCTGAAGGTTTCTGACCTTGCAGAGCAGGGTTGACGCACGTATTCTCGTCTCTTCGATCCCCGATGGATCAGAGCTGTTGACATTGTCAAGTAATTTAGACAACAGGGGAAACAGCACCTGAAGATCATGATCGAAACAGTTATAAGCAGACAAAGATTGATTGTAAAACAATATCATGTTCATAGCCAGATTCCCTGTCAAAGCAGACTGATGAAAACGATGATCGAAGAAAAGCTGTGTATGGAGAAAATTATGAGCAAATACACTCACAACTGAATAAAGCAAGCGGGTTTCAGTCACCTCTGTCATCAGATGTTACTGCTACTGCTGCTGTAATGTAATAGCACAACTTATTCAGCACCCTATGGGGCTGAATTCAAGCATCACTTGTAATGGACAATTTGTTATTAAACCACTAAACATGATTAAATGCATCATCAAACTGCGCGATTGCTATTGTCCTGTGTGCTTAATCTGAAAGGATCCTTTAATCCAAGAAACCCACATCTACGGGCCACTGTTGATATAACCATAACGTAACAGAAGAGCAATTCATTAACTGACCTACCCTTATCTTTGTTTACTCACCACTATAGTATCCTTCTCTTAACAAAGCATTGGCAAAGTGCCACTTTTTCATGTTAACTCCTTTGAGGAGCAAACCTGTCTTCTTACCTTGTTAAAACAGCTTTCCCATTCGATGGCTGACAGTGTTTGAAGGTCATGCAGCAGAAGTGCCTTCTGCAGATAGTTCAGCGCCTGACTTCGCACATGACGACGCATGTCACAGCAGAGCCGGGCAATTCCTGAGATGCAATGTATAACACAGTAAGCTGGTGCACACTGTAGTAATGAAAGCTGTAAAAGGTAAGGTAAGGTAAATATTTGGTGCTTAGACCTATACAGGAAGAAATGACCGATTAACCTGATCGGCTCAAAATTGCTGAAACTGTTTATGAAGCATGGCTGCAAGTCAGTAGAAGCAACCTGAATGTGAGCATATATACACAATTTCCATGAACTGTATTTCTATCTCTAGAGAGAATTGTACACATACATACATACATACACGCATATATACACACATTCATTATATACATACATACTTATGTACATAAACACAATTGATAAATTGACTGATTGACGTTAAATAAAAATAACAATATGCCAATTGATAAGACATAACTTATTATTAGCAACTGACTAAAAATCAACTGACCAGTCAATTAATTGATTGAAATCTGTGCAGCATAGATTCATATAATGACTTCTGCCTGTGATGCAGAAAGACAGAGAAGAAAGGAAAGGCATGACAGAACAGAAGAAGACAGACAGCAGTGGCTACCTTGTAGTATTGGACACCAGCAGATGACCCAGAGTGTTCCAACTCCAATGCCAGAGCCATCTGCTGCCAGGCCCTCGTTGCTACCTCTCTGCTGCTGCTGCTGCTGCCATCGCTCGTCCTCCTCCCCTTCCTCCTGAGCCCAGCTGTTGAAGATTGTTGCTGCTCGAGTGTGCAATGTGTGCATCAGATCGAGCAACTGCCAACAACAGGAAAACTGTTATAACAACAGCACCACAGCGTTTAGCACAGTTAAAAACCCTAGGCAACAAATGATGGACACGGTATTTTGAATTTCCAAAGCAATGCACCATTGCTTAACAGTATAATTTCAGACCAAGATTTGAAGCCAGTTAGTTGGTGCAAGGATGTCCAGTTAACCTATCAGCTGCCCCTGTCTTCATGTTGCTACATTAAGCTGTTGTGTCCAGGACTGCTTGTGAGTCAGTATCCCACATGCAGAGGATACAGGCGGATAGCCATGAAATCAGCAACAAAGACATCATGTCATGGTACATGATCTAATGTGCTACTAACTTCTACAGAAGAAAATTCACTAACCTAAATGACCACAGCTTTGAGTACTGTTGCCAACATAAGCTTACAAGAAAGCAGGTGAATGGTTGATTAACTGTCTTGTATTGCAGTGTGCAGGTTCAAACATTCCTTCGTAAGGTCACTGAGTATGGAAGTGGAGAAAGGTCTTAATGGAAGCCCTTAGCTGCACCATGTTTTGTCTTTAAGTTTTGGTACGATATAATCACACAAGAAACTAAACAGACAAATAAATAAATAAAGAAAGAAAGAAATAATCAAACAACTGGACGGAGGACTGACCTGGACTGCAATAGTCTGGTAACTGTCAGCCTCCTTCTCCTCATCCGAATCACCCTTTCCCATAAGATGACTTGGAGTCGAGAGTGACTTTTTGATGTGTCCATCTTTCTTGCTTGGTTTGCGCTGTGACTTCTTGTTGCCTGAGGATGAATGCTGCTGCTTCTGATACAGATGAAATGCTGCAACACAAGACAACAGTGACAAAATCATGAACAACAGACGATGCAACAGTACCACATGCATAAGTAACTACATATGTACATAGATATGTACGTACATATACATGCACGTATCTGAACATTTATACAATGCCTTTAGGAGAGTCACAAAGGTGCATGGTATGATAAGCAACAATGTCAGATCAATTTGACTGATTGACCAGTGACTTTTTCTTTACAAGCAAACAGATCACACAAAATACATCCAGTACATACAAATACATAAAAAATACACACATGACTAACAGAATCAATGCAGTGGACAAAAACTGACTGGAAGAGTGACTCAACAACAGATTAACTGATCAACTAAGTGTTCACCTGATGCATTAGAAGCTCAAAGATTTAACAAAGTTCATTTATCGAATTGATTGATAAATCTGGTACAGCAACTCAATTAAAGATTGACTGATAAATTGATCACCTGATAAATAAGTCTGACAAATCAGTCTGACTGACAATAGGTTCAAGAACATGTGTTGATCAATGACTGGTTGATAACAGGTTAGTGACTGGTTCCCTACCTCTGTCGATACTTGCTTCCACGAACATTCGGATGGCATGGATGCAGCTTTCGAAATTGTGTGGAGTGACGTGAGCCGCATCCCGAACAAGGAAAGCAAGCGTCTCACAACACTTGAGCAGCGATCTCAGGTCATGGTGTTTGAGTTCTTCATTCAGTACGATGCTGAACTGGTTCAGTGGAATTGTGGAAGGAGAAGCAGCGGTGGAACGGACCTGGCTACAGTTTTCCACTTCATCATGGTTTATCTGGCAAAGTATTATAAATCAATCACAGTCTGCACAAGAGGATTCAATGTGCAAATTTTTATTACAAAACAATTGCTCAATCATTCAGCTCAATCATTCAGCTCAATCATTCAGCTCAATCATTCAGCTCAATCATTCAGCTCAATCATTCAGCTCAATCATTCAGCTCAATCATTCAGCTACCATGTTATAAAGTAGCTGAGAAGTTTTGAATGATCATCCCATGGAAGGACACTGGGATGAGCTAACTTCTGGCAAAGAATAAATTCTTTAGCCCTGGACATGAGCCAGTACACTGTTGTACAACTTTTTACTCGTTGCAACTGCCAACAGTTTTTACTCATTTACTTTCCAATTTGTGTCAAAAGAAAATTTTATCATGATTATTATAATTCTGACTATAATTACTATTAGCATTTTAGTTTTACAGCCCTCTTATCTTGGGCTTTATGAGCTGCTCAGTCATGTATGAAACATTGTAATTTTTATTCTCTTTTTTAAAACTGATCAGTGGAGAGCTGGTGGTCAAAGATGCGTCCACAGTATACACTCTGCACGCCTGAACTTGTGACCACAATGCATATCGCCCTACTGATCGAGTCACCCACCATAACCACTGCACGCATACCCAATTTGCAGATAATGGCAATAGTTTATCGAAAACGCTGTGTTAAGTTCATCACTCTCTGGTCAAAAGTAAACCTAATCAAGAAAGTGCAAAACACAACTATCGCTGCCAGGGAGATCTACTACTGTAACTTATAACTACTGAAGTATGTCATAAACCTTAGAGTAAGATCCATGTCTCACCATGAGCCAGCTTCCATGTGTTGACGTGGGGAGTCGGACATCGCTAGGAAATGGGGATGACCGGTGTTCATGGCGATTCTGTGTCCCGTAGAGTTCGCTGTCTGAGGTGTAGCCTCTGTTTGTGCCATCGTCCGTACCCTGGTTTCCTGTTGCATTAACCTCACTGTCGCTCTGTGCACCTGTAAATTTTACCACTTCTTAGCAATTACAGCCTTCAAACTGCAGAACAAAACATATGACAAAATAAGTAAAAATGACTTAGGTTGATTGGTAAATGTATTACTTCTAAACTGACTGCAAACCAAACAGACAGATCGACTAATAATTAGTAGTTAAATTTTCTGTAATACTTTTAAACTGACATGTTGACTGCTTGACAGCCATGTGTCCAGCGCTTACGAGCGGTCTTTAAATGATGCCATACTAAATGTCTTCACACAACACTGACTGACTGATCAATTGTCAGTGTACCTGCATCAGAGATAACTTCTGGAATGTTGACTCCAGAGTGTGCCTGCATGATGGGTGGAGGGTTCGTGCCAGCACCAACCACCTCCATTAGGGTGAAGAGGGTGAACCAGTCTTGCCCTGAGTGAATGTTGGCCGCATTTGTCTTCACGAGCTCATGCAAGCCGTACGCGATATGCTTTGACAAAGAATGGATCACATCAGGCTTCATCATCAGTAGAATTCGAAGAGAACCAAGCATCTGGAAACACAAACACACAAATAAATTACAACAGTGACATTAGGTAAGGTAAACAGAACGGCACAGCGGTCTATTGGTAGCGCATTTGGTGAATGATCACGCAGCTGTGGTTCAACTCCGTTAACAACCCTGGGCAAGTTGTCTGTGCACACCATGCCTCTGTCACCAAGCAGTATAATCTGGCACCGGTGTAAGCTGGGAAGTAAACGGCAAGTCCTGTGATGCAATGGCCCTGTGTCCAGGACCTTGGGATTTGTCCACTGCTGGCTCAAGGGCCTAAGGAAAAGGAAATGAGCGCCTACCGTACACCTCGCTTGTGGGATATGGAATACTTTACTAAACAGAAATTAGTACAGCACCCTGGCTGCCTTCCCAACCCAACAACACTACTGAATAAAATGGTTGTTGGCCTTGAATTGAATACAGATGGGGTAGACTCAACAGTTCTCATCTTATGTCACTTGGAACCATTCTGAAGCAACTGTCCAACCAAGCAAAGCTCCATTTGTGAACAATGGATACTTGAAATTGGGGACAATCAAATCACTCTTTATGAAAGGATGGTAATGTAAGTTGAGGCAAGCTGCTCAACACAAAGTAAGGTAATCTAATGAATGTTAAGTTAAGGTAATTCGAGGTAGTGAGGTAGGGTGGATAATTACGGGTAAGATAATGTGGAGAAAGGTAATAACTAATTTATTAAGCATCTGGGATATGGGATACTTTACTTACTTTACTTCTATTAATAAAACATTCAGACGTTTTGTGCTATTATTATTTCTGCACTTATTAAGCGTCACTATCTAATGACAAACCACTCAATCACTGGCACTGAGCAATTATGAGTAAAAGACTTGCTCAAGGTACCTACACAGTAACCATCTCAAGGGAGGCACGAACCCACTAGGAGTTGAAGGGATCTGTCAGCTGAAGTGCAAACTTGACAACAACAGAAGAGTCACAAGACAACCTTTTTGTCACTGGTTGCACAGTACTTTCACAACCAGTATTCCATCAGCAGTAAATCACAGGAATCAAACCACAAATAGTCTGGTGGCTCACCTGCTGGGCAATTTCCTCACGACGTAAGAGTTTAATTGTGATGCGAAGAAGCCCAACTACGGCTCTCTCAACGAAGAATGTGTGCTCACTGGCATTCACAATCAGATTGTAGAAATGATCTTGGATCGTCTGCCAGTAGGCAGCTATTCGATCTCTACAACCAAGGCATGCAGCCTGTAACATCTCTTATTCTCACTTGCATTTCTATCACATTAAAATCATGCTTATTCATTTGTGCACGAAAGTACACATTCGCATATATCTGTATGCATGGCACATATATGTATGTATAGCACGTATGGTTGCATGTATGAACCATTATGTATGTATTATGTATGTATTAGTGTGGATAAGCACATGATTACTTATTTATTTATTTATTTATTATTCACTAAGTATCAAGTAAGAGATGACCAAAGCATGTTATTCATTCAGCTCAGTTACCTGTTCTGTAGGATAACTGTGATAAGGATTTCGAGGAAGAGTATAGCTGCATCCTCATCGCACTGCGTTCCATTGATGCTCTCTTGACTGTCTGGGCAACGAGAGGCATAGATCAGGGCCTGCGACAGAGACAATATAAAGCAAAGTAGGGTAAGGTAATTATGCACTTTACACCTGTATCAACATTGGTCCTCAAACAGAAGTCACTCTAATCTAATTCAATCTTATCACTTCTACAGCACTGTTATCACTATGCAAATGACATCAATCTATGGCCACGAACCAAAAGGTTAAGGAAACCAAAAGTCAGACTATAGCGGGTATGTAAGTTGGAACAGACACGTCTTAAGTTTAGACCTGAAAGACAATAAAAAAACTGGCAGAATGTGCGCAGAACTGGCCAGGACATTCCACAGCTTCACATCAAAGATTCAACACTGTCCTGGTGCAAGCATAACAAAAGTCAAGCGTGTCCATTGATCGAGTGTGACATGCATTGGCTCAGCAAGGTGCAGAGATAGTCATTGATTTAAAAGTGATACCTGATGTACTAAGAGACAGATTTTGAACTGGATTCCTTGCTTGATGAACAGCCACTGTAGTTAATGCAATAAGGATATGCAGGGAATGGGAAATGAATGCAGTGGATGTGATATGTTGATATTTAGGGGTTAAAGTTTGGCTCTGGACAGGAATTTTGAACCTTGTAGTCTCTGACTTACTTACCTATCTAACCTTGACTTATCTAGTCAAACCTTGCATACTATACCTAACCTTACCTAAGCATGCCTAGGGTGGGAATCAGCCCAAGCATCTGAACCACTGCAACTGCCATGCATCTGACAAGCATACCTTGAGAAGCTCCTGGAGAGCCTCCACCTGGAGGAACTTGCTCTCCATAATGAGCTGCTCCACATGGCATTCCTGGATGCAGCGGTGAGCACGTTTTGTGGCTTCCTGCTCCTCTGGAGTTGGTCCTCGCTGTTGTGGAGTGTCTGTGAAGTAGGAGTAAAAGCTGCTCAGGACACCAGACTCCGTTCTGGATAAATGCAAACAGAAGCTGTCTGTAGCTAAGCCACGGTTATAAAAGGCAAAATTAAAATAACATTATGGCAAGGGAGCAGGAGACAGAAACTATACAGCCGTGGTTGTATATCCATCCTCTAGGTTTACTGGGTCACGGTAAGGTTATTATCTCCCCTCCTGTGCCACAAAGGGCCAACTTTATAAGTTGGCTCTTTATACAAAGCTTTTATGTAAAAACTTTTATATAAACTGTTCCTGCTATTCAGTGAGAATAGCAGGAAAAGCCTCCAGTCCAACTATTCTTACTGAATAGCAAAATAAGTATCTAGTCTCTTTTCCTTTCACCTTGCTGAATCATAACATCATCTGAGCTGGCAAGCAGCGCTTTCAAATTTTTTAGAAGGTGCTATATAAATGCTCAGGTTCATTACCTCCTGTGACATCAAGATTACAAAAGCAGTGTAATGGAATGTATTCAGGTTTTGTCCACTAACTTACCGCTGCTGTGTGGCTGTCTCATTACGAATCAAGGATATCCGACCTTCAGGATCAAGAAAATCATCCACCTGTAACCAGTCAATGACAAACAGGTGAGGATGAAAATAGTCTACTTCTTGGGTAAGATAAAACCAGACTGGCACTTAATATAGCATCCGTTACAGACACCCTACCACAAAATCACATCAGATTCATCTTAGTAACACCCTTAGATTAAATCTCTTTCTTTTATTTCATTTTGCAAACAACTGAAGACTTGCTACCTTCAGCTTTGAGGTGAATTCATAAATTAGCGTGATATAAATATCTGATTAATAATAAGATCTTGTTAAATCAATTACACAACCTTGCAAGACTGTCACAAAGTCTGACCATATCAGGGAGTCTAAAAGCTTAACAAGACTAGACTCAAGACCTGACACGATCAGCTTTAAAATCAGATGAGATCAAGCAATGGAGTTGCCGTGACTGACCTTCACGAGGATTTCAGAAAGCATCTTTGCTCTGAAGAGCTGCAGCAGGCAATCCAGAATGTTCTTCCATCCTTCATGAAGGATTCCGCTGTGTGCCTGTGCAAGGCTGAAGACAGTTCGTGCTGCCAGCTGCGCTTTGTTGTTGCTGCCAAAGATGACTGGAAAACTCTCGGCACTCTTTAAACATTTGCAATCAGACACCAATCATTCCTACCTTGCCCAATATAATATAACCGGGTAACGATATCTAATGAAAGGTAACGGTATGGTATGGTAAGGTAATTTATTCTCATATATTACACTCCTCTTAAAACAGACCTATGAGGTCAGAGGTTGATGGTTATTTCGGCTAAAGTGCTCAAAATGATAACAGCAGTTAAGAAACTGGACAAGCTTTTATTAGATACAACACTGAACTGTACCTGCCACACAACACATGCAGTGGTAAAAGCAGAATAAAAGAAGAATAAAAAATCAGTTCATCATGCTCAGCTCAAGTTACATTCTCTCTTAACCCATTCCCACCGGATCGGGTCGCTAGCGACCCGACATGGGAGGCATTCAAACAGACTAGAAAATAATTATAACTCAATTATGTCATACCTAAAAATAGCATTAGTGTTGTTGCTGGTAAATTTCCAGACAAGTTGGGTTGCGATTTGTTGAGAAATAATTAGATTTACTGTGAGAAAAAAGAGTTTAAAGTGATGGGAAAAGGCATTCCGATATCGGAGGTTTTGAGGTATGTTCTGGATGAATATAAATTCGTAGGCGATTTGAAGCTCGGCAGTGACTAGTTTGTTTGGAATTGGCCCTGCATGCGGAACTAGTCCAAAAACGAAACCGTGCCTGTTGGACTCAGCACTGCTGAATGATGATGGGTTGGAGAGGTAAGCGATACAGTGTTGTTTTATTTTGTTTTTATTTTGTGTAAAATTCTTGATGGCTGTGATGTGAAATGTAGTTATTGTGTTGATTGAAAGCCTAGTGATATTTACTGATGCTCATTACTAGCAAAACTACAAAAACTACATAAGGAAAATAATTTGATGGCAAAAGTGGGCGTGCCTGTTGATCAGCTGACTGACGATGAATGATGCTTTTTCAATTCATCCCTTCTAATTCAGTTGTATATCATTTTCCATTTCCAGGCAACATCTGCATCTGTTGAAAAGGACTTCTGAGCCAACAGTAGCATCAGAGGTGGATCAAGTCACTGTCGATGTTGTAGTCGTAGTCAAGGTCGTGGTCGAAGTCGCGGTCGTCAATGTCCAGGCGATCATTTCGCTTCCATCCCTTCTGCTGCTGGGACATCATTCAACCTACCAATAGCAGCTTCTGATGATGATCAATGGAACTGGCAAACAACTTTTTCCAGAAAGGACATACCATTTACTGGAACACCAGAACCTTCAGACACTGCCCATCACTGATGATGCTGTTATGCCAGGTCCCGGTAGATGCCCTACACCCATACTAAAGCTGCTTGGCTAGCACTTTCCCTCTAACTCACTTGTTAGGCAAAGGTGCAGAGTCTGGGCTAAGCATAAAAACCCAAAGACTGGCAAATATAAAGATACCAGTTATAATTATTTTCTGTTACCTGTTGTGAGAAATGCAATGCTCATCTGTGCATCGGTGACTGTTTTGCCGTTTGGCATTCTAAGGAAGCTATATAAATTAACTTTTGTTCACAATAAAATGTGCATTTCATAGCCAGAAGTGTGCTGATTCAAAAAATGTACACTTTATTATACTTTACTGTAACCCTTGTTGCATTGTTGTCATTCTACCATGTGTACCGTCAATTTAGCCTGGACAAAAGGAGTAGGGTGAGGCTAACACCTTTGATGTGAACAGTGTCATTAAACAGAAACTACACAGCCTTTCCTAATTTAATAAATTAAACTGTTTGATAATTGCAACATATGCTAGGTTTCCTTGAAGTAGTGCTATAAAATACCCAGTTACAGCATATTACAGTACACTGAACATTCTGAACATTGCACACTTACCTCACTGAAACTGAGAAGAGTTGTAAACTTGCACAGTGATATGACGAGATTGTCGAAGACGTCGCTCATGCCATAGTGGGCTGAGATCAGAGCACACTTCCTAAAGAGTTTCAGAGAAAACATACAAATATTTCTATATTTAGTTCACTTAAAGCCATATGATATACGTCACCAAAAGGTAACTTCTGCTGGAAAAATCAAGTTTGAGTAATTTACATGCTTATAACCCATTTCAACTCATTTCAACATTGTTTGAATAAGAGTTTTATGATATTCCTGTAAAAAGTTAAGACTCTTTCTCACAACTGTACAGTCCAGCAAATAAAACAATGCTGATTCAGCTAATACCCATTTGGGTAAGACTGATAACTGCATATATATGAAAGTTTTAAATTTCTAAATAAATTCATATGTTCTACAATTAAGTCTCGCACAGAAAAGATTCTGGGTTCTCAAATGTAAATGGATATCCTGACTTTACTATGAATACTACTGGTATATGACTCAAAAGATAACAAAGTTACATCAATACCATAAGACTGTAAATGTAAAATTTGTAAATGCAAATTTGGGTAAATTGTAAATTTCGGAAGACATTAATCAGAGCTAAATGCTATTGAAGTATGTCTGCTAACACAAATGCATCAAAACATCTCTGTTTCATTAACATGACTGTCATGAAACAAACCAACATGGTAAACAAGAATGCTTTGAAATGATTGCATTATATGAAAATACAAATGCTGTGAATTGATCAAATTCTTAAATTAACGTTCTAATGTTCTGAAAATGAATTAGATGCAGCCCTTGCTAATATGAATTCTCTAAAACATTCCCATTTGGTTTATGTTTCAGAAATCTTAAAATTAAAGTAAAACAACCGTGCACAACAGGGTACACCTTGTGGTTGGAAGTGGGGAAAATACCTCTAAGCAGGAAGCAGGCATCTCACCTGAGCCAGCTGGGGAAAAATTCCTCACCTTTCCGCTAAAATGCACCTTGGTGCTCAAAGTATTTCAATAAGTAATTTTGCAACATACCTGTAGCCAGAGATGGCAGTCTGAATGATGTTCTCATCACTGCTTTTGTCAAACACGAAAGACAATGCTGCCACCGTTGGACCCCAGACAATGGCGAAGAGGTCAGAGTCAAACGCACCCGTCGGTGCATGGATGAACTCACCTTCTCTGTTAGCACCCCGTCGTAACAGGATCTAAAGACATTCATTTATTCATTAATTTATCTATATTTATATAGTACCCAATATCCCCACTATCTATACACAAATCTCAGATTCAGATTTCCTCTGCACTTTAGAGTTTTTACATTTATTCTTATATTACCTATACACCTCCTAATACAATTTTGTATGCACCCCTTACACCTATAATGATTCGTGTAGCATTACAGTTCCAGATTTTCACTTTATCCAATAATTGATCTCAAATGTGTGCGTGTGCGCGTATGTGTAGTGCGTAGTGAAACCTACCTTCCACAGGTAGTTCTCTTTGACAATTCCAGTTTGTTCGGCTGGCATAACGATCTCCTCATTCCTGAAACACCCAGCAAGACAAGCCTGTGACTCAGATTCATCATGATCTAAGTAATGCAATCAATCACAATTACAAAAACTAAGTAATGAGTAAAGCAGTGCAACTGGAGAGCAGCACCATGACTCCCCACGAGTAAATGTAAATGTACAAGTTTTTCTATAGTGACCATAAGGCCTTGACCCTGCTCATGTCTCAATGAATTAACTGGGTGAGATCCTTCACCACTGCTGCCCATTTGAACGGGCACCATGCCATTTAAGGTCCCCGTGTATGGAATACTGAAACACGTTTAAGATGCTTGATAAACCCAACTTAAAATGCATCACAGTATGCACTGGAAATATGCTGCCAGCAACTTACTTAATGGCTTGGAAGATTTCATCCAACATATCTTCGTCAAAGTCCTGACCGCCGTTCACCTTGGACAGGTTCCGCTTGAAATTCTGACAACAGCAAACAAGGACCATCTTTGTTTGTAATCTTATCTAATGCCTTCAACAGCATCGTCATCACAACACAAAAGGCATCAATCAACGGCTGCTGAAGAGCAGTCAAAATCCAATGGGTCAAGGAAACCTTAAGTCAGGCTACAACGAGTAAGCAAGTGGTACTAATTACATATGTAGCCTGGTACTGGGGCCCCTTGTGTGGCAAGGAAGAACTGGCCAGAGACTATTAGTGATGATCTTAGACGTTAGGTGATGTCGTGGGATGAGGCAGGAAGACTGGAGGTCGACAGAGATAAACAGAGAAGCTGCAGTTCTGAGTTTAAAGAACCTTTTTGCTCCACAGGATTCCAAAATTATCCCCAAAATTTAAAATTCACAAATGATAATAGTAGCAAACAAGTAACAACAATCTGTCAATGCTCATTTGTATGCATCTGGGCATTTACTGAGCATCTTTCAACAAAAAGTGCTCAATCGCCTAATCATCTAACACTCTCTACAAATGACCAAATCGTTCTCAGTCCACCAATGAAGGAGAGAACACAGAAGCAACTTACTCAGTGAAGACAAACAGACAATAGATTAATTAACAGCACCACCGATGTAATAAACAAGGCTTTAATCAAACATCACTACCAAATAAAATCAAAATGCAAAACTAAATTTTGAGGTTTGCCAAGTCAAGAAATTCATTGTACCAGTGAAACAGCTTACAGGGAAACGGTAACATAATCTAAAAGACAGATTTATGTGAGCAAAAACGTATAAAAAAGACTTCCAGAATCACACAAAAGTAACTGAAAGCATTAGTAACTAGAAGCAACTATCAGCTGATGGTCGCTTTAAGTCAAAATCCCAAATTTCAAAATCCCAATCCAAAATCATAATCTACTGGAGAAGCCTGGTCAAATTCCGATAGTTCAGAGAAACCAGAAGCCAGACTATGGTGGGTAAAATGTATACTAGGCATACATTTCAGCAAGACATTCCATACAGCTCACTGCAACAGATTTTCTTAATCTAAGAGTAACTGATAATCCTTACACACCTGACCTGTCAATATGAGACTTCCCATCCAGGGATAACATGTAATGTATAAGAAAGTAATGAATTTTGGTATTTTGATGCATGCATGTAACAGTCCACACAGACATTGCCATAAAGAGTTTTCAAACACAACAGGAGCAATTATTCCTGATTTCATTTGTAATGCTTCTTTCTTAAAAACCAAATGGTCTGCATCTTTTACCTCACTGGTCATTGGTACATTCTGCTTCTTGGCATTCAGGTTGTGCTGGTCCACATTGAGGATGATAACAGCATAAGCCAACGTAAATGCCACATCAGCATTTGCAAACGGTTCACCATTCATTTTCTGCAACCAACAGCCAGTTGCTTCTTTATTATTAAAAAAGTAGACCATACGGCAACAGTCAAGAACAAGCAGCATTTTATTTTACAGGAGGTAATGTAAGAAAAGTGTATATTCATTAAGCACTCCTATCAGCAGATATCATAGGCAGACCTTTTAGACACAGACAACAGCGGCCTAATCCACCAGCTGAAAGGCAAAGTTCTGTTACACGGCTCAATAGCAACATTTCAATTCCACAGAATTCACCGAGTACCAAGCTCTGACAACATGATATGTAAGGTCCTAAGAGTTTGCAATCAAGTTATGCTGACAATGATGATAGTAATGACATTAATAATTAGGTTGCCCTCAAATTCATATTGCTCTGACTTTGGGCTCATTAGAAACTTTCGTAATAACAATAATTTTGTAATAATAATGATAATCTGATAGCAAACATAAGGAAAACAAACCAAAGACAACACAACTTTGCCACTGTGTATACCTAGTTTTTACGGTAATACAGTAAACTCTACAGTTAGTCGCTCAAACTTACATGCCAGTGCTCTGCAAAGTGTTCAAGGATGTACGAGATGACAGGTGCCTCTCCCGGTAACCTAAATGACTCCAGGTACATCCGAAGGGACTCGTCAATTCTCGTGTCCTCAAAGTTAAACGACCTACATAGGTAAAAACAACTTAATAGTTGTTTTTTCATCATAACAGTCAGCTAATATGATACATGGTCAACAACCACAAAAAACAATTACATCGCGTAAAACAAGGTACAATCAGAAACAATGCATCATGGTAAAACTCACAAGTTTTCTAAATTCAAAGTTTCGATAAAGTAAGGTCATGGCCCATCTACAAGTTGTTATGTATGTACAATACATGTACGTACAATGTTTTTGAGGCAAGAACTGCATGGGTTGTCAAAAGCTTTTGCTGAGTCGCAAACACAACAGCAACCAAACAATCAGACCACATTTCACTATACAGTTTCCACTGCTCAACGAGTGGTGAAATTCGCATGATAACCCAGATTTGAACTTAAATGTTTATGGCTTAGCAGTTAGTTACCACACAATACTAACATAACACGACTCATGTTCTCAGACACTCTCTGACTTCTTGAATTTCAAGTGGACTTCTCCAATGGATTGTAATTTCTGACCACGATTTCACTTCAAATGACCACCGAGTGATGCCCTGTGCCGTATGATAATATCATCTGCAAGTCACCAGATTAGATTAGATCGGAATGTCTCTGACTTCTCAGAATTTTTCCATTGGAGGTTTCTAATTCACAATGACCACAAACAGTAGTTGATTTAGAAGTGGCCAACTTGTACAACTGATGTGATGTGAGAGCATTATGATTACTTTAGAGAACATCAGATACCCTACGATTGCTTTAGATTACACTGAATGTATTACAATTAGTTCAGATTATGCTGAAAGTATTACAATTAGTTTAGATTACATTAGGTACATCTAACAGCATCCCGCCTTCAGAAACATACTTTTGATATGCTTCCAGGATTTGGCTGTTCTTGCGAACACTGATAAACTCGCCGATCATTCGTTTGTCAAGGGAAGGATTCTCCTTTAGGAAGTTAACGACCTCTCCAGGGTCAAGGGGCGTAGACAGCAGGCCATGCTCTTGCAGGTAGGTGATTCCCTTTGACGGCTTGGTGTTGAAATATTCTGTTCCTGTTTGATAGATCTAGAATTTACCAAAAACAACATAAAAAGCACAAACCTAGGTAAAGTAACTGGTAATAGAGTAATTCTTCTATCAATACTAGTCCTCTGCAATATATACAACTAGTCCCTTGAGATTTTACATTAGTCCTCAGAGGTATAACATTAGTTCTCTCTGATGTATAACACTAGTCCATTTAGGTATAACATTAGGTATAACATTATAACATTTAGGTATAACACTAGTCCATTTAGGTATAACATTAGTCCATTTAGATATCACTAGTCCATTTAGATATAACATTAGTCCTCAGATGTATAACATTAGTCCTCAAATATATAACATTAGTCCTCTGAGGTATAATCTAATAAGTCACCATGCCAAAGTCAAGAGACCCAATCACCAAAAGATTGATACAACACTCATGTATGGCATCCTCTCAGAAAACAACCACAATCAACCTAAGTCTTAAAAGCACTTTGTGAGGTTTTAAAGGTGCATAATAAACAGCCAGATACATTTACACACATACAACAACAAAACAACAGCTAATACAACCATTTCTCAGCGATTGCACAGATAGACAACAAATTCAGAACAAGTTCAAAAGCTCTGTCACTTTTTAGAAGCTTCAAATTTCCATTCACTTTACCTTCTTCTTGACCTTAATTGCTGCCAGTTCTTCATCTGATGGAATGCTAGCGGACGTCTTCATTCGATTCATACGAATTCTTGAAGTTGACCTCAAATCTTGCAAGCTGCCACCAAGTGAGTCTAAAACAGTAGTATCAGTAATACTTGTAAACAAAAAATAAAATAGCAGCAATTTTTATGCCTGAGGGATAATTTATTTTAAACATAAAAGAATCTAAACAATCACAACAATAATAATGAAATTTTTATGGTACAGCGAAACCAAATTACGGCATTGTGGGCAACAAAACTGTGCAATCTGGCTATCGAATGACCAGATTTTGCCTATAATTTACAAATATTCTGCTTTTACCACTTTTTAACACTAATTTCCATACTCTCATGAGGTTTCCAGAGTGCCTTGAAGGTAACAAACCTAGCAACGGCAACTCATTTCATTTGCAACATCCAAGGTTTTAGCGATGTTCTCAAAGTAGCCAGGTGTTAGAAACACATCACTGGCTGTCTATTTCCGTTAGAAACATATCAACTTAATTTGACTTATGTTCTGCAAGGGAAAATTACAGCAAATATGAAGATCAACTTATCACATGGGTTCACTGGTTGAGCTCTTGCTTTGCAATAGCATGTAATTTGAACATGTGCAGTTTAGAGGCCGCTCTTTTGCACAAGTGTAGCACTAGCTAGTTGTGCTAAAAAAGTACCATTAACTGAAATGCAACATATAATGTTAACAGGACACAGAATACATATGGCATTATTTGATTGTTACCACTGTCTTTTTCGCTGACTGTTTCAAACATCTGGTGAGCAACGTAGCAGCCACTAGAAGGCGGCAGTATCAGTCCAGCGGGTTTCTGGGATGTGCCTTCTGCATTTAAAAATCAAAGGTAATAACATATTTAAAAATAAAGAAACACTGAATTATCCACTCATTTAAAATATAAAAAGAAATTAAGAAGAACTTCAGTCAGAGTGTTGGCTGAATGTCGACTCAATCATCTACAACTTACCAATCACTGTCTGACTTTTCATTGATTCAACAGACTTTCAATCATTATTCTTACCAAATCATCAATATTTCACATAAACTATTAAATGGTTAACAAATCTTTAAAATACCATTCTGGCAACAATTTAAACAATCTATTAGTTACTCAATCCAGTAATCAGAAAACAATCATGAGATTGAATAGTTGCCTGATTATTCAATTTCTCAATTCATACCAAGCTCACTCTTTGTTATGGCAGTACCATTCTGGTCAGTTGTTGCTGACTTTGGTTGGCGTGGCAACCGATGATGGCAGTGTTGTTCGATGCTGTCTATGACGGCCAAGAGAGCATCCAATGACAACAAGTGAGTGCTGAACAGACCAGACACTGGAAATGCGTTCTGCATGAGAAACAAATCAATACAACTGCCAACATTATCAGATAATTACTTAGTACTAACAAGCCAGTTTTAAAACCGAGACCACCTCTGCACATGTCTACGACGATCCTGGCCATGTCTATTTCTATTATTTGGCAATTTCTTCATCTTGCACAACATTCACTTGTAATTCCTGTTTGTTCAGACTTTACTGCCAAAAAGTCTGCGTTTTGGTGTTTGTTTCTCGATTCCTGCATAGGTTTTGTGCATTTTTTCATGGTATTTCATCCCATCAATCGATACTTTGCTGCCATTTGGATTCACCTACCATTAAAGGGTGATAGATGTCCAGCCAGAAGGCTGAACTTACATATTTGTGTGTTGTCATCAACCAGAAAAATTCTGGATTCGATTTAAAAAGGCCAGTTTTTGGTGTGGTTTCGACCGTCAGCCACAGAGAGATTTTGCGATTAATCGAATGCCTGCTCTGAGCAGCCGTGCGCCACTGGCAATGGATACATCGCCTATCATTCCTTGTCCTCGATGCAACATGGCCCAGGAACTCTGAACACGCTGTCAACTATCAACTCTAGATGGGAATCCTTTCGTTTTGCCTGCGTGTGTGCAGTAGCCCACCACTGGTGACTGTTCCAGTTATCGCAGCATTGCTTGCTAAGTAATGAAGTCTCTGTTCTCAACAATATTTAAACATTGTTTAGACTAGCATAAAATGCACTTATGATTAGTTTTTCTTGAAACAGCGCTATATGAATTTTTAATACAATTATGATTAGAGTTTACAAATACAATGCACTCAATGTTTAAATAAGCTAAATCTAGTGATTTTGCCTTATGACTGATTTGAATTACACCCTTACTAATCACCACATAAAACAGTTTTTCCATTAAAAGGTTCTGATCAATGGGCATCAAAAGGTGAAAACCAAAAGAACATGAAGTCCCACTAATTTAAACAACTTTTACGAACTTCTAAATTTTCCTATTAACAGTGATAGTGTAGTTTGACAAGACCCTAACTACTTCAAACCTTGGAGAGAAGTTTTGTGAGGTCTTCGAAGAGATTGGTGCTGTAGAGATCGCAATCATAGTTGAGGTAGAGTTCTGTCACCAGGCCAGGGATTCTTAACATCTGCACAATCGACTCAAGGGCAATTTCACGCTGTTCGTATGAGATACGTGGAGCTTCCGACACAATTATATCCATGAGTTTAGTCAGATACATCTTCAACAAACAAAAGACCAATCCTTGGTACTGTAAAGGGATTGCATACTTATTACACATCTCTATCTACAAAAATTTAAACTGAAAGTTAACAGCATAAACAAAGCCCCTTTTAAGGAACACAGCTGTTCAACAGATCTAAATAGGTACAACTTAGGACAGGAAAAACTTATAACATGGAAAAGTATATGTATATACAGAGAAGACTGTCCCAAAAGAATGGACAAGTAATAACTGAGAATGCAGTGTTCAAACCCAAAGGAAAATGCAAAGCTGATTCTGAGCTAGTTTCAGAGGTGCGCAAGGTTTTGTTTGAAAGCTCATCTCAGCTGTGAGTGAGCTGCTTTCTGATGACAAGGTAAATATGTAACAGATCAAGTCAGACTCCACTGCCAGCCTAATTCATGTAGCTTGTTACATGCAAGAGTATTTTCTCAAAAGATAAACTTGTATTCTGTTGAGCTACTGGCTGCATAACAACTCAGACAAACTTATACCAAGTAGTAGTCTAAGTCAGAAGAAGGGCAAACAGACTGAAACATACACCGAATTCCTCTTTTTCAAAGAACAAACCTCAAGCTGAAGCTTCAGTTGGTTCCTCATTGACTCAAACAGAAGGAAACAGACTCGAATCGAAGCAGCGAAAACTGATAATCGGTCAAATTTCAGCAGCTGCAAAAAATCAGCGTTTTGAAGCAGTTGTAGATAGGAGCACGCAAACTTCCAGTCATATTACAATAAGTTTTTAACATTATTTTAAGTGGAGAAATGTGTTACATAGAACAGTAAAAATAATCTATCAAATCAGAACAGTAATTAGATTAGTACAGGTATCAGGCTTATTATTAGATCAGAAAGCATTATTACCTTGACGTATTATGAGAATGAGAGCAGTGAAGACAAATCAAAGTTGAGCATAGACCAGAAATAGTCCAGTATTTTGAAACTAGCCTCTCTCTCTCTCTCTCTCTCTTTCTCTCCCTCTCTCTGTGTGTCTCTCTCTCTCATACAGAACATTCGTGCGCTAGTTTGGCAAACTGTCCCTTAGGGGAAAATACCTGGTGGCTGTCCGTTGCCTATGTGCTATGAATGCAGCTGCCAAAGATTTTGCTAATTTAATTTTGGAAATTTTACCCAAGCACACACTGCCTTTTCTCAACAACTTTTCCTGTTCTCATATTATTTGCCCGGTAGTGCTGCTGGCACTCACCAATGCGTACAAAAAGCCAAACTATTCATGGATCCAAGTTTATTATTATATACATGGAATTTATCCAGGAATTGATTAACCATCATTTTACATAAAATAGAGAATATACAAAGGAAGATATGTTCAAGCTATGGTAACATAAGTTAAGTTAATGGCCCATTTATTACGTTCTTCTATAAACACAGAGGCAGGGTTCTACAGCTGAAAGATCTTTAAGACAAAGCACCAGCACAACAATATCCAACACTAGGACAACTTTTCCTTAGGAGTTGTGTGCATATTACATACGTACACATGTATATTTCTATGTATCTATGTGTATGTGCATCTGGCTATGCATTATAACGTCTTTCAAGAGCCTTGACAATGAAGAACTTCACATGATATATTAGGTTCTGAATCCCAGACACACAGGTAAATATCAAAACACATGCATCTGAATAAAATCCTAAACTGACTGAAATGCAAATGATGCCATTACTAACAAAGAACAGATTCTTGCACATGTCATCTCGCACGAGCGTGAGCAGAGACTTGAAGAGTGCAACGTGGTCGGCTCCTGACTCGAGTGCGACTGTGAGCAGACTGAGCCCCATGTGGATCATGACCTCCGTGTTATGACCGTCCACTGGATTGGTCAGCGAAACGAGGAACCGGAGCAGCTCACGGACACATGGCAGACCGTAGGGAATCAACGGACCAGTGCTACCCGTAGAACCACCACCTGAAAGTCAGGCATCAAATTTTACATAAAATTTACATGTATCTCTAATGGGCAAGCATCACCTCTGAAATCCTCAGATGACACAATAAGCATGCTATCAAATTAGTTAACCCATTCTTATCATTGTTAAGTCATTCCTTGTTACTGATTTACATAGCATCATGGTTTTGTTCACAAGGCACCACTAGAAGCACCAAGCTATTGTGTTTTAAGGACTTGCTGATGGAAAAGTGAACAGTTCAGACAAGAGTAGAACCTGAACATTTTGTTACAATAAGTGTTCAACCAATAAGCCACTTCATCACACAACAATAAGAATACATAAACATGTCAATTAACAAAAACAAGGAAGCAATAATATTAACGTAAGGTTAAGCAATTGCTCATTTACCAAGCACCTCCATCAGCATTAGGCTGTGGGACTGACTGATCCTTAGGTTGAAGCTCAAAAGGACAAAACCCATACAACAACCAGACTTTCCTGACAGGTTACCAGGCTGAACAACAAATCGTCAATTCCAAATGATACACAAGGATTCAAACCCCTAAGGGGTGGAAGACACATGCAATAGCAATCTGCTTCTGTGCCAGCATTGCTGTTGTTGCAGAAATACTGGCTGATGATGATGATGAACACCATAGATGATTACAAGTGATGTAATGTAATGTCTTTGAGTACTCAAACAGTACAACTTCACAAAACCCAACAATTAGAAAATTAGTTACTTGATTAATTATTACTTAATTAATTACACCCAGTATCCGTGCACAGTGATCACTGCTGAGTTTTTCTGTCTTTTCTGACATAGAACATAACATAACTAAGAAACGAATAATTTCATTGACACTTCTTGTTATAGTATTATTCTTGTTATGGCACTTACACAACTACTTCACCTAATATGAGAACAGCCCCAACTGCAGAACGAGTATTTAGGTTTCTGACCTTCAGAGCTCGTCTGTACAGTCGCTGTAAATCGTACGCCATGTGGATTGACAAATTCAAGGTCTCCTGGAGAAAGTGCTGCTTCTGTCTGTTCCAAAAGGCCTCCTCCACCACCTTCGCTTCCTCCTCCGCCTCCTGGAGTAATGGCAGTACCATCTGCCTCCACTCCAGTACCCTTGTCACACAAGTCAGAGTTCTGTGATATGAAACATTACAACGTTACACATCACAGCTGTGCTATATACACCAGAAACTCCACGTAACACTCTTTGTTATAACACAGATTCTTACGTAAGACAGTTAGGGTCGTGAATTCCAAATTTAGATCAGCTAAATATAAACTCATTAATTTTGAGAAGGCTATTATTTATTATTATTATTATTACTATTTTTATTATCATCACTAAGCAGCTACTTATATTGTGCTAAGTTATGAATTCACCTCAAAAGCACGGGCAGCTGAAAAAAGATGTCTTCGACTGTTTGTCAAATGAAATAAGAGAAAGAGATGGATTCCTCAACGCTGGTGGTAACTGGTTCCTTAAATGTGGACCAGCAGCCTGCAGCAGGCACAGAACCCATACGTCTTTTTTTGGTAAATTGGAACAAACAGTTGGCCAGAGGAGGCTGATCAGAGGAAGTCTGTCCTTGGAATAAATGTGAGTCTCATTATAAGAAAGTTCTTGTTACAGCTCCCAGAGAGAGTTTTGTAACAGTTTCCAGTGAACAGCTGTAATGTCATTAAACTCAATCGAAGGTAGGTAAGTAATCCTTATCAATGTAACACAAACATCAACACTTGACAACAATCAATGCATAGCAAATCAAAGTAGATCCACAACAGTTTTGTATATAAAGAGCAACAAGAGTTTGCTGAAACAATTTTATTGTTGTACTGCACATCACATTATGCCTAATTCATATAACCTGTCCAACTCCTCTAGATGTGATGCAACTGGATTTTTTATAGCCAAAGCTGAAACTTGTAATTCAAGCAAACAAAAAAGGGTCCTTTCCTTTCACTTTAAAGCAAGTGAAAAGGCCTTTGCTGAAGATTTTAAAAGTGTGAAATGCTCAGCCAGAAAAAACTGGTGTTGTGAAGAACAGAGTAAGGATATGGTAACCTGATTACACTGTAATGTAGCATACAAAGTTGCAAGTCACACAATTCATATCATGTATTCCTCACGTATTCACTTGCATGCTTCAAACATGGCTTAAGCACAACTTCAAGAGGTCAGTTTGAGGTCAAATCCCAAGAAGACAAGGGGCGAGCAAAAATGAGCAACTACGTTACAAGTGTTTACCTACCCATCCATAAAAACCACCCTCTTCTGTCTTTCTACGAAATGACCCTCCTTCGGCATCGTCAACCTGCGAGCGAGCGCAAAATGGCATGCCAGTCATTTGCATGTGTAAATTTTTCCTCTATAACCACCACCACGAGAAATAACTAAAAGCTCTGCAACCAAAGTCTCCTCAGCCACAACAGAAGCAGCCAAATGCTAACATTTTCTTTCATAAGGAAGTTGCTGTAATCAAGCCATGGTAACACATCGTCAACGAGCAGCACAAACAACTTCAAAGACCATGTGCTTCAGAAGATCCAGTACCTCCTCAGAAGATCCAGTACCTCCTTAGATGACGTGCCCATGATGACCGAACAATCCAAAGACTGAGTGCCTCTGAATATCATGTACTTCAGAAGATTGGGTGTCTCAGACTATCAAGAACTTGACAACAACGAGTCCTTCTCATGATCCGGTGAACTGGATGACATAATGCCTAGCAAGTTCAAACATCTGCTCCAACCACAAAACCTGCCAACACCAAATGGCAACATGTATCGAACGTTCCTCCAAAGATCTGATGAATTTTCCCATGTCCCATAGTAAGAATGAAGCTCATTTCTTTTTCTCACACCCTTTTAGCTGGTAGTAGCTGTCACAGACATGGAGCCAGTACATGGCAGGACTTTCTCTTTACTTTCCAGCTGTTTCACATACCAAATTATGCTACTTAGCATCAAAAACAATCATCAGTAACACATAGCCCAGCGTCCTTATAAATGCAGAGTCTTGAACCCAAATGCAGCAGCCTTGAACCCAAATTGACTGGATCACAGAACAAGCAAACTGCTAAACATATCACTGTGTCATACTAATCAATCACTCCTTAAATGCTCCGAAGAAAACAAAATTTAAAATATGACCAGTAGGAGCGAGTTAAGAACAAGTCTCTAAGGAAGGGAAACATACGGAAATCCTACACATGAACTTAATACTGTTTCAAACACTTACAAAACAATATTTCCTCACACCAATTAAGTAAAAAATCTCAGTAAAAAGGAATAAAAAAGCAAATCAAACTTTGGTTATTCAAGAGAGACAGAGAAAAAATCAAAAAAAAAATTAGCAGGAATGGTTTAAACGTAAGCAAAAACTGAAAGTAATAATGGAAACAAGAAAGAGCACAAAAAATCAATAAAATTAATGCTTTTTAAAATATGCTAAATGAACGTAAATGAACATTCAAAGCCTACTGCAAAATTCAAAAAGTGTCAGTATTATTTATGCATGCATCTGGATAATTACATAGCACATCTTAATGCCCTCTTACAGGTGCACAACATGGCTGACAGATCTAAAATATGATTCCTGAAAACTCACTTTTGTATTACTAATATTATTTTGTTATTCTTTAGTTTCTCAGCACCACAATCAAATGACTAAGCATCAATTAATGGCACTGAGCAACTGTGTGTCTCAAGGTCTTACACAGCAACCATCTCAGAGAAGACTCAAAGCAATCAAACCAACTGGCTATCAGGTCACACAAACATAACAGTTCTTTGAGACAGTGCCAAAAGTAGCTATACATAAATGTTCAGCTATAATTTGGAAGCTCTTCTGTAGGAAAAAGCTGCTCATTGTTTCACAACTTTTCTCCATGTCTTGTATTTTCTATGAGCTACAACCAGCAGGCTATGTACAATGAAAAAGTTAGCTATGGTTAAAGCTTCAAATATTAAGGCCACTAATGCCAGAGCAGTACATTTCAATTTTCTGTTACACCACTTCACTCTGAGCTTTTCTCTTTGTCCACATCTTCGCATGCAAGAAGTTCATTACAATTCAATGACAAAGCCATTGTTTGGCGTTGATTCAATACTTAAACTACCAACAAAGTCTGAGTTTCAATCGATCATTGGGAATCAGATGAAACTGGCAGTTCATTGCCAAGCAACACAGACAGTTAGATATTTGTTAGTGTTAGCTAATAAATTACTAAATTCTGTGATAAGATTCTAAGAACTATTATTCTGTTTATTTACAAAGTACCACTACCTAATAATGAAACATCAATCAGTTGCACTAAACTGTTGCACCTTAAGCATTTGATTAAGGTCTCCTAACATACAAATCGTCTCGTAGCAGAAGAACCTCAGTGTTCAATCAGTAAGCTATCATGTACATTATGCAATGCAGTTATTTTATCCTTATCTTGATGTAGTACTACAAGAATTGTAGTAGTAACTGTAATTGTAACAATGACGATTTATACAGCATCATAAGTAGTGAGCTACTTTCTAGGGTCCATTTGTCATTTGTCAGCAAAAGTGCTAAGAGTTCATCATAACAGATAAACTTTCATTTGTTTTTAACAATACCAGTAAGAAGTTGTTTGCATCATGGAAAAGCTATGCTCTGGATTAAGCCACTAGAACAGAACTTTACTTTCAATTATGTTAAGCCTGAAACAGAAAATTGACAAACAAATGTCTGCTTGCTTACCCAAACATACTGGTCCCCCATTGTCTTTGACTCATTTATCTGTAGCTTCTCTGGAATGGAACAATCTGACATCCGATTGTCAGTCCTGTCAACAGTCACACCGACATCCTTGAAGCCCTCGTGCACATCAACGATCGTCAGTCCAGCCGCTACTGGAGTAGTTGACATCGACGACAGATTGGATGACACCACGGAAACATCCCGACTGAGTGCAAGGGAGTCTGGTGTAGCTGACTGGCACCGATTCGCATCACTGGCATCACAGCTGGTGCCATCTCTGACAACGTCAGCATCATCTACAACACATTTCAGCGTTAATCGAACATTTTCAGCAACACTTTTTGACTGAATTATGAGCTCATCCATGACGTAACCATGGTAACAGCAGCCACAACAGTAATCTTATTATAAGCAGCACAAATAAAGAACAAAATTCAAATTTAGTAACCTATCATTTTATATTACACATGGTTAAATATCTCAAGCACTTGACTATATCCAATAACAGCTCAAACATGAACACACCAGATTAAGAATCACAGAAGCATGCAAATGATGTTCTTCTTCTGACTTACTTGACATCTCTGGCTGTGTTCCTTCAACTCCAGTGCTTGCTGTCTGCTCAGTTTCCTTTGGTTCCATTGGTTTTCCAGCAATCACATCGGAAGCTGCATAGTCCAGCCTAGCAGACAAATTTGGTGGCGGTATATCGGAAGTCGTGGTGCCGACATCATCTGACTGGCGGAGCTGTGACTTTCGAGGACGACTCTTTGGGGACTTCTTGCGAATCTTGCCACTCCTCGATGGATCCACTCCCCCACCAGGCCGCATCTTTAGCTACAGCAAGTAATGTACACAGTTAAGTAACGCAATACTAGGCAAATAATGCAAAATGACACTTTTGCATAACACACAGAGACCTAAACCTAGAAACAACAGTAAAGGTAAGTTAGCAAATTAGGGAAAGTGTAAAATCTGATGAAACTGACCTTTCGTAAATTTGCTGCCAATTTTGCATCTTCCTTGAACTGTGGCAAGCGTGAGAAGAGCAACTGGACCATGTCGACAAGCGTGTGCTCAGCAGACTTACGAAGTAGCTCTGAAAAGAAGATCATATCAAATGTCAAAGGTCATTAGAATCAATCTGGTCTAGTGATCCTATAAGATCAATGACACAAGAAGCTAACAAGTAGCTCAAGTTTAAAGCAATATTCATCAATGAAGTGCCATCAGATAAACTATTCAGGGGTACCTGGTAAACGACAGTAAGGAAAGGCAAGGCCACTCTTCATTTACTTACTGTGACCGAGAGACTGAAAAAGTGAAGCCACAAACATTTCCATATTCTAGAATGTAAGATAAGGTAAGACAAGCCAAAGTATTAAACAGTACATATGGTAATTGTTTAAAAATTTCCACCTCTATCAGTGAAGTTGAAGCAAAATCTGGAAGGTCAAAAAGGCCACCTACAGGGGAGGGTGCAGTGAACACTGACCTCAGAGTTGCCATATACCTATAAAGCATGTATACACCAATACAATACTTGACAGCATGAGGTCAAAGTACCATGCACAAGGCAGGGCACAGTGCATATCTCAAAAAGGAGGAACCTAAGTTGTGTAATAAGTTACAATATGATAAACTTTACTGCCACCCAGCCCTTATTGACCAAACATTCGTGTGACAGCAAAGATCTGCTGTGTAGGGTGGGCCAAAGAAACTGACTCACCGCTGAGTCTCATTTCAAAGCAGATCCTAAAGCACGACTGCATTATCTCACAGACTGATTCATTGGTCAGCAGGGAACCAGAGGGTGTCAACAGAAGAGTACGAAGTACCTAAAGAAAAAAACAAACCCAGCGTTTATGCATCTATTATATTATTCAGTACCTAATATTAGGTAACATATCATTAGGAATCTATAATTTTGGCTGCAGATGAACTCATTGTCATTATCAAACTCAAGCATCATTTGAAGTGACAGGGTGCAAATTAGGTTAGGCTGTCCCAGTTTTCACAGCCATCCGAATATCTGCCTCTGAACATTATGGTATTGTAACACTGAACAGATGGAAAGATGCTGGAAAAGAAACGGAGTTTTGCGTCCCTCTCCAGAGGCAGCTGACTGTGATGCCCCAGCTAGGCAAAAAATTCTGCACCTTCAGCATTCATAGAGCTCAGGGTTACAAAGGCAGTGGGAAAACATGTTGCTTGTAGGCAGCAAAGCATATTTTGCAGACTTATGAACTGCAGTCAGTTCAGCTCTAGAATCTGCTGAAAACGTTGTTTCTCACAGGTATTAAACAGCACAATAATGGACCACTGCAGCATCCTATGCCACACATTTAGGTACTAGAAGCCCAAGGAACAAATGCTCCACCATCAGGCTCCAACTCAAATCGCTGGCTACTTTATGCTCCTGCACTCTGGCATGATGTCCATCTGCCGCATGATGGCTAACAGAGCATCTCTTTCACGGTTTCCATACTAGCCCATGGTGACCATCAGCATCTCTGCATTGACATGCAGAGGAGCAGCAGAGGTCAAGGCCTGAATGAAGACCCACTTCCACCCGTGCTGCCTCAACATCTAAGCAGATGCAACATGAAGGGATTGGGAGAGCAGTTAGCCAATGCAGCAGGCAGTCTATTCCGAGGAGTTACAAGGTTTGTTGTCATTAAGCATGTATTACTGCTGCCATTTTATTAATTTACACATAGCCATAATAACTGTATATGCAAGCAACTTATTTTGCATGTTTGTACTGGTTTCTGTTTCATGTTTGACACATTTCAGCTCAATTTCTTTTTCAGTTGTACATACGTGAAGTATTTTCATGAGGACAACTTCATCCGATCCGGGATCCGTTCCAACGAACCGTGCATGCGTCACTGCATCTGCTACACTTTCAATTGCATTTGCAGCCGTCTCACAGTTCAGATCTGAAATCACCAGAATGCAAGTAAGGCAAAGAACAGAACATATGGCAAGGAAAAGCTATGGCCAGTTCTTTATTATTTCTGTACTTATCAAGCACCACTACATATTAACAAAGCATCAATAAATGGTGCTGAGCAATTGCTCATGAAGGACTTGCTCAAGGTTCCTATACCTTAACTGTCTTGGGGAGGCCGGAATCTGCAAGGTGAGCACTCAAACCAATCAACTACTGTGTCACAAATGTCACTATATTTAAACTGTACTCAGCAGCACCTGAGGGTAAGGTAATCGCTCATGTCTTAAACCGACTAACGATCTGTCCTCACTTTTGGGGGAAATTTGTTTTTGCAGGTAAAGAGCAAAAAGGCCTCTCTTTTTCACAACGAACACAAGAATGCAAAACATAAATAAAATTGTAACCAAGGAGTTTCTGTCAGTAGTTCTGTATAATTAACAATCATAAAGAAAATAATAGTAAACAACTCATAAAGAAAATAATAGCAAACAACTATCATTAATCATCATTATTATTAATCAGATATTTTATATTGTGCTAAATTATGAATTTATCTCAAAAGTGCGGGAAGCTGGAAAAAGATAAGTCTTTAATAGTTTGCAAAAGAGATATAAGCTACTATAAATAAGCAATTAATTACATATAAAAAATATTAATAACTATGTCCTGAACTGCCATCTCAGCTTACCAATTAAACCATAAGCCAGGAATTTGTTGACAGATGTCAAAGCGAGTCCAGTTATTGGGCCGGTGGTATCCTCGGATCGAATGACATCGAGGAAAGGACCGAGGAACTCAATTGGAGACATTTCAGAGATATCTGCAAGACAATTTAAATTTAGGTAAGTAAGTAAGTAACGCAGTTGTTAACATGCCACATGTCCATTGGCCGAGTGAGGAATCGCAGGCGTGGGTAAGGTATTCCTATGTCACCAAAAGTCCTACTAGTCATGAACATCAGCACACAAATGCCATATTTGTAGGGGTAAATCAATATTGAAAGACAACAGCTTAAATTTCTGGAGCAAGGGAACCACACTGCAAGGCTGGATTTTCAGTTTATCTTTCCACTGGCACTGGTACCAAATTAAATTCCTCTGTGACAGAGGCAAATGGGTTCAAACTATTTGCCAAATGTCGTCACACGGTGGCCTGTCAGCAGGCTCAATCAATGCGAAATCTCAGTCTCACTCAATCTTAATAACTCATTTTAAGACTTTGGCTTTGGACTCACCTGATATGCTGTTTAACGTTTCTTTTAGGCGTGAAAAGCCAGAGTTGAGTGTATCTTGATCATCATCGCTCTAAAGCACAACAAATCCATTTTACAAGAAGTTCAAAGTCTCTGAGTAGTAAATCCACATCAACAGAGGAGATCATTCACATATATCTAATTTCAGCAGTAAGTCATGCAATTCTTACAATCAAACAATAGCATTAAAGATGAGGCACAAAGAAATTGTGAGTTAATGACTAGCTCTAGGTCCTTACACAGCAACTACCAGGAGTAACATGACAAGCTGAGCACTCAATCATCCTCCATCTGGGCAAAATCATAGTTCAGTTTATAGGTAAAAACCTACCTGGTTTTATTTGTAATTTCTCCATATAAGACTTAATTAGTTTACATATTCACTTAAGCAGCCTGCACATTACATAAAAACTACTTAACATTTGGAGGAGTTGGGAAAAACCCTCAAAGATTGCTCAGTCTTCTAAGTCTATTGCTGACTGAGGCCTGTAACGAGTGATTACCAGATCATAGACACCTTCAACCACTGGTCTCTCCTTAAATCCCTCTTCCCAGTCTGTGACCTTCAGGTACAAGTTTTTTGGCTGAGCCACAATGCAGAACTGTCATGGGCTCCTGTGAATTCCACGCTGCTGCCCCACGGAATGGAATCATCTACCAAACTTTCTTCTAAGCTCACATTCTTTTCTTCCTCCAAGAGATGGGTCAAAACTCACTATATCTCACTGGTTTTCAGACATCTTGATATCTAAGTACATTAACACCTGACAAATGACTAATCGCAACTCGTATTAGCATTTCTGTGTAGCTTTGAGTCCATTACAAACTTTCATAATAAAAATATTATTATAATAATAATATAACATATATTAATATAATATTATAATAATAATGGTATAATATAATAACAGAGCAATATGAATAGAACATAAGAAAACAACAACAACATAACAACAAATATCATTATTAATATTACAGTTATTATACAAAGCACATGACCAGTCAATCACCTGATGCACTTGATGACCGTGTGACAACCAGCGATTGTTCCTACGCATAGCAGTGACGAGGAGGTTGACCTCGCCCTGGATTATGTACAGACCATTCTCTCGCTTTGCCATTGTCGTTTTGCCAACAGCTAATATCCAAAATCGAAGTCACAGTTCAACGTTATCAAAGCGTAATTTCACCCATAGCATAATTACATCAATAGCCACGCTGTTATAAACAGACACAACTGCAATTTCTTGAACCGCAAATAATTTTTTGTTAAACATAGAAATCAAGAAACTGCACAACTGCATTTGTAGAGCACTGTCATTTCGCAATACCTGTGGCTGAAAGGTTTCATGGGCTATATAAAAGTCATAGTACACACATTACACACATACAGTAAAACTTCCTTAAGCGCCTGGTACCAAATAAACACCAGTCTCCAACAGCTGCTGATGGTAAAACGATTTGTGCAAACAAGCGCTGGCCTCTTTTAAATGTCGGTCTGCAATAACAGCCAGTCTAATTTAGATGCCCGTAAAGATGTTGGAAATATGTGCAGCCATGTTCTAGCAGTACAGTTAGCATCATATGTCTTTTAAAAAAAACACACATACGACGTTGATTTAAACTTGAAGTTATCAAGTACAATGAATAGTATAGCAGTAAAAACGCAAATACACAAGCACACAAATAAATACCGGCTTCTTCTAATGCCAGCCTCCAATTACCAAAGAACTTTGTAGAAAGTGGTGCCCCAGCTTTTAAATATACATGTGGCTGTCGGCTTGTGTATTTGTCTCAGATCCCTTAGACAGCCAATTTAACAGCATGTTGAGAGGTCCTTAAAATTCCTCCTTATCTTTCTCGCCACTCCAATTCTAAACACCATCGCCCATAGCCGTCTGACTGTCAGCTTACCCGACCCTTTAATCTTGACATGGAACCGAATCTAGCATAGCCTACCTATCGACTTTGTTCTGACTGAGCGCCTGTGAATAAGCCGGTTCTCACAACTTAGCTTTCTTTGGACGCTGTAGGAATCTCGAGTTTACAATACGATTGCGATCAGGGGTTGAATAGGTGGCGGATTAACCGGCTGATTGATCGCTTGACTTGCTGACTTGGGTGGTAGTCGACTGATTAAAACGGAAGAGCACAAGCGCTGCTGCACAATTTTATTATATCGCCAAGTTACTCGGTGCAGTCACAGTGCGACAATATTTTAACAGAATTTCCACAAAACGTCATTACTGAACTACAGATTAAGGAAACTCCATCACAGTGCTTAAAACGCAGTCCAGAAATATGCAAACGAATGCTCCGATTTAGAATTAAATTCGCCAAATTTATCAAATACTCACGCAAATGCCACATTAAGTAACAACCTGCAAGCTACACAAAATACATGACGTAGAAAGTTTAATCGCAAAATTAAATACGCAATCGGATTGTGCGTAGACCGCGTGTCATATAGGGGTGTGCGCGACCATAAGAATAATAATCAAATAGCATTGATATCATTGAAGCAACTAATAAAGCTACAAAGTTTGGTGTCCTCCTGTTTTGGCCTTTAAGCTTTTAAAACTTCAATTATTGATATTCACATGTCTTGTCTTGCCTTTTCTTTAGCCATCTTCAATCCGAAGTTGGGCTGCACTATGAACCGTCCGTCTCCAGATGTTTCTATCTTCAGTGGTCCTCAGTACCTGACTCAGAGTTAATCCCTGTCCAAGACCTTATGTTCTCAATCCAGGCTGTTCGTTGTCTTCCACGTGCTCGCGAGCCAGATGTTGTACCCTGATTACTTATCCAAACAGTCTCCAATTTTCCCCCATAATATGACCAAAGTATGTCATGACTTGATGTTACTTAACAGTTGACGTTCCATGCCGGTTTGCTCCAGTAGGGGGCCTAACCAATCATTGGTTTTCTTTGCTACCCAAGAAACCCTCAGTATCTGTCTCAGTCCTTTCATTCCAATTCCATTTATCTTCATTTCATCTGTTCTCTTGATAGTCCGCCCTTCGCAACCATACTTGATTCTGTACTTGGTCTGTACTTGGTCCTCTTTTGTTTACATTCTACACTACACCTCTTGGTACTCTGCTAGACAGTCATTCACTGGGATATCATTTCTCTACTGATGATACCCAAATCTACATCTCATTTGACAGTTTGACTTGACACTCGTCTGTGCAGCTGTTGTCTGATGCCTTTCAGTAAGTAAGCTAACATTTATAGCGCGCCTAAACAAAACTAGTCTTGCACGAAAGCGCGTAACATAAACTAAGTTAATCGTAATAAAGTCTAAATAAATGAGTTTTAAGTGCAGCTTTAAATGCGACTATCGTAAGTGAAGTTCAGGTGGCGATTGGTAGCTTATTCCATTCTGTTGGTCCGACGAGAGCGAACGCGCGTTTTCCAGACTTCCTGGTTGAGCGGGTGATAGCAAAAGAGCTTTTCAGGAGCTGCAGTCTTGAATGGCGGCTAATAAACTCCTCCTTAACCCCTCGAAGACTGAATTTCTACTACTTGGCACTCCACAGCAACTTAAGAAATTCGAATGGCTTAAATCCGTAAAACTGGGTGATTCACTCATTGAGATGACTGATACTGGTCGTGACTTGGGTGTTGTTTTTGATTCTACCATGTCTCTCACAAACTATGTAAATGGTATTTGTAAGTCATCATATTCGTGACATACGCAGAATTAGGCGTTATGTCCCGATGTCTTCCAGCATATCCTTAGCCAACGCATTGGCCTCCAGTCGCCTTGACTATTGTAACTCCATTCTTGTTGGTATCACTAAGTCAAACATGCAGAAACTCCAAAGAGTTCAGAACTCCTTGGCTAGAGCCATAACAAATACTTCTAAATAAATAAATAAATAAATAATTAGCAACTTCTAATGCGCCAGTGTCTAATGCACAAGGCATCAACCGATGGCACACCAAAACCAAGCCGCAATCAGGTCGATATCCAGAAGGTCAGTCCGCACGACAGAGAGGCAGCCTATGGTGGATAAGCAATTTGAAACAGGTAAGTTTTAAGTTGAGAACGAAATGACAGGAGGGACTGAGCAGAACGAACAGACACAGGGAGGGAATTCCAAAATTTTGGTCCAGCAACCGAAAACGCTCGTTTACCAAGAACAGTTCTAGCCCAAGGTATGACCAGAGAAAGACAATCAGATGACCTTGCAGAATAATGGTAAGTCTGGGGAATAAGGATTGATTTCAAGTATTGTGGTTGGCCATAGTTCAATGTTTTATAAACTGTAAGTCCTAATTTGAAACAAATCCTTTGCTGAACAGGAAGCCAATGTAAAGATTTAAGCACAGGGGTTATATGCTCATATTTAGAAGTATTTGTTATAGCTCTAGCTAAGGAGTTCTGAACTCTTTGGAGTTTCTAGAGCCATAACAAATACTTATAAATATGAGCATATAACCCCTGTGCTTAAATCTTTACATTGGCTTCCTGTTCAGCAAAGGATCTGTTTTAAATTAGGACTTACAGTTTATAAAACATTGAACTACGGCCAACCACAATACTTGAAATCGGTCCTTATTCCCCAGACTTACCATTATTCTGCAAGGTCATCTGATTGTCTTTCTCTGGTCATACCTTGGGCTAGAACTGTTCTGGGTAAACGAGCATTTTCGGTTGCTGGACCAAAATTCTGGAACTCCCTCTCTGTGTCTGTTCGTTCTGCTCAGTCGCTTCTGTCATTTCGTTCTCAACTTAAAACTTACCTGTTTCAAATTGCTTATCCACCATAGGCTGCCTCTCTGTAGTGCGAACTGACCTTCTGGATATCGACCTGATTGTGGCTTGATTTTGGTGTGCCATCGGTTGATGCCTTGTGCATTAAACACCGGCGCAATAGAAGTTGCTAATTATTATAAGTTGCAACTGGCCATATCAGTGCCCTCAAAAGCCTAATTTTAATTTTTAACTGGTAAATCATGGCTTTTCCATAGTTCCTTCAACGTTCACATGATTGCTTGTTCAATCTAGCTCTGATTCCCTTAGTGCATTCTGTATCATCTGTGATGAGAGATTCAAGATACAAAAACTGCACCAGCCTATTCCAACTATTCACCTTTGACCTTGATGCAGCAGGTAGCACGGTCCATTCCCATCACCTTTCTCTTGTGGATAATAATCAACAATCCAAATTTCTGGCAACTCGATCAAGGTGATCAACCAGCTCCTGCAGCTCTACCACCGAACCAGCCAAAAAACAATTTCATCAGCGTATCTAAGGTTGGTTATTTGTCTACCACTGAGTTTTATCCCTCCTTAAAAACCATCATGTGTTTTTGTCCTGACCATCGCTGCTAGGATGTTAAATAAATATGGTGAAAGAACGCAGCCTTGCCTGAAACCTTTTCGGATATGTACCTGCCACTCTTATTTTAGCAAGCTGTTTCTCGTATAGTTCATTTATAAATTGATGAGATGTACTGGGTATCCCATGTCAGTTGTTGTCAACCAAAGCTTATGATGTGAGATCGAATCAAATGCCTTTCTGAAATCCACAAAGCACATGAACAGAGGTTGCTGGTGCCCCGTCGTCTATTGCATGAAGATCTCAGGGCATTAATTATTAGTCTAACGTCGTATAGGCCTACAATTATCCGCAAATTCTCCGTTCCTCCATGTAGGCCTACCCATCGTAATCGTAATCGTTATACAGAGATTTCTACAGCGCCCAACGAAAGCCACGTTACGGGGACCAGCTTATTCACTGGCTCTCAGTCAAAACAAAATCAATAGGCAAAGATGGTTCGGTTCCCTCCCGCTAACAATTACGATTAAAGGTAAATGCACATGTTTTTCTATAGCGACCGTATGGCCTCTAGGGTAGCTTTTCAATGTTTTTATCGGGCGAAATCTTTCACCATTGCATGTCGTCACGACGTCATGCCATTTAAGGACCCGTGTAGGGTCGGACTACACTTATATTACGTAGCCTACGGCGTAAATGTACTGGCGCCTTTACCTCAAAATCCTGATCTGACTAAAAAAAACTCTTGCGGGCTTGATTTGATAAAGTGCCCCTTTTGTGTGGCACTGAGAATTTTCGGCCTGGTTAGCTATGTTGGTTCAAGTATGTGTCAAGGTTCCTCCGTTTGCGGTGATACTGGTTCGCATAGGCCTACCGATCGTGACAAATTTCAAAAAATGTAATTCACAGGCTTGCACGGTAATTAGGGCCTACACGGAAACCTAAATGGCGTGGAATCCATCCTAACGGGCAGCGCTGCTGAAGGATCTCACCCGATAAATTTATTGCAAATGAGCAGGGATGAGGCCGTGCGATCGCTATATAAAACCGTGTACATTTACATTTTTGCATTTTATTTTTGAAATGGCTCATAAGTAGAGGTCATTTATTTGTGGCAGCTCAGCTGTTGACTTCAACTTAGCGGTTGTCAAACCAGATCGCAGAATCAAGACAACAGAAAAAGAACCCGAGACGTGTAAATAGAAATTGATTGACAACCTTAATAAAGTTTAATGATTTGTGCTTTAAATTACTTTCATGTAATAATCAACGCTGTAAGTTTTCAGATATAATGCTGTCATACTGATTGTTAATTTTATGTGTTTAAGTCGTCACGGATTAATTATTGACATGTGTCAGGATCATATGTCGGGTGTAGAAAACCGCATGATGTTATGCATTCTGTGTATGGGATTAAGTTAAACACCAAAGTTTACTATTTATGTAGTTATACAAGCCATTTCGAGAAAACATCAAAAGCAGCGCAATCGCTGTGTGGCGAAATGATGTTTAAGAAAATCTCAGTTGGATATAGTTTTGTATGGCAAACATAATCACTATCAAAACAATATCAACTTGGATAATCACATGTGATAAAGTTCTTTCCAACTTGATCATTTTGGAAATTACATGACTTCAGCTTATTCACTGATGATGAATTAACAAAATCTGGCAAGATGAAACATTAATCAATCAGACTTCGTGATCGCTGGTGATCAGATGGCATATCTAGCTTCTCACTTGATCAACTCACTGTTTATTTGATCAGATAATAACTTTAACCATTGCTAACTGTGGTAAGCTAAGTGCTGTCCACTCTTAACTCACATTTTTCAAACCTGTTCCTAAAACTTGTTATATAAAAGTATGGTTACATTATGTAACAATGATAGGCCATCTTTTTCAGAGTGTTGCTGTAGTTTAAAATGTCGGAATGTCAACATTGCCTAACTAGAAGTTTTAAGAAGCGAATCCTGGTGACAGGAGGAGCGGGCTTCATGTGAGTATGCAATATCTGTAGCAGAAACTGTTTCTTATTTCTTTTCATTTGTTTCATTTACTTCTCCCAGTGACATCATAAGACGCAGTGTACAAAAATGCTTTTGGGATACAAGTCCAAACCTAGCAGACTCAGGTTCTGTTTTGCTAATGTAACATCAGATTGGTTTAAAATGATACATAAGATTATGCCTTTGAGAGGTTTTTGAAGGGTGCTATAACTCTTGAAAAAGTGACAGAGTGCCTGCCGGCCTGCCTGCCTGCCTGCCAGCCAGCCTGCCTGCCTGCCTGACTCTTGGATCTTGACCTGGAACTGAACCTTTCTTGCCTATCGATTTTGTTTTAACTGAGCACCTGTGAATAAGCTGGTTCCCACAACTTAGCTTTTGTTGGGCATTGTAGAAATCTGGAGTTTACGATTATGATTAGAGTTGCTCTGTTTTGTTATGACAGCTGTTAGGTAGGGAATTTACTCACAAATTACAAGCCTCTGTCAAAAGCATCCTCTGAGATGTGGTTGAAGGTCAAGGTTTTTTGAAAAAATGTGGACACAGCAATAGAAGAAGCAAAGATGCTCTGCTTAGAAGGTTTTTTGCTTCATTGCTATACAAGTTAGAAGATGAAAAGATGTTAAGTATCATGTTAAGTAAAATGCAAGTATCAAAGATGCAAAGATGTAATTATCAGAATTGCAAAGATCAGAATTGCAATGTCAAAGTATTATTGTTATTTTTGCATTTATTAAGTGCCACTATCTAACGACTAAGCATCAGTTGATGGTGCTGAGCAATTGTGAGTGAAGGACTTGCTCAAGGTCCCTAGATAGTAACCGTCTCAGAGGAGGAGCTAGAACCCATACTCGCCACGTTACAAGCTGGGTTCTCTAACCAATCGGCTACCATGGCCCACATGGTAGCCAGCCAATTGGTTTTAATTTGTCAAATCTACAGGAAGACATGGTTGTTTATTACATCTTCATCGTCTTCAACTGTGATGAGGCCAGTTGAACAACTAGGCAACCTTTCTAAGTAGGTGACATTGTTCAACAGCTAAATATTAATTTTTCCAGATGCACTGGGATTCAGACACCTAATATAGTGATTGAAGCCATGATGCTATAAAAGAGCTTTTGTCAAAAACATGTAAAAGGTTTCAACCATTTCTGTTGCAGCGGGTCTCATGTTGTCATCTTACTTGTTGAACGCTATCCAGACTATTTCATTGTCAACCTCGATAAGGTATTACTTGTTCCATCAGTAATCTTTGTAACTTAATCATGAGAATCATGCGAAACTCGGGATTTTTATGTGATACAAATGTAACTAATCAAATCTACCCATTATGTAACTGTCATTGTCAATATACCCATTATGTAAGCCTGACAATTGACATTGTGAAGTGTCCTAGAAGTAGCTCATTACTGACAATGCTAGACATATTGCGCATTTGTGAATTTTTTAAAAGGTTCTATATAAATGGTTACATACACACATTCATACATACATATATACATATAAGACCTTTGAGGATGCCAAAACTTGACCTATGCTGTGCTGCCGTTAGGGTCCGTCCATAAATGATGTCGCGCAATTCAGGACGATTTTTGACCCCCCTCACCCCCTCGTCACACGTCGTCACAAAAGTCATACCCCCCTCAAATGTGACATCACAAAGCTCTGCCCCCCCCCCCCCGAAAAAACCAGATGTCCAGAATGTTATATGCAAATTTTCTTATAATTATCAAATAAAGTAATTATAACTATAAAAATACTTGAAACTACATAGTAGAATGAAGAAGAATGGAGGGAGTATAATTATTACAATCATTATGCATTCCACAAAATGAAAAGCTCTGGTAGAATCATTACAATTATTAAAAATGTTTAATAACAATAACTCGAAACAATCCAAACTGTTTGATGCGATGATGTGACGTCACATTTCTTAAACGCCCCCCTCCCCTTCGTCACAAATCGTCACTGATGTGTGACCCCTTGCCCCCCAGGTGCGTGACGTCATTTATGGAACCTCTAAGGAGATGATGATAATGATGCTGATAATGAAGGTTAAGTTATGCTTTCTTGTGTATCAGTCCATCCTTCTTGAACAACCTTCTGCAACATGTTTGTCCTCTACCCCTTGGGCTACTCGTGAAATATTTCCAGCTTACTTTAAGTCGCATGATTTTCGATCTGTTCTGTTAGACAGCCACGTTTGCAATACTTTCAAGAGATTCTCTGTATGTGCCATATGCATGCCTAGGTACAGAAACAGCTGATGATGATGATGACAATGATGTCAGTGACGATGTAAACAGATTGCCTTGATTTAACCTAGTGATAATGATGGTGATTTCCATACCTCATTTTCTGTTTCAGCTGGACTACTGTGCTAGTCTTAAGAACTTGGAGTGCCTCAAAGATAAACCTAACTACAAATTTATACAGGCATGTACATCGACACTTCTAACCTCCTTTAATCTTTAACTAAGTTTTAAAATTTACATACCCAGAAAATCAGTACTTGAGATCTTACAGAAGTGTTCATATTTTACACAGGAATGTTAGTTATGGGCAGCTGCAGTGTTTAAAAACTAAGTGAAATGTTAACATGGCTAGCATTTTAATATACATAAAAAATATACATAAGAAAAAAACTAGAGCACTGCTAAAATTGCAGCTGCTTGTTTTATAAGGCCAAATTTGTATTATTATTATCAAAATCATTATGATTTATGAATGATCAGAATGAATCTTACTTCCATATAATTTTTTTAATTTGTATAAATGAATTTAAACATCTAACTATAATCTAGTAACTTTTAATGAAGGATCAGTTTTCACAAATTTGGAATATTCTAATTTTCTAATTAAATTGAATCAATTGAATGCTATTGATTAAAAGAACTCTCATTGATTTTTAGAATTGCATTTTGATATTAGCATGATGATTGATGATAAACATTTTCGCAGCTGCTATTTGCATTTAATTTCAATCAGGGTGACATCTGTGAGCCAGATTTTATGCGATACATATTTCAAGAGGAAAAGATTGATACAGTGCTCCATTTTGCTGCTCAGTCTCATGTTGGTTAGTGTCATTTATCGTCTCTTCTCACAATCAGTCAATCAATCTATCAGTCAGTTAACTATTCAATCAGTCAATCAACCAATCTTCACTGAGATCATGTAGCATGTTTAATGCAGTAATTTTGAAGGGTCTTTCAAAGTGCCACATAAATGGCTAAGTTCATGCAATCAGTTATTCAATCAAAACACCCGTTCAGGTCTTGGTAGTTGATTTTATTGGTTATGGATTGCCGTTGCCCTGCTTTTGATTCATGCAGCCCTTGGCCATACATACATCTGAAGACTGACTATTCATTTTGTAGGTGATAAAATTGCATACGATCACTTTGTTTTTTCTTATTTTACCTAAAGTAGTAGAGATCGTTATTATTATTAGTAAAAACTTTTATAGTAATAATAGCCTTTAGAAAGAGTTTGTCTAAGTTGGGTAAATGTTGTTTTAAGTAAATATTTTATGTCTTGATGGATGAGTCATCTGTTACAATGAAATACTGTAATAAGTGTTAGTTTTATGCATTTTTCCTTTGACTCTTTGCACGAGTTGAAGGGAGAACGTTGTTCATAGTGGCTGATCTTCACTGTAATGTCTGCCTCTGTGACTGTTCTTTGGAAACTGGCTTTGTTTGAGCACTTGGTGGTTGTTCCTGTTGTTTTAATTTCTATTATTGTTAGATTTTTCTCCGTTGCTTTCTTATTTATGAAACAAACAAACTGTATTATTAAACTATTTTAATTTTTTACCCAAAAAAACATGGATATGAAATAAAATGTTAGATGTAGCTTCTATCAAGCTCAACTAGTCTTGCTTTTTGCCATTTTTGTTGTTATTACCTCTGTTATTATATTGTTGTTCTTATTACTGGAACCATTTTTTTGTAGATCTGTCTTTCTGGAGTTCGCTGGATTTCACTCGAACGAACGTCTATGGAAGTCATGTCCTTGTCAATGCTGCATACGAGGCAGGAGTGTCCCTCTTCATCCACGTTAGCACAGATGAGGTCTACGGAGGCCACAGCACTGAGGTCAGGTCGAAGGTCATCATGGACTTTCTTTGGGATGGTGTGGCCTTCCTCTCGCACTAAGTCTTCTGCTGACCAAGAATGTTCTTTGCACCTTTTCTGAATACACCAGAAGCTCACATGATGCTACCTTTGGAAGTCATATCAAGAGCTGTCTTATAATGAAGTTGAGTTATGATGAAGTCAGTTTCTTAAGCTCTTTAAAGGTGTGTGGGAATGCCCAGTTAGTTTACATTGCCACTGTGTTGTATGTCTGGTAGTATCAGTTAGTTGTGCGGCAGAATTTGCTAAGTCAGTAAAGTTTTTTTGATTGAGTACTTTGTTAATTAAATTTTCACTAGTTGAACATTTTTGTTTTAAAAGTAGTAGACGTGTACGGAGGATTAAAGCTTGGTGCGGGCTTGTGAATATTCATGATGTTTTGTCTTTTTATTTGCTTTAAATAGTCAACCAATAAGGAGAATGCCAAAATGCAGCCAACCAATCCATATGCAGCAACAAAGGCTTCCGCTGAGTTTATTGTATCTTCCTATTGGGAATGCTTTAAGGTTCGTTTCTATGATTGCATCATTTTGAAATGAAGTATGCTAAAGGTTTATATGTGTTTGCATGTATGTGTGTATCTAGTCTTTTATATAGCACATTTTAAGAGCCTCTCAAAAGCACTGTGAACATGGCTGTCCAGTTAATTTGAACAAGTGAGTATGGTGTTGGTGGTGATTGTGGTAGTAGTGTTGGTTTCAGTGGTGGTGATGGTGGGGTACTAGTAGTGGTAGTGGAAATGGTGCTAAAGGTGATGAGGATGATGAATATGAGGAGGAAAAGGTGGAAGTGGTAGTACTGGTTGTTGCTGTGATTGCTTATGACTAATCTGGCAGTATTTTTGTGCTAAGGTGAATATTGTAAATGTTTTGATGTGCATATTTCAAGGTCAAGTTTTGATTGTGTCTAATTTATAAAAAACTGAATTTGTTTTTGTAAACTTCTGTTTACAGTTTCCTGTGATAATTACAAGATCAAATAACGTTTATGGACCACACCAGTATCCAGAAAAGGTTTAGTATGCTTTGTTTCTGATTTTTCATTATTAACTATTCTTTGTCACTAACAACTACTCTTAATCAGTATGGTGCAGTCCAGTTTTCGTGCGACCCATTTACACACAAATCTGCTTAACGCACAGTTGCAACATGCTTTGCAATGCTACCTATTTAGCATGCAAGACATGTTAACGTGATACAGGAACTGGCTGTGTAGTGCTACATGGCAGATTTTTTGTAAAATCAGTATACACGCTGCACCGGTTAATATTCAGTCTCGTGGTCATTATTTCAGACAGCCAGTATCAGCTGTAACAGCTGCCTGAATACATGGCAACAGTTGCTGGCTGCAGTTGGCTTTAAGCCCTGCAGGGGGCAGTACAGTTCCTAAGCGGGTGAACTTGATATAGCTTCACATGTCTTCCCTCCCCAAGCAGATAAAGGGACTACACCTAGCAGCAGCGGTAGCTGAAATAAATCATGGTGCTTGTGCCCTTGCTTTTCACAGCCAACCTAGCAAACACCAGCAGAAGCTTAGCTGCTGTCTCAACCAAGGTTACAACAGCTGTGTATCGATAGGCTTGGCAGTTAAATGCAGGGACTTTACTTTTAGACTAATGTCTGGTAACAGAAGATGTTAGTGATTCTCCTGCAGAATTTCGCTTGAGACTGAAAACCAAACTTATGCTATCCTGCTTCTGCTCCTGCACCATCCTCTGACCATCACCAACCATGATTTCCACTGTAGCATAATGTTGTCTTCCAAGCTTGACCCCATGAACTGGCACTGAAACTGACCAAACAACCTGGATCTTGCAAGCTTGATTTGCTATAGCGCCAGTGAAAAAGCTGTAGTCTATCTCCGTGACACAGCTTTTGTGTGGCATTAAGACATTTTGGAGATTTGCATTTACATTTATCTATAATTTTGTTGCAAGTTGTGAAAATTCTGTAATTAAGAAATGTGAAAATTAAGAAAGCAGAACTATTTAATATATATATATACACACACATATATATATATATGTTTGTATTAATTATGAAATAAATTGTTGCTGTCTTAGGTCATTCCAAAGTTCATTGCACTTTTGGATCGCAACAGAAAATGGTAATATTAAAGTTTCTGTTTTGTTAGTTTTGAAATAACATAAAATAATTGTAATATGAAAAATATTAATGCAATATATAATAAGGGATCATAGTGCAATGTAAACTTATGTTTGGTAATAATTGTATTAGAACATTTATACGGTGCCTTTGTATTACAGAGAACTTATATAAAGGTAAGGTAATGACTCACTTGTTTTACATCTGTTTTAACTTAAGTCCTTAGAGGCATTGTCCTGGAGTTGAAGGATATTGTGGGTGAATTGCAAACATGATGACAGGGCATCATGTATTTGCAGTTTACATGGCTCTGAAGTGAATTTGGCGTATTTAGCACAGTGCACTTCAAGGTGCAGATGCAGAGGTGAAAGGTGAATGCATTAGCAATCTGCCATGATAATATAATAGCAGCTTTTAGGAAAATAACATGACATGGGTTTTAAGTAGTTCATATTCATAGAGCGCCATCTGTGAGGTCGTAGCTGTGTTCAGTAAGACGGTATCATCCTAACTATTCCTAGAGCAGCTTAGCTTAGTCTTAAACATCCTTTTGGATTCTTCCACAATGTCTAGCCTTGGGTTGCTTTATTGAATGCTAGTTCAAAGTTCAAACCTTTCCCACTTCCTTTGCAGTTCTGATCTTGTTAGCTTCATTTCAGTCTCTGCTAGTCCATCTCTCTTTTCAGCCATTCCTCTTAGCTCTGATATTTATGAAGTCGGTTATAAAGATCTGAAATTTCTGTTCTGTATGGTTAACAGCTGTATCCATGGAGATGGAAGTGTGTCACGTAACTTCTTGTATGTGTCAGACGTAGCCGAAGCGTTTGATGTGATCCTCCATTTTGGCCAGGCGGGGGAGACGTACAACATTGGTTCAGATTTTGAGATCTCGGTCATACAGTTGGCAAGACATCTTGTCTCTTTGGTTTGTGTCAAATTCTGGTTGGATCTGTATAGCTGGATATATATGTAGCTAAGAACTTCTCAAAAGCATTTGGTGATATATAGCTGGATAAATATGTAGCTAAGAACTTCTCAAAAGCATTTGGTGATATATAGCTGGATAAATATGTAGCTAAGAACTTCTCAGTATTTGGTGATATATAGCTGGATAAATATGTAGCTAAGAACTTCTCAGTATTTGGTGATATATAGCTGGATAAATATGTAGCTAAGAACTTCTCAGTATTTGGTGATATATAGCTGGATAAATATGTAGCTAAGAACTTCTCAGTATTTGGTGATATATAGCTGGATAAATATGTAGCTAAGACCTTCTCAGTATTTGGTGATATATAGCTGGATAAATATGTAGCTAAGACCTTCTCAGTATTTCGTGATATATAGCTGGATAAATATGTAGCTAAGAACTTCTCAGTATTTGGTGATATATAGCTGGATAAATATGTAGCTAAGAACTTCTCAGTATTTGGTGATATATAGCTGGATAAATATGTAGCTAAGAACTTCTCAGTATTTGGTGATATATAGCTATAAATATATAACTAAGAACTTCTCAAAAGCATTTGGTGATATATGGCTAAAAATATGTAGCTAAGGACTTCTCAAAAGCATTTCTAAAATCACCATTCACTCATGATTTCAATTCTTACTCAGCTAGGCCACTGGGGCTTATGAAGTCACAGTATGTACTTATGCATGCAAGTACATGGTAAATATTTCATAGCACCCTCTATAACAACTTTTCCAAAGTGATCATTGCTAGCCTAAATGATTTTAGAGTTCTTTAAGAAAACCAAGTTCATCCACACCTAACGTAATCTAATGGCTTCTAAAGTGCGATTATTATATTGTGCAAAGTATCAGTTGGTCAGCTTCAACTAACTGTAGTCAAAATCATTAGCTGTTGGAGAAGCATGGTTGAAATTTGATTGGTCAAGGAATCAACTCATTGGGTTTTACATACCTTCAATTTGTTGAGCTGCATTATTTGTTTCAAATGTTTATCTTGGTTCCCCTGAATATTTTAAGGTATTTGATCTTGATTTGTGCCAAGTTCTTTTGTTTAAAATGATTTCAAATACTGTTTTATGCTAAGCTTTTTGTTTGAAAGACTACATTCATTTTGTATAGCTTTTTATAGTAATATTTGCAAAGTATCTGAATTTGGTTTTTGCAGAGTTTCTTGTTTGTAATCATGTTTCAAGGCTATCATCAAATGGCTCATCTTTCTTTTGTCAGCTAAAGGGAGTCACATCAGAAAATGAGATAAACCGATACCTAGAGTTCGTTGAAGATCGACCGTACAATGACCTTCGATATCTAATGGACTCGAGCAAACTCCACCAGTTGGGATGGACGCCAAAGGTTACTTGGGAAGAAGGAATCAAAAGAACAAGTTAGCATCAGTAGCATTAATAATTTTTTTTTAATCAGATGGCACTCGTATGGTTATAACAGACTATGATGTAACAAAATATGGCATCACTCACGTCAAGAATATACTAAGTGTCTGAATAGAAAATGGCTTATCTAAGTCAACAATAAAAAATGAAGTTATTTAAATTAAAAATAGTGGTAGATGTTAAGAGCAAACGTGATGTCATTTAAAGGAGATTGACCTCGTAATAGAAGACTATAAAATGAGGTAATAGTAGAACAGGACACTTAAAATAGAATATTTCATTTATGTTCAGAATTTTGGATACAACATATTTAAGTTCATATTTTGTTCATTGTTTCCTAATGTTTTTATGCAGCATGATGGCCTTTTGCTAAAGTGTCTTTGTCTTTCACCTCTGTGTTTGGAGTTCAGATCCAGATGTCTTCCTATGAAATTGACGATTGCCATTCCTCTGAACCTATAATGAAAAGCTGCAGCATCTTGATTGTTTTTGCATCGGCCAAAGACCCTTTGACTATACTATCTTGCATTTGAGGATTATGGTTGATAGATTTTTGAATATCTATGTATGTGTCCAAGTATTTATATAGCACCTTTTCAGAGCATTTCGAATATTTATTGTTTATATATATATACACATTAACAGTTGCCTTACTTTATTTTGTTTGTATTTTATTTCATTATTTATTGCCTTAATTTCTGTTAATTTTCTTCAGCCGCTTGGTATCAGTCGGGGCAGAATTTCCACAGCTGGTCTCAGGCAGAGGACGCTCTGCGCCCATTTCCTCGTGGGTCAAACACCATGTCGCTCGTACAGAACAAATGCAGTATGGCCCTCGCCCTTCACAGGTCGCAGTCCTTCGGAACGCGTGGCAACGACTTCACACTTAATGGCCCCACCTCGTCACGCCGGACAGTCTCTGAGTCGGCTGAGCTGGAAAAGTCAAAAGATCAGCTGTGATTTCTTGTACGGGGAGAACAACTGAATAGGTTTCTTAGTATAGTCATTCAACATTTTGTGATATAAATATATGGGGCATATTTCTAGAAGGTTATAGAAACTGTTGAGTAACAACCAGGTGGTAGATTTTAATATGCTATAATCACCATAATCAAATATAATCCTTGAGTGTTTTGATGACCATTTTTAAATTGTATAATTTCTATTTTCTTGGAATTAGGCATTATATTTTCCATGGCTACATGACTGTTGCTGGCTAATACACTTGTTTTGCAGCCTTGCATATGTTGATTACTGCCTTGCCGTCTTGATTACTGTAATTCCCTTCTGTTTGTTGCCACAAAGCAAATTTATCAGTGTTGCAGAGTTCAGAATTCATTGGCAAAGGCTAATACAGATACTTCTGAATATGATCACATTGTTCCAGTTCTTTAATCATTGCACTGGCTCCCTGTAGAGCAGAAAGTTAATTTTAAAACTGATGTAAGTGCCAATGAAACACTGCATACTGATCAACCGCAGCATCTTCAAAACATGCTTACCCCTCCAACCTGTCGTCACTTCACTCAGCACTCTGATTGTCTTTCTCTATTCTATCCTTTGAGTGAATACTACATTTACTGTAGATGCAAGGCTTCTGTTGCTGGCCCACAATTCTGGAATCCATTTCAACAATCTGTTCGCTCTGCTGCATTCTTGGTATCTTTCTTCTATTTTCGACTTGAGCTGTTTTTGTTTCAGATGCTTATCTTCCTTAGGCTGCCTTTCTGTCCGACTGACTGAACGGATCGTTGAAATTGACTGGATTGTGCTTCTATGTTGCAGTGCCTTCGATTGATGCCTACTGTATTATTATAATGGCACCATAGAAGTTCTACGATTAGATCTGATTTTAGGAAGATTAATAATGTGCAAGTTAATGGAGAAATTCATTCCAATCTTCGTATGATATGAAATTGACAGTTCATTGTTACACCTTTTATCTTAAATGAAATGTGTTGTTGGATTGCTGCAGTTGCATTTGCACTTGAGCTGAAAGACCCGTCAACCTCGGAGGGACTGTACTTTCGAAGACTATATAATTACCCAGCAACAGAGGGTTGCCTTTGTTGTACATCGTTTTCTTGGCCATGTTAACAACCATGCTGAGCATGTAGCCTTTGGGCAAAGAAATCGCGAGGTTAATATGCGTCCAACTATAAATTATGCATATCACAAGGGATATTATGTAAATTTATGTAATTATGTAAGTTTTGTGGTCATATATCTGTTTAGGGACTGTCCATAAAGGATGTCTGCAAAAATGATCTACTTTTGACCTCTCCCTACCTCTGTACGTATTTGGCCTTACTCTCCCATTCCCTTTGCAGACTTCCGTACTTCAGTGGAGTACTAAGGCCTAAATTGGGATACCCTGTTGATCATGCAGGGCTAACTGTGCTAAGGGATGGGGTACTCTGATACTGTCCACATTTGGGTGACCCCTTCCTGCCCCTCTCTGCAGACGCCCTTTATGGACGACCCCTTATCTGTTGCTGGACTGTACTGCACAGGTTTTAAATTAAGAACAAGCATAGCCTGTTTTTATTAATGCAAATACACTGGGATTCCATATAATGTGCATTATTATGTTGTGAATTCTGATAAACACGGCCATCCACAGTTCAGCTTTAGAACTGGACCTCATCATAAGACAACGTTTCTTATAATGCATGACTTAGTATAGCTGCCAAAGTCTATGACGGAACATAACAGAGGTTGCTAAGCAATTACAAACACTAAAAAGCAACTGTACCAAAAAATTCTTACAATGAGTACCGACATAAACTGATCCTAGGTACCAAGTACAGGTCTGATATATTACATTATGCACACATAAAGTACTTGTAAGGCATGTAATTGAAGGTATTCTTTAGATTGGGTACTTGATCATTAGGGTAATCATCTATACACAGGGTACTTTTCAACGTAAGTTACTCGATTATTTAATGTACCAGGCACCTGAAGCAAGACACAATAATGGCATTTACGTAGCACTAAGCATTAAGAAAATTTATTATAAAACTCATTCCTTATAGCTGCAAGTTATTAAGACCAACTACTTGCCAGTGTAAAGAAACTACTACTAGCAAAGTACACGATGCTGTAAAAGTACAGTGATGCAAGGCACTAATTAATGCAAGGTACTCAAAGGTACTTAAGGTACTCATTGCTGCTGTAAAGGCACTTGCTACTGCAAAAGATGCTGACCAAAGCAGTACTACTTAATCCAAAGTACTGATTAACAATCAATATCACCGATTATTGCAAGCTACCTGACAATACCAACTGCATACAAGTTTCTGCACAGCAGCTGGTATAGCAAGGTACATGTACATGTAGTTAACAGGCACAATAAATTAGTAAAAAACACAGCAGTCGGCCATGTCTTAGGCAACTCTATACAGTTCCGAAAAGGTGCTATTTAAGTAGCCAGATAGATGCATGGTTGGTTTAAAGAACACGGCTATACCAGCATACACAACAGCATTCCAAAAACAGGGCAAGCTTTGCTTACTTGTTACAGGGTACAAATTGCTCAACAGAAGCGGTAAAGTTTACATAACAAACTGGAATTCAAATGCCAAACATTTTGATGCAAAGCTAACAAATCTTCCCATCGGCCAAATAGGTTTGTAAAATATAACACAGTAAATAATATAGTAACATGCCTGGCCAAATCAAAATTTCACACCTCATGTAACTTTGCAAACTGTAACAATTCATTTCTAGATTTGTCTAATTCTGCAGTAATGGCAGAGTTCCTGTAGCCAGATCCGTCTGTATCACTCACTATCTGCATTTGCTGTTATTAAAGCAAGGAATCAAAAGAGCAATCTTTTATCCTGTGGATAAGAAGAACTGCTTATATTAAATCTCTGCAATATATACAGAATGAAAGTGTCTCGTGAACCAAAATTAAGTTTCTCATCCAACAAATGTTCCTCATTGATGCTGAAGAGTTGTAAGTTGATTTACATGATAAACTATGTGGAAAAGATACAGCAAACCATACGGGATGTACTAAGCATCGAGTAATGTATCCATTTAAGCCACTCGGATGAGCAACAGGTAATCAACTACAGGTAAATGAGCAGATGCAGCTGAGAAAAATAGAGTGGATTTTATCCTTAGAGGATGGTTGATGTACCAGGGCACTGGCTTCCTAAAATCTGGAGGAGTAAAAAGGCACTGCAGTTGAAGCTGACAAACAGAACATAAAGACAAGGAGTAAGACATCAGAGCAAATGGAATCAAGACATCCAGATGAATGAGGCACCCAAGGAGAATCATACACTCACGGTGTCACTGATGAAAAACTCACCTTTTAATAAATTTATATATTTAATTATGTTTAATCAAAAAGACAATAATTGGAATACAAAAAAAACGTTACCCCAGATGTTGGGTAATGTCTGGTTATATAATGATTGATTTAGTATGGAAACAATACCAGCAACTGGAAATTACTACCAAAAAATCACATAGCTAACTGGAAAACAATACAGAGAACAGGGAAATGAAACCAGCATTTGGAAAAGTAGAAAACAACTGATACATAAAAACTAGAAAATTGTAAAAGTAACTATACAGGAAGTGAACTGGGTCAACGAAGAACAGCACAGGTGGTAAAGGATATATAAAATAATTTCACAGAAAATACTTTTGCAAAGCCAAGTAAGACAAGAAGATAAAGGATAGCCTTAGGACACTGGTATCAATTCTCATTACCAAGTACAACAGCATCAATTTTCAAAACAACAACAGATATTCACTAAAATGCAATTTCAGTGAGACTGCACAGCATGTGGTGTCTGCTATCAGCAGATATTGACATGACAACAATAATCATAGTTTGTTTCACAGCACACCACACTACTTTCATCTCTGCTTTTACCAGACATGAACAGCTAAGCAGGGTTAATCTTCTAAGATTTTTGAAACTGCCAATGAGAAGGCAGCAACCATCTCCCGAGACCAAAAACAATTTCCTAATCAGCTGTGCAAAAACTGAAAGGAAAACAAATGACCAATTTTACAAAAACCAATCAAGAAAATTTACATGGAATATGACTTTATGTACACGAAAATGTACAAAAAACAAGGAATGATGGGCATTCAGTTTGCAAAACACCTGACTTTCAAAACCTAGTAAAACATTTTAACCTTTTAACTGAGTAGGTTAGCATCCTTACAAGTACTCACTTAAGAGTATGTAAGTCTCTGATGCAGCCACAGCACTCATAGTGCCTCAACAAATACAACATTTAGTACTTTAATGGTCAGCATCAGCCACAACAATTTTAAGCAGGGTACCTGATGAGCAAGTGTCCGTCTCATTCGGCACTCTCATTGTCTCTCCAGATTCCATCTCTAAGCTTGTCTGTCTCTTTAGCAATCACCGATAATAATGGAAATCTTTACAACATTACCATTATCGACAACAGCGGTAACAAGCGAATCGTGTGATTCCACTGCGCAATTACATATCTTTACCATCATGCCCACGTATCATGTATTCATACCTCTGTGTACTTCCACATTCTTTTCTGTTATATAATTTACATAGCATGTCTGCCTAATGACAATGGTGCTAAGATGTTGAGCACTAAACCATAACTTAGAGAAGGTTACATACTCAGTGACTGTCTCAGGGTAGGCTTGAACCTGAATACCACATTTTACAACGTGAACACACTAATAATCATTCACCACAACACTCATTTACAACTATTTCTTCTAAATTCATCCAGAACATATACAGAGCAACCCTTGAGACCTCTGTTCAGACTGCTTCCAGCCCAGCAAAAGGTAAATATGCTGTTAAATATATTATTATATCCGAATTCATTAAATGCCACTACTTAATGACAGATCATCAGTCGATGGTGCTGAGCTATTGTGCATAAAGGACTTGCTCAAGCTTCTTCCTACAAAGAAACCTCCCTACATAGTAACCATCTCAGCAGGCTTTAACCCGCACACTCCACGTTCAAAGGCAAGCACTTGAAACCAATCAGCTACTATGTCACACACTGTTTTGCTAAGCTTTTGGCTTTTTTGCAAACACAATTGAACATATGGGCAATCTGCCCTAATGGGTTCTCACATGGCCCACCAACAAATTGCTCCATCTACCCAATAAACCAAGATTCAAACCACAAGCACAGAGATAAAAGGCTAACAAGTGGCCACTTTGCCATCAGTTTTAATTATTGTAATTACTATTTTTACTCTTGCTACTACCACTTAATTCAATAAGTAAGCAAACAGCTTAGGGATGAATTCCTAACTAAAACAGACATCAAAACAAAGCTAGAAAAACAACCTTGGCAACAAAATGCATAGAAAGTGCAACAACAGCAAACAATGAAGCAATGCTTATGCAACAAGCAACACTCAGTCAAACACTCCAACCCAGGAACTGAATCGCAAGATTTTGCAAAACAATTATTCACACTCCTTAACCAATAAAACTTTCAACCTATTGCTTTCTAAGGCACCTCTGCACAGTAAGACACCACCAAAGACAGCCATTCCAGAACAATACAGCCCTTCATTTTTTTTAAATTCCAAGGGCTAAAATAATAATAATATAATGACTCTATAAATAAAATTTCAAAATCAGAATTATAATACATTCCATTACAAAATCATAATGAATATAATAATAATACTCTCGTTGCAGAGAATAGTTTTTTCCATTCCCTCTGGATTTTATCCTTTGGGCTAAACAGTAACGATGATAATAGTATTATTGCCATCCTTGGTATAATAATAATTATTATTTATTATATATTATACTAATTATTATTATAATAATTTTAATAAGGCTGGGTGGCCACAGAAAGGTGTTGGAATAGAATTCATTCCTGTTCTGAAGCGTATCTTTGTCCATCCAGTGGTTCAATGTAACTGCCTTCAAAAAGATCTTCAGAAATTCAATCAGCAGCAAATACCAGCCACTCCAGATCAAGCTTCTCTCTTGCCTAATGTTTGTATCACACTCAGGTTTAAACATGCACTTTTGGTTAAAACAATAATAAAGTTAATGAAGGGTTAGAAATATATAATTAATAATATGCTACAAAATAAATGGTTTTTTGCTTGTGCATCAAAATAGTCCCAAACCTAAGGCACAATCGTTTGAAAGGAGGCACAATGAAGCACTGATAAACAATGAGACAGATTATCATGTTTGTTATGTAAGCAGCCACCGCTTCTACGGGATTAATTCTTCTTGCAGTTCATCCGATACACTTTGAGCCAGAGTTTCATTTATTTTTTTGCACAACCCTTTGAACAATCCTTTGCAACAAAGTTTAATGCGGTTCATTTCAAACGCAACTTCTTGGGACATTCGTAGAAAACCTTTTCACACAATTTCCTGCAGCAAAGTTTCATGGCATTCGGTTTGCGTACAATCTCTCAGCTGACAACATTAGAAGGCGTGGATGAAGCCGAGCTCGCTGGTGAGTAGCTTGCAAGTGCCACGTTCTGCTCATCTGTGCTTTGCTGGTTTCGCTCGCACTGGTGAACGTGCTTTTCCAGATCTGACGGAAGCGTGAAATTCACCTCGCAGAACTTGCACTGGTAGATGTGAGCACCAAAGAGGCCATGGGTTTTCATGTGACGAGTCAGTTTGCTCGACTGAGCGCAAGCGTACGTACAGACCATACACTTGTAAGGTTTCTCACCAGTATGCGATCGCCGGTGTACAGTTAGGTTGCTACAGTTGCGAAACACCTTGCCACAAAATTCACATGTGTCGTTACGACGACGCTGGTTCGGCGTGATCCCGTCAGGGCGCGTTGTAGTGGGAGTTAAATTTTTCGTGGAATCATGGATTGCCGGACTTGTTTGAGGCGGAATCCAAAGACTGCCTGAACGGCCTGGCGGGCAACCAGAATTTAGTCCACCTTCTCTTCCAAACACCTCAGTGTCCAACCTCAGCCGCTTCTTTCCTTCGGTTGCTTCGGAAAAGTGTTTCTGATTCTGCTGCCTAGAACGTTCTTGCGAATTTTCCGTTGTGTCATGAACTTCGGTAGGATCCCTGTCAGAGGTTGTTTGCTCAGCCAGCGCCTGTCTGTACGCATTGTCATACTCGGCAATCTCACACAACCCTGATTTGCGCATGATCTCACCGAGTATCGTCCGATTTGGCTCTGCGTTCGATGAACTTGAATCCTCTCTAGGATTTTTCTTCTCCTCGAGATCTCTCAGATTGTCCCTCGTCTCTTTTCCTTCTTGCATCTTCAGAACATCACACACTACATCATCTTCCTCCTCCTCTTCTTGCTCCTCCTCATCCTCAAGTTCGTCTTCTTTGGCTTTAGAATCCTCACCTGCTATCTCAACCACTTTGTGCACTCGGTTTTTCCTTGCTGTTCTTTTCGTACTGTCTTCTTCTAATTTTCTCCGATGGTAGCTAGACGTGGCCAGTTTTGTCGACGGCTGATTCAAGCTCGATCCAGTCACAACAGGTAAGGACCTGCTACCTGTGAAACCTTTCTGTCTGTCTTGGACGTTTAACATTGGGTCATGAAAAGCACTGGCAAGAGAACCGCCAGCCTCCGAAGCTGGTTGCAACGCAAATGGCATCTCACGTGGATGAGCCTCATAGGAGTGTACCAGCAGGCTGCTGTGAAACTTGAAATGTTTGTGGCAGATGTGACATTCATGCGATGCTTGCCCACCTGATGATGTCCTCTCCGTGGGCAAGGAGTGATGAAAGGGCGAAATGCGGCCTATCTGTAGTGGTGGCGACTCCGTAAGCATCCGAGCATCTGAGGAGCGCTGGTCAGCGAGCTGTTGCAGACGTCGTGAACAGATGCCATGTGTAGGCACCGGGGTGAAGGCAAGCGATGGCTCATAATAGCCTGAGACAGATGGATATGGAAAGATGGGAGCAAATGAGAGCTCGGAGTTCAAGCGGCGGTCTTCTGGTGGCGATCGGAAGAACCGAGCCTTCTTGGACTCATTCCACCTGCGACTTGGGGAAAAACTGGTCATGCTCGGGCAAGCTGCTGTAGGCAGTTCTTCGGCAGCAGGGTTCGACGGTGGGTCATTCAACCTCGCACAGTTCGAGCCACTTTTTCTCATAAAGGCCTCGTCTGGAAGAAGTAAAGGAGATTGGGATGAACCAGGGGACAGCATTGCCTCATCAGAGGATAGATTTTCCTCAGATGTCGGATATTTTCTTTTGGACGAGGAACGAGGAGAGGTGATCGGAAAGACTGACATAGGAGGTGATGTTCCTTGCCGACCGGACACGTTAGAGATGTCATCCGATATGATGCTTGGGTGTGTGGTGCTGGCTGGCTGTGGAGGAGGGTCGGCTTTGCGGTAGACGGTGATTTTGTGGACCTGTTCAGCATGTTGTAGCAGTGACCAGGATGACCTGAAGGTCTTGATACACACAGCACATCGGATGCCAAAGGGCTCTAGGAAACAGCAATAAAAAGGTATGTCCCGTAATTTCTAACTAAATTTAACCATATTGTAACTGAGAATTAAACTGGCAGCACTTCAAGAAAAAGTGCTCCCAGTCTTAATGCACAAAGCAATGACTGATCAGAGGCTAAATGCACAAACTTAAGAAGCTTTTGCCAAAATGTTGTAATATAATTAATTAACTTTATTAACTTAATTAATTAATTAATACCTTTTCGTCCGAGTCAGAAACCCTGCAATTCATACTCCTCAACAGCCAAATTCTCCTACTTTACCACAAATTGGTTTTTCCTTTTTCCATCTGTCTGCATTCAGCGATTCTTAAATGACCCTAAACGACTCTGTAATAATTATAACAAACCATTACGTTACCTACCTTAGATTGTTTCATACTCTGTAACAAACAATATTATCACATAACCTTACTTTCCTTAGATTTCTGTCTGTAAATTTATTTGTCTTCAATTCTAACACCAGGTTATTAAAACATCACAGTTCCAAACGAGTCCTCTAATTTAACACAGGCAGCCTTAACAAAACGCAAGATATTGTATTGCGAACGGACCCTTGCAAAACGTCTCTACATACAGAAAACTCACCACCCAAACTGACAACATAAAAAACCACAAACAAAACAAGACCATTGCTTCAATCATACCAGATAATCCTTTGCCAACTGGGTTTTCACAGTTCACTGCTTCCTCCTGGTTTGGTGATGTTGGAAAGCCACCATCAGCCCGATCTTCCTCCCCCGAACCTTCTGATTCCATCACCCCTTGCCTTGTATTAGTGTCCTGATGCAGTTGTTCAACAAGAACATCTGATGCCGCATTTTTCCTCTTTGTTTCCGCTCCATCCAAGAGACCAAATGCACAATCAGATGGATTTGCGGTTATAGGTGTTTCACTGCTGTCAGAGATGGTGCGATCGCACTCTGATGGAATATGACCAAACTCCGATGAAGCATGACCGTGTTCCAGAGCAGCATGATCTGGTTGAGCACTTGACTGGTGGCAGACGGTGGCTTTGTGTTCAATGAATGCAACAATCTCACTCAACATGAAGACTCTCCGACAACCGCCACACGTCAGGAGGTCTGGCTCTAAACAACATACACATTGAACATTAGCTAAACTACTGCTTTATTCGTACTTAACATCTAACACAAATAAAGACAAAATTATTTACCGGCAGTTAACATAGCTAAATATTTATTATCTATCACTTGTAGGTCACACTAGGTATAACTACATTTAAGGCAGGGTAATTAATATTAAAGTACAATGGGTGTGAACATAATTTTTCTGCTGATGACGCAGCACGTTTTGAGTGCACACATGTATTGGAAGTTTCCACGACATCATGTTGATGAGTCATCGGATGGTTGACTTGTTTGTCTGGGTCACAAGCCATTAACTGCTGGATGCATCTAAAAGCCACATACTGGTCACATGCCTCTGACTGTTAGATGCATCTAGCTGCCAGGCATCAAGGTCGGCTGGTGCCTCTGACTGTTAGATGCATCTAGCTGCCAGGCATCAAGGTCGGCTGGTGTGCATTCTATCACGTAGTCGCTTGCATGAAAAGAGTCAGGCTTATGTTTCAATGAGTCATAGGCACAGCTAGATTTGTCTAGATGTTGCAGATATAGTTTGCCATCTACTTGATAGATAGAATTACATGTGATTTTGATTACTGCTGATGACAGCAAGTTGTAGATTCATGTGTGCAGACGATTTTTTTGTCTGTGATTGCAGTAAAATTAATTTAATTACGCATTAGAAAATCACACTGTAAGTCTTTTCTTGAATTAATGCTATATTACAAATCAGCTGAGTCTATGGTTATAAGCCCGACCAACACGCAACTCTGAAAGATCGTCAACATTCGATATTAATATTTATAGCAAAATCACTTACTTATCATTAATTATAAAAACAAGCAAGGCATAAGGTATGGTAGGGAAAATGTTTATATATCATTAGTTATTAAAAACTACACAAAGTATGAGGTATATGGTATGCTAATGCTTGTTCATCATTAATTAGTAAGAACAACCCAACTGTTACAATTCTTTATTTGTTAGGATGAGTGGTAATGGAATTCCAAAGGTAAACATCCTAACCCTCATCAAAGCATCCTCTCAGGAAAACCATAAGCTCCCCAGCAGAGGGTCTTAAACAAATTCACCCCTCTCTTTCCCTCTGAAGAAGGCACAACCCCATCAATGCCCTCCTCACCTCCCCTTCTTCTCCTTCCCAGAGCAGCACGCTGTTGAGCAACTCAGTAGAAGGGTCATCCTAATGGACCCCTAATTATAGACCAGCCACATCTTGACCAGGCCCAGTAATGATGATATGATACCCAATGGTCCATTTAAGGTCACCACCCCTTCATCACGATCAGTTTAAGGTCGGCTTTCATTGCTCCGTAGCACACAACAGGGTGTAACAAGAGGGTGCGGATTATTCATAGGGTAAGCCGAATGGTCTTCACTGCATGAGTTCCCAGGCTCATTGTCTCAATGCTGAACCGTCCTATCTCCCTATCCCGTGGGATTTACCCCTTGCAGACTGAGCAGATGGCTGAGTGTTTTCAAACAAGCAGAACAAAAGAGATAAGCCAAAAAGAAGAGAGCGACCTAAGGGGAGGACATGGAGGGCAGTCATTGCCCTTTGCTCTTTTTCCCCTACTATCTTTCTACCCTGGTCTCTCTGGAGACACTACTGTTGGACAGTAGTCATAAAAGGCCCCATTTAATGGCTGACTGCTGGCCACACTTAATGGACCCAACGGGACAATGTACTATCATCGGAAGACTGCAGTCAGGCCATCATGAGTTAGTGACCTGGAAAAACATGTCTTACCATGACCTCAAGGTGACAGTTCAGGTAAAGGTGACCGATCAAAAGGAAAGGCAAGGGTAAGCAAAATCACAAGGTACAGAGATAAGGAAAGTTCAAAAATTAAGATAAAGTAAAGTAAGGCAAGGTAAGGTTAGCTGAGTCAAAGCCAGGTAAGGGAGAGGAAAAAGGGACAGCAAACAGTAAAGCCAGCAGCAGCAGCAGGTAAGGTTATTTAATTTACAGCAAGGTGAGGTTATTTAAGTTAAAGAAAGGTAAGACACCAAAAAGCTCAGGTAAGGTAATGTAAGCTCTAACGGTAACACAATGAAAGATAGAAAGGTAAGGTAACCATTGCTAGGTAAGGAAATATTAAATACATGTATGGAGAAAGATGAAAAAGTAACACAAAATTCAAAAAATAGGGAGGAAAGATTTAATTATAATAAAAAATAAAGAAAGAAAGGCTGGGTGATAAAAGATAGATAGGCTAAGTAATGGATTACATAAAGGTAATGTGACATGGTAAGATTCAGCAAATATCTTGACCTCTAGTAAATGACAGGCTTTGTTAGAAGCCATGATAGCTGTGAATAAATCTCCACTCTTCCCATTAGATCACCTCTCCCTCTCCATGGCTCTGTGTCTGTCTCTTTTTTACTGTATATCTCTGTCATCGTCTATCTGTCGATCATTATTTGTCTCCATTTTTCCCTCCAGCCTACTTTCTGCTCTCCATTTTCCCTCTTCCTTGCCATCTTCCTAGATTCATCTCTTCATGTTTTCATCTTTCACTGCCTACGTCTCTTCCTCTCTATCTCTTCATCTGCCTCTTCGAATCTCCCTGTGCTTCCTCTTTTCCTCAACCATTCTCTACCTCTCCCATTCGATCTCCTCCTTCCACTGTCTGCCTCTTTCACTCTCTTCCTCTCTCATGCTCTTCCTCTTCCACTCTCATTCACATCCTTTCCCAGCGTCCTTCGTCCTCCGTCTCTGCCTCTTCCTATCGCTCACCCAGACTTCTTATGATCCACTAATTGAGTCCTCAAGTGCCTGTCCGCGCTTCCGTAAACAGCCGAGGACCCCAGAGCCACAAAACCCACTACAACCGACCGATCCATCGACTGACGAAGGCAGACAACCGCTTGTCATTAGCGACGACTTGTGGCACTCGCCTCCTCGCCGCTAATGACCCGGTCAGTACGCCTACCATCACCTGCCCTCTCTGTCCGTCTCTCCTTCTCTCTTAAAGCCGCGTTGCCAAAAACATATGGAAGGAATATGCAGCCGTCCGAACAACAATACAACAGCAACAACACTGGTTGTCCTGGGTAATTATCGGCGTGTCCCCCGCGCAGTCATTGTCCCGCCGTCCGTCCGTCCGTCCGTCCGACCGACGGCTCGAGGAGCGATCGTCGTCATCGGTGCCATAGAGGGCTGGGCACAGATGTCTGTCTGTCGTGGGCTCTAATCTCTGGCTCTCCATCAAATAGCAGGAGGAAAAAATCGAGACGGTTTAATTTGCGGTTCCACCGCTGGACAATGAATGAACGATTCGAAAACATCTGCCCACAGAACGACAGAGTCAGACAGACAGAGACAGACGCTGACACCGACAGACTACGGCACAGACACTGAGAAGACGACCGAGGCACAGACAGACCGAAACCAATGGACATTTTCAAAAGGGTCTTTGGAGAGAGATATAAACAGCAGCACACAGAGGCAGACATAAAGCTCAGGCAGAACAGCTCTGCAGGTGTACTGGCGTCATCCTGGGGTCGTCCGTTGGCCTGCTGTGGCTGACAGGGACGAGGTGTCGATCGTCTAGGGTCATCCTGGGTCACTGAATGCGGACTCATCTCTGCTGCCTGAGGGAAACACCCAACATCCACTGGCAAACAACGTGGAGTCCTAGGAACGATGGTATTACAAGACTCTTAAGTCTTGAATTAATCTAAAGTCTGGTCATGTTACTTATTACTGCAGTACACATCAGCCAACGCACAATGCACTTCTACAGTTGTGCTACAACAATGAACACCAGATTAGACGGAGCTACAACAACGAACACTAGATTAGACGGAGCTACAACTAACACTAGGTTAGACGGGCTGAAGATCCGCCCACCTATGACAGGATGAACCATAGACATCACACTGTATGCTGAGTACATTTAGCCTAACAAGTTGCTGCTGCTTGCAACTGAGGCCAAAATCACTTGATGCATTGGGGTATTATGGAAAAAACAAGCAAGCAACTACTGCCTACCAGTATATCATCTGTGATCACACAGAAGAAACCGACGGCAGATAACTAGACATTTATACAGTGCCTTCTGTGTACCTATCGAAGACACTCAAGCAGCCAAGCCTAATCTGCAAAAATGAGTGTCAGCCCTTTTACAAAACTAGTTTCTAGTTTGAATGTCGATTTCACTTGCAAAATCACAGTAAAATATGAAATCTGCTGCTTGGTAATGGATGTGGTCAGAAAACATGGCAAACCAGACAGGCTTCAGTCAGGACGATGGATTATCTTCATATGATTTCTATGGGATGAAACCGCTTGTCCCTTTGCTGGCATTTTTACCATACACATAATTCTTTTCATTCACAGAGTAGGATATCCTTTTATCCTTACTCTCTCTCTCTCTCTCTCTCTCTCTCTCTCTCTCTCTCTCTCTCTCTCTCTCTCTCTCTGTGTATGTGCACATGCATATAAATCTATATATACATATACATACATTGTTTCACAAGAGGCTCAAGAAACACTTTCAGCTTCTTAAATCACACTTTCATTCGTCACACAACCATACATAGACACAGATGCAACAATGGAGAGGTTTTTGACACTATGTTCAAATACACATATGTGCAAGCAATCTCGGCTCTGCACCTGTGCAAAGTCTCAACTGCACCTGTTGGAATTTCCAAGTTCACCAGAGCAATTTCCAGCTCCACCTGTGCAGATTTCCAAGTGGCACCATTTCTTGGAAATTAATGGCACTTTGATCTTCTCCACTTCTCACATACGGTTACTTTTTTGCAGAAGTCTTGAAAAAGTGCTATTTAAAACAATACATTAAACTGAAACATGCACACAGGATAACAATTATACTATGTTACAATTATACTACATTACAATTATACTACATTACAGCACGCAGACCATGCGTGCTTGACGTGACGAAAGTAAGTTTTGGCAGTCCGAGTGAAAGAAAAGAATTCAAAATTGAAACCAAATTTAGAGGTAAGGGAATCTGAAGTTCAAAGGTAAAGGAATCAGACATTCAAAGGGTATCATTAAAATTTTCCCTGGTTAGGGGTCCATGTCAGATCAGCAATTCTTGGGGTCAACACGCACCTGGACCAGGGCGCTTGATTCCTTCTACAGGACGGGGTCAGAGTTCCAACAGGTGGGTATAGGAACACCGGCAACCCCCACCCGATCAATCAACCATCAACGTCAAAAGCTGTCAATCAAATAGCCGCTGACAGGTGTTCTGCTAGGAAGCCGTCAGTCAACCGGCGGCGATTGCAGCACGCTTGACCGCCTCCAAACCATCCTCAGCGGTCAGTCGGCCTCAGGAATGAGCTGGAATGAAGGATTGGGAAAGGAGAGCGCGTGAGAGAGGGATGGGAACATTTCCTGCCTTAATTGACGGCGTGTGAAAATAATTGAGAGTTCCTAGCGACGCTGGTCAAGGCCCGCGGGGCGTTACCGCTTCAGTACAGTGGGAGGCTGGAGGACGGATCAGACATCTATCACGTCGGTCAGTCGGCGATTTCTGACGTCGTCCCTCTGACCCTCAAGCATTCCATGACAATCTCCCTTTGCTGGCCGAAATGAGACCTGAGGGGAGAAAGGTCGGTTGAGTGTCGCCTTCATATTTCTCCACGGAAGCGTCAGTGCGTACGACCAAGTGCGCCAAAGTACCCGCTCAGTTGCCTTTGATCGCATAAATGGACGCCTATCCATACGCTGTTTTGTTCCACATCCGGTTTAATCTTCTGAATCCCAGACTATCTTCTAACACTTTCCTCGCTCTACTTCATCCCCCTCTCACTCTCCCTCCTCTCCCCGCCCTCTCCCACTCACTCTCACTCGCTCTATGTTAGTCTCATTATTTAGCTTTCTTACAATGCATTTCCACTCTAGCTCAACTCCCACATCAGTCCATCTTCTGAACTTTGGCTTGGTTATTAATTTGGCTTAATGAAACTTGTAACCCGGTTAAGTCATATTATAGCCCCAAAGTATGTGCTAACTTTGTCATTTGGTCTAAGAAGCACTGTGACAATTATTTTGCTTACCTACTAACTAGAATATGCATATTCATTTCATAACCTTAGATTTATCCCAAATGGTAAATTCCACAAACATAACCATGGCTTTGACGGCACTGATAATGCTAACCCCATAAATGCCTGAAACTATCAATCGATCCAAATATCTGGATATCTGTATAAACTGCTCTAAAGAGATTCTTATTAAAGATCAACTATTCAGAAGATAAACCTTTCTAGATTTTCAAACAGATAACCATACACACGGTTATAATCACAATATCACACTCATGTTCACAGCAATGTTTTATAACATTTTATATGTTGACTTTTGAGTTGAGTGATTGCTCTGCAATGCAGGGTAATGGTCTGAGCTTCAGCTGAGAGACCATCAGTGCCACAGTTTATACATAGGCAGGGTCTTATGCAGGGACCACGCCCAAGTCCTTAAACTCAAGCGCTCAGCGCTGTGAAGGCCTTGTCCTTACTGGTCGTCAAAAGAAGAAGAAAAACATAAGATAAATTACAGAAGAAAAACAGGAGATAAATTATGAATACAGACGAAAAATAGGGGCAGCCATAGGTACAGGTACGAAGAGTGTCAGAGTTATGTATGCACATAATATCTGAAATAAATAAATATAGCAGAAGGTCATTCACACTGACCCGGTCCATCACTCTTCCTCCCAATGGACAATACCGGCCAGACAGGCCAAGGAGTGGGGGTTTGACCAAGTCACCCTTGTCCTGCCTGACAATCAACCCAGCTCTGAAAATGTCAGGGCTAGTCATCTCATCATGGCTGGCGGCTCCAACAGACAGAGACAGATAGAGAGACAGACAGACAGATAGCAAGGAAGGAATGAATGAATGAAGAAAGGTAGGAAGGAAGGAAGGAAGGAGAGTATGCAAACTGACATGAAGAAATTAAACGTTGGTTGTCGCTGGGGAAAGGAATGACAGGTCAAGGCGGGGTCAGTCTGACAGGCACGACACCGGCACCAACCGACGGACGGAGTGGTCAGTTGCGGTCACTTGCCCTGAGATAGAGTACTACGGGTGGGGCATTTGGAATCAATCAAACACTGTCTAAGCTCCCGCTACACCAATCACTGACTAACGGACCAACAGTGGCTTAAAGCTCAATGTGTCATTCAGAAATGCAGAAAATAAGATCTATTATCACTATAAATTACGCAACTCTTAATGTCAATTATAGATCTACTATTGCTATTTACACATCTACTGTAGCTATTTACAAAACTACTATAGCTATTTACAGGATTAGTATAGCTATTTACAGATCAACTATTGCTAAGTAAAGGTCTATTATTGCTTTTTACAGATCAACTCTTGCTAATTAAAGGTCTATTGTTGCTAGTTACAGATCAAATCTTGCTAATTAAAGGTCTATTGTTGCTAGTTACAGATCAAATCTTGCTAATTAAAGGTCTATTATTGCTTTTTACAGATCAACACTTGCTATTTACAGATCAGCTATCACTATTTACAGTTATAGTAATGGTATCCACATATCTAGTCTTGTTATTTACCAATCAACTGTTGCTACTGACAGATCTGTTATTTCTATTTACAAATCAGATCATATACTTTTATTTATTCTTTTTATCAATCTGTTTGATCAATATTAGCCTGACTACTGTAAGTCCTTGTAAAAGATCAGGATACAGGTTATGATAAGAAGTGGAACAGAACTGATGTTGTCTGCCTCCAGTTTAATCAAGATATTCATATTCAAAAAATGTTTGAAAATACAGTTATTCCAGTTGATGTAAGTAAGAGAGTGACTGAGTGAGTGAGTGGGTACATAAGTATACACATGTACGTTGGTAAGTAAGTAACCAAGCAAATAGGTAAGTAAGTAAGGAAGCAACTTTTACTTGCATCTGACAAGTGCATATGCATTTCACCATATACAGAAAGCATAACTGATCATCACAAGTATGACATAAATACGATAAAATGTTTACTAAAAGAAAACATAATGGGTAGCACGATATATATGGATACAGAAAACCAACTACATCTAAATGATACAACTACTTTTTTCAGCGTAATTGTGGTATATTTCATTATATTAAGTTTTGCTCTATAAATCTTCAATAACAATAATAATAAATAAATAATAAAAATAAATGATGATAATAAAAATAATAATAATAACATGTATCTTAAGATGCACCATTTTAAATCTGTTAGTCATGTTTCATAGCATTTGTGAGACTCTTAAAAGGTGCTACATAAATGTTCAGATACATACATGCACACAAACAACAACTGAAGCAACTAATTTTAAACGTCCTAAATTTAATCAGTGGCAATACAAAATCATGTCCTCTCTGTCAAAGCTAAACTGTCACAAAGCTTTACAAAAGCATCATGTAAAGTATTGTAATCCCTAAGAAGTTGCAACAGTTGACTGGCAAAATCAGAGGTAAGTCACACTTCTAGAAGTAACACATCTGGAAGTAGCAGACACCAATGTCACCACATACTGGCCATCCATTTTAAAGTTGTTTTTGTCTGGCTTGCACCATGGAATTTGGCTTGCACAATAATTTTGCTTAGCACAGACCATCAACTGATGCCTTGGGCATAATTACAGTGCACCATAGAAGTTCTTAGATTATTTTTTTGCCTCAAGGTACATATGATCCCATAGGAAGTAAAAAAATTATCCGGAAAAGAAAGTTGTATTCTGAGATGGCTAGTATTTGCTGATGTCTGGCTCCTCAAAAGTGCCATGGAAGGCAAACGAGTTGAAGCGCTGGATGATAGAGTCAACACATTGAAAATTATTATTATTATTATTATTATTATTGAGCCTTATAGCCAGACAATAAATGTGACTGATCATGCAACAACACTGGCACTAGGAAATTCAGGAGATTTACATAGCATTCATTTAATGCAAGTGCATTTCGTGGTAGTAAATTTGAAAATTTCCAAAGCGTTACTTAAAAGCAAACCACAGGGTACAAGCTTATTCATCAGTGCTGCGTCAAGTCTGAGGGGTTGTCCACGGTTGTCTGCAAGAAGATCAAAATCAGGTTGCAGGGAGACTAGATGGAGTAGGATACTGTTATGGTGACTTGTGTTTATGTTTCAGATAAACAGGAATTAAGGAAGAACATTCATGAAACACCTCTTCAACTCTGCCTTTAAGCTAGGCACTCTGAATATTGAATTTGCAGCGGAGAATTTATGTAGCACCTCAGTAATAAACAGGCTAACTGTTGTCTGATTACAGTAGGTGCCACATTAGTGTCTAGTTGTTGGCTACTGCATCTTTCAAAGACTCTTGAAAGGCACTATATAAACGTCCAGGCATATACAGAGACTGCTTTATTATAAGATAAACAGTGTCCGGTCTTCTATCCACATTGGTGTCTGTTGAAAGCATATAAGGGTGCTTTAGGGGATTTTTCTTTGCTAAATCACGTTTCACTAATACAGAAATAAAAGAAACTTTTAAAATTAATAATCCGTATAACAATTTATTGTTGTTACTAAATCCCTTTAAATGATATTATTAACCTGCCTATTTATAGTGCACCATAACATCCTTTGAGGAAGCCATAGCAAGTGATATGCTTCATATAAGAAAACAAATTATCTTTTGGATGGCTCTTATGAAAAGCATATAAATGCCTGGCTATATTCTGTTACCTCGCCAGCAATTCATCACTGCTAAAAGTCTGTTGGTTAAATCTTATACACAACGACAAAAATAATGCGCTACGCAAAATCGCGAGCACATACCCTGGAACGGTGACATAACATCACATCAATCGGGCATTACATAAATAGGCATGTGTACAGTTCTTGCAAGTCTGCCAATACTAGTGCAACCATATATCACAAGGCAGATTCCAACCACGCGCTATATGAATTCACGTCCAACCACGTATTATCATCACATGAACTTACCGGGTTCGTTGGCCAGCCGGGCAGGCGTCGATCTTTTCCGTCGGGAGGACATGCCGCGCTCGACACGGCCTTAGGGACTATCATGGGCGGCTGATTCGTTCGTCCAGGTGAACGGTTAATGTGAAGCTTTATTTGGGGTCAGGACGAGAGACCCCACGAACCCTATCCATGAGACGAAGACGCCATCTTGAAAATGGCGACCGACCCTTTCGACGGACTTCGTAGAATTCAGGGTCCAAAAGTCCGTATAACAAGAGAAAAACGTGAAAACGACGTAACTAAAATGTTTCTCATAATTCCTCATCGCTACATGTGGCCGAGTATTTGTTGAAAACACGTCCCATCTTGAACATCTGTAGCGAAACGAAGATTTAAAAAATTACACGAGGTCCATGTAGGCTACACAGTGGGCATAATGTAGGGCTGCATGGGCCCAACGACTGTTTTCATCTATCCTCGCGCATAATATAGGCTAATGCACGCGTTGTACACAAATATAGGCCTATATTTCCCCTCACTCGCCGTTGTGATTTTTACGCAGACAGACAGTTAGTTAGGCCTAATCCAATAATCACCCTAAACTCTCCCATTTTCCCCCTTGTGCACCTGCATACCCGCGAACTCTCCGTCCCTTGCACCAGAGATGGGGCGAGGGACGTCATGTACCCAAGGACTGATATCAAATTTCATATTTCGGTTGCATTTGAAAAACGCGCTAGTGTCAGCCTATCACCCAAAAGGATACGGACGCATACATTTTATACACACACGCGCATGCATACACAGGCCCTACATATTATATAGACCCACGCACGCATACGTGTATATAGGCCAACGAGCCAATAAAGCCAATGCTCTTATGTATACTTAATGCTTTACCAGAGCAAAGGCTGCACTCCCTCCCTCGCTGCGGGGTTTGAACCTTCGGCTACATCATGCTGAGGTAGTGCCTGTCTGCCAGGGCTCCAAAGTCGCGAAAAAGACAGCGTTAAATTAAGGCCAGACCCAGGTTGATACCACAGACACTATGAACTTTATGCGTCCTGCGGGTACAGCCCTATAAATATAAACCCACACGGATCGGCTTTTATTATCCGCTCCTAGTGATTCATTATTTGACACCCCCACCTTCGGACGGCAGCCATTACAATGCGGCCTACCAGGCTGCTACCACACCTCGACTTCTGATGCTACAATCAACCAGGTAGATAGACGCCATGTCTTTAGCGCAAAAATACAAAGTCACTAAGCCAGCTTATTCCAAGTTAAATCGATTACAAGTTGCGTCAGATTCGAGTCCACGTGGAATTCCAATGTAAGGTAGGGTAAGTTGGGCCTTATCCAAGTTAGGATGAGATGATGTACTGTAATCTTAGTCTTATTCTAAGAAATACAAAACACAAGTTGTTTTGTGATGTGATTACAGGAACAGCCCTCATCTGCTATAGTATTGTCTGCTGAATTGACACTTTGTAATTCCAAAACCACCAGCCGTCTGACTGTCCGATTCTTTGATCTTGACTTGGACCCGAACACTTCTTGACTATCGATTTTGTTTTGACTGAGCGCCTGTGAATAAGCTGCTTTCCGCGACTTAGATTTCGTTGGGCGCTATAGAAATCTCGAGTTTACTATTACGATGCTCAATTGCTATTATTTGTTCCCATCTGAGCTCCTTTCTCTCCCCCTCTCAGTCTCAGTGTTCCGCAGGGGCCTGAAGACTGTATTGTTTAACAATGATTGTACTTTTTCGGGTCGGAAGCACCTCTGTTGAGTTTATCCTCTAAGAGGCGCTTTATAAATATCAAATTACAATTACAATTTTATGCCTATATGTCCAAATGAACCGTTCTGCTAAACCTTACACTTTACATATTCTAATCTCTTGGCCCTTAATGTCAATGTATACATATTATTCGACTTATCACTTATTAATATACCTGTTTGGGCCCACGGTTTATACCTTACCATAGTCGTCGAGCATTTAAACTCGCATATACCGAAGAAGAGATCCTTCAAGGAAGCGAAAGTTGCCAAATGGATGTTTGCTTCTCGTTGTCGTCTGCTCAACTGAAGCAGTAATATTAATGTCTGATCAACAGCAGAGTCTGTTCAATTGACGTTGTGTCGTCTATTCTCATTTGCTACGTATCGTCTGCTGAATTGATGCTTTGTCGTCCGCTCAATTGCTAAGTCATCGTCTCAGTTCGTCTGCTTAATTAGCGCGATGCAGAAGACAGATCATCTGCTTCTGAACGCAGTCACGCCGCTCATCCTAATTACGCCGAACGCATACACCACTTCCTAATTGATTTCACCCAACCCGCGTCCCCCCGCAGCCATAATCAACCATCCCGCTCATGGCTATCCGCTCTTTATCGCTCCCTCGGCCGTCAATCAACCCCAGTTTGCCCGGACGTAAGTGGGGAATCAGCGAATCACCAAATCCAGACTACGCCCCCTATCCACGACTACCCCACCCGGGCTCGAGAGGGGCATTCAAGCGTGCCGAGCGCACTTAGGGCGTCACGCGTGAAGGGAGTGGGGCAGGAGAACGGAGAGTTTGTTACTCGACACTCCGCTAGGTGCTTATATTGTCAGAGAATCGAATAAAACCCGTGTCAAACCACCCTCCATTAAGATCACAGCCACGATACGCTCCCTGGCCGCACACGCGCTCATGTACCCGACAAACGATCGTTAAAAACTGATGTAGCGCCAATTTAACCAAGATTATCGACTGCTCAAAAGCCTAACGAACTGATATTGACATGAAATTTTATTGCACGTGATTTTTTTAAAACTTGGAGAGAGGGATGAGGTTTGGGTTTCATGTGTTAATTTGTAATCTTTGACACAAGAACAGGGTGGGGTAAGACCAAGGCCTTTTTAATTGATGTGCATATTCATAAATTAGAGAAATTGTGAAATACGCCCATATTCAGACTGTTCGGTCGTATATGCGACAGCTAACTTAATTTGGAAAGAAACCTGAAGTGGTCGTCCATTAAGGACGTCCGCAGAGGAGCCGGAAAGGGTTAACCAAATGCGGACAAGGGGGTCATGCCCAATGCGGACGTCCGCATCAAAATTAGGTGGTTATTTTTGTACAGCCTCTGCCTTAAACATCGACTTCGGTCAGGCAGCCGACTGTCAGTATTGTGTGTAATCTAACATACTGGATGCGGCAGTACCTGAAGTTTTTTGTGTTTGCCCCCTGGGCGGTGTTGTATCTCAAAGCCACATTCTTCTAAAATTCTAGTCATCTAGCTGGCCGATTGGCTCTGGGGTTTTACGCAGCCACTGTGAAGCGGAGTGTTTTGTACGAGTGAAAAATGCTCGGCCTAGCAAATAGCACCCTATCCCGTGGCACTGTTAGCCTTGTAAGATCAAGGTTGGCCTACTCTAGCCGTTAATACCCCAATGAACTGCAGACGTCTGCAGAAGGGGATTGGGAGGGGTAATATGAAATGCGGGCAAGAGAAGGATGGAGTTCAAAGCCGTTCATTTGTGCGAAGGTACATTATGGACGACCCCTAAAGCAATACATTCGTACTCGTTCAGCGATGCCCAAGTACAAGGGCACGAGGACCAACATCAACTTTACCATCATGATCGACAGCAGTTTCATCACTTACTAACAGCGATATCCTCATTATCACGTGTATCACAAGCGCTGAGACGACTGTAGAATGGAGTGAGACAAAAGCCAAATCGGTAGCGATATCTCGTTCGAATCCCATAAATTCAGAGCCAGAACTACGTCGCAGCCACACGGAGTAATTTATCTGGCACCATTGAGGCTCCATTTTATGAGAAACTCTCTCGCGCTCTTGCATTCATTTCCGAGGCCCCATTTTATCAGAAATTTTCTCAGGCTCTTGCACTCATTTCCGAGGCCCCATTTTATCAGAAATTTTCTCAGGCTCTTGCACTCATTTCCGAGGCCCCATTTTATCAGAAATTTTCTCAGGCTCTTGCACTCATTTCCCAGGCCCCGTTTTATCAGAAATTTTCTCACGCTCTTGCACTCATTTCCCAGGCCCTGTTTTATCAGAAATTTTCTCACACTCTTGCGCTAACTCACACTAATTCAGATATTAACAATACTAATATAATAATATGTATCTCTCTCTTCAACTGGTTGAATACCTTGAATCTAATTCTCTCATGCCTCCCCTTGAATCTGTATATTCCATTCTCCTAGAACGACTGTCTAAATCCTTTGGCCTTACTGACTCTGCTCTTCTTTGGTTTCGCTCATTTCTTTCTGATTGCTCCCTTTCTGTTATTTTTGGGCCCACTTCTTCCTCTTATCTGCCTCTGCTCTCCAGCCCCAAACATCACCCACCGTAGCTGCCACGCCGTCTCTCTGCCTGACTCTTGGATCTTGACCCAGAACCGAACCCTTTTGCCTATCGATTTTGTTTTGACTGAGCGCCTGTGAATAAGCTGGTCTCCGCGGCACGGCTTTCGTTGGGTGCTGTAGAAATCTTGGGTTTACGATTACGATTACTCGCTCTGCCTGGACTCATATTACCTATGGTCTTCCCCAGGGTTCGGTACTTGCACCGCTTCTATATATCCTATATACTGCTGACCTGGCCAGTATACTTCTTCCCTTGGGTGTTTCGTCTCACCAATATGCTGATGACACTCAATCTTTTACTCATGGCCCGGCTGCCTCGGCCACTCTGATGGTTGAGCGGATCCTTGAGGCCACCTCTGTTCTAGATCTCTGGATGTCTTCTAACCGCCTTTGTCTTCATCCTGATAAGACTCAATATATCTGGCTGGGTGGCCATGTCCAGCTTGCCAAAATTGACTTTAGTTCCCTTTCCTCTAATTTCCCTCATATCCACTTCTCTTCCTCAGAATCATCCTGGATCAAACTCTTTCTCTGACTGACCATGTAAATAATATCTCCCGCTCTTGTCTTTACCACCTACGACAACTTCGCTCCATTCGTCACTCGCTTCCTCTTCATGCGATCACTACCTTGGTCCATGCCCTGATTTGCACTAGAATTGACTTTGGCAATGCTGCCTATATTGGACTTTCTGCAATTAACACCTCCAAGCTTCAGTCTATACTTAATGCTGCTGAAAGCCTTATCGGTGGTCTTCCAAAGTCTGCCCATATATCTACTTTTATTTGTGATTCACTTCATTGGTTAGGGTTGTTTGTTCAAGTCGGGAGCGCCACTGTTTCCTAAGTGGCGCTTTATAAATGTTCGCTTACAATTACAATAACAGTAACTAATACCAGCAATATTATTATTAATTTGCACACTACAGTGGGAATGATAAACGGTAATTTTAAGCCATCTCAGGTTGAAATGCCCCAATTTTTCAAATCCAAGGGATCATTCTTACCTCATGGCAATAATATTAATATAATAAAAACAATAATATCAACAATTAAATAAAAAGAAATTTAAAAAGCATTATAATATGTTATTCTGAACATTTATCTTGGGAGATCTTCCTTTGGGTTCCAGAAAAATAAGAGCATTTGAATAAGAAAAACAATTCTGGCTGCAAATGCCAAGTTTTTCAGACAAGAACTGCAAAATAATTTCACAGATACAGCTATAGAAATCCTATGTAAACCCAAATACTGTCACCGACTCCTTCTAAGAATCACAATAACCAGAGTCAAAAACAAAAGAATTACAATAAAACTGCAACCGATTTACAACTACATCGTACAGCGTAACACAAAGCGTAACTAAAGATGCAGACTACAGGTTTTCAAAACGAAAATGATAAAAAAGCATGTGATAAAGACGATATAATTATTAATAACCCCCCAAAGTTCAGACCCAGTGGCACCTCTGATCACATAGACAATCGAATAACCTGACAATCATACAACCTTTATCTTGCAATTTCATACAAGGTCTGGGATTAGAATCCCAGAATCAAAAGACAAAAGTAAACAGTTATGGCACTTAGCTAATATACAATTAAAGATTCTTCGTGGTTAGTAAGAGACAGATGGCATTTTAAAAGCAGCACTATAACAGCAAAATAATCTAAACAAATTCACAATCAATAATTACAATAACAGTAGTATTGATTTAATAGTAGCAATAGTAGTCCTAGCAATGATAGTAAATTTATTTATATTAGTAAAAATAGTAGCACTAGTAGTCCTAGCAATAATTAGTAAAAATATTTGTGCTTATCATTATATTTATTTATCCTTGTTGTTATTATTAATCATTATTATTATTAATTGTATTACTTTAAAATTGTTTTAAAAACATACTACAGGTGTTTCAAAAAGTGAAGTATGTTTCATGTACATGTAGGAACACATACCATTATCCAAATTCATGGAGATAAGACACAGACTGAGAGTCAAACAGACAGACATACTTTGTCAAGTAGAGAGACAGACACAGAGAGATAATAGCAAGATAACAGCTACAACACAGCCTGAAAAAAGCATCACAACTTCAAGACAGAGGTACACAAGTCAGGCCAGCTCTCTCCATCCCACTCTTCAGTCTTAGCAACAAATCTAAAGTTGATTTTTTAAACTATTCCTAAAGTGAAGCTATCCGGTGGCATATTTTAAAATTTGTGCTACGTAAATTGGGTTAATCCTAATCTCCTAAATTTAGACAGTTTTAAAGTTAGGAACGTTAATTTGAGGGATACAGACCAGGGTTCCCGCCATAGCTGAGACAGTTACATTAAATATACACCTACCTTAATTTCTACATGTTGACTAATATTTATTTCAAACATGCTATCTATTTTGCCACATAAACTGGACGACAGAGAAGAATTAGAACTATTTCATCACCTGGTCTAATTACATTGGGATATTCATTTAGATTTACTTGCTGAGGCAGGCGAATTCTGCAAGTTGTAGTCAGTTACTCTGGGCCTTTTAATCACCTGGGGACTATTCATCAGACAGTTTTGGTTGTTAAAGGGTCATTTCTACTTTTAGGCTAGATCTACATTTGCTCAATTTCTATAGTTATCGTTATTATTAAGAAAAATTTTAACGTATGCTGAGGCACACAGAAATGCAAATCGGAGGCACATATAGTCAGTTGCCAGACGAAAAGAGTTAAATATCCAGATGTTTGAAAGCCAGTGAGAAATAGTGAGTTTTCTGGCGTTTCTTGAAGGACGAAAAGGAGTTCGAGCTTTGGAGAAACATTGGTAGACAGGTGGGCTATATCTATAGTTGGGCTCTTTATACAGATATGCAATTTCAACAGTTGGGCTATTTACACAAGTTTGTACTATATCATCTAGCTTAATTTCCTGATTGCTTAATGCAATCAAACATCCTTAACCCACCGGCATCTCATAAGTCATGTACCCCTGTCTTGCTAATGATAAAATCTCCTTGCATCGTGCGAAACCTGGGTCCATCCTACTCTAAAACCTCAATATAACGTGGCATGGATTTCAGAAGCAAAGCTGCATGTCATGGTACAATGGTACACCACTCTTATTACTGAATACGGGTAAGTCATGATTTTTTAGGTTTTGATTTGCAACGTCACAGCAGCAAAAGTCAACTGAAAAGATTTCAGGTGCAGTGTTTGAAGCAAATCGGCCACAGATGCACGTTACATTGAGGTTGAAGCACAACTACAGAGGCTCCGTTTGCCTCTCTTTCACAACGCAGTATTTACACAATTCAGAATGTACAGGAAATTTACAACAACCATCTAAAAATGCATTCTACACTGTGCATTCAGTCTGATTACAATTGAAGCATGCTGTCAATGCTTCTGAATACAATCACATTCAACTCCCAGCAGAACTAAACGGGTTGCACTGCATGCAACATTAGTGATGCACAAAATATGCAGGAGATTGCCCTACTGTCAATCAAACAAGGAATTCTGGGTATTTTCATTTCCATTCACTGTCCCAACAAGGTGCACAGGCTTATTATGTCTTGCTTTCACGAAACTATTAAGTCTTGGCTCAGTTTTCAGCCGAAACCAGATCACTTGGTTTTGCACAGAAACTAAAGCACTGCTAAATCGTCAGAATCTTTCCAATACAGTTACTGGAAGCGTCTCTTCATAACAGTGAATATCCTGGTAAACATTTCTTCTATTACAGAAACTCACAAACATGATATTTTTCTCTTCTATTATATAGAAACTACAGATAAAATTTTCTCAGTTTCAGCCCCTTTTCAGCAGTCAGAAGATGCTGAATAATTTCTGTACTTAGCACAGCACAAATCAGAATTCTGTACTAACATATCACATTACCTAGTTATTTTGGCCGTTTACCGAGTTTTGATTATTTAACTGGGCTATTTTTCCATTTTCACAGTTAACCCAAACAATTTCATCACCTGGCTTGTTTTGGGCTAATCACTCAGTTCTTAATATTTCAGCTGATCCTTTCTATGACACTTCAGTCAATACAGACTACCTCATCCGTTTATACTACTTATTTAATGCTGGTCCTAAATTTGGGCAGTTTCTGTGATTTCACAACTTAATTTTTCCAATTCATGATTGGGCCTATAAACAGTAATTCAGACAATTCATTCGGTATTACTCAACCTTGTTTCCTTCCACTACCGAAAAATCTCAACCGATTCCCAAATCTTCTCACCTCAGACAGAAACCAGAAATCAATTCATATGTACTGCGTTCATTCAAACCATGCCTCATCCAAATCCAGGCTAATAACCAGCCACTTTAACGCTAACAATCCTTGCATCCGCACATGGACACTAACAACCAATAACGAAACAACAAGATTTTATTAACCTAGGGGTCAAAATCACAAAAAAATGAAAAACACCAGAAATCACCAGAATGCGATTCTTCTTCTTCGACCCAGCCGGCATGCTTCGTCCTCACAGCTTCAGTTCATCTGCAATTTTCGACGCAATGTTCTTGAATCCGATAGATGTGCCAGAGATGCGTTTGAAGCGGACTCCATTGAGGGAGAGACGAGGCAACTTGCAGACCTCCATCTCCCACTGGACAACAGAGTCGGTTTTCGGGTCACCGTGGACGCAGAGCAGCAGGTATCGCTCGCTCTGTTCGTAGTCGCAGTTGTTTGCCTCCAGAACCTTTCGGATCTCCAAGATGATGTCGTTCGGATCCATCGCACTCGTCGTCTTCATGTTCCATGTGAAGCGGAGCGATCTAGGTTTCGACTGATCATTTTCCTGCCAATCATTCACTGAGCTACAAGAAAAACAAAAGGCCAATCAAGGCAAGGCCAACAGAATTTACTTGTAAAGCACAGTAAAATCATGGAAGGCAAAGGTAAGATGAATTTAGGCAAAGTAAATGCAAAGAAAGACAAATTTACATTTAAATAATATGAAGAATCTAGAAGAAGAGCAGTGCCTTGAACTATACCCTACGGAAGCAACCATGGGTATGAAGTATTAGCAACTTCATTCTTTTACTCTGGCATTTGAGGGTGGGTGTCCAGTCCTCTCCCTCTCTGCCTCAATGACTACACAGTCAGTGTACTCGTTACAGCTGAGTCGGCTAGGGGGTGCAACAGGAGCCGAAATTCTGAAACAAATCTGTCGTGGTGGGAATTTGAACCGCCGACCTTCCAACTGGCATTCCACAGGTTAACCACTAGACTATCATGTATGAAGCATATAAGGTAACGTAGATTAAATACGAGAAGATAACTCTGCCTTAGCATACATGTACTTTTACCTAGGGATGTTAAACGATAATCGGAAATCCGATAATCGGTTTCGAAAACGATTATCGGTTTTCTTATTTACAAAACGATAATCGAATTAATTTTTTTTGTCGTTTTCGTAGTGAAAATTATAAGAAATGCCAGAAAGAAATAATTCATGGATTTTTTTAGTTTTTACGATTGTTTTGATCCAATATGGCTGGCAGATAAAAAGGCGCGTTTGTTCAAAATTTGTGAGCGCTCCGTGCGGCAATCTTATAGTATCCAATGTTACCATTAGCATGTGGGCGTGGCTTCAGGCACGCCATGCCGGGCTGCAGCCCTAGGGCTCAGCGGGCGTCCGAGTTGATCCAGTAGGATGCACTGCACATCGGTCCTCATCCAAGACTGTTCGCTCTAATGGCCGCTGCAGCCCCGGCAGTGACTGTCATCAGAGGTATACCTAGCTTGCATCCATGCTATCTTGGCTATTACTGTTACTGCACAGGTATGTGGTCATATTCATTGAGCTGCACATCCTGTTGGATGAGCCTCTTACAGCCGGCTGTAGTTGCTGCAGCCAGGGCCGAAGCCACGCCCACGTGCTAATGGAAAATTGGACCACGATACTTAAGATTGTCGATATGATTACTATTTGGAATATGTTTTTATATTTTTATTTATGTTGTTTAATGAATAAAAGATTTCTTAAATAAACGTACAGTATAAATTATGTTCAATTAAAATTTAAATCTATAAGTAGAAAATAAATACTTCGGTGCTGACACTGCGTTGCATGAATGTATGTAACTTACAATATGTAATAACGAAGTAACTGATTTTATATTTATTTAATAATATATTAAATTTGCTAATTGCTATGAAGGCCAATAAAAACCGATAATCGGTTTAAAATCGGATTTCTACAACCGATAATCGGTTTGCCAAAAAAAACGATATTAACAACCCTACTTTTACCTTAATTTAATTCACTGATTCACTGTCCCAGAGCAAACACAATGGATTATCAGTCACAAATTAATTCGGACAATTCAAATTAAGGTAACAAAAGGTAAATACAGTAATGTAAGACAAAACAGCATCAGTAAGTTTTATGCAGCATGTTAATTGAAGTAATCTAATATAAGATAAAGTAAATCATGGTACAGAAACGACTCATCACAAGTACATGTAACTGTAATTAGTAACTTCTATAGTGCGGTGTGTAATGCACAAGGCATCAGCCGATGGCGTACCAAAAAACCAAAAAGCCAGAACTGCAATCAGGTCAACTACCAGAAGTATATCTGTAGTTATTTGCCTCCAGCAAATCAGCTGATTGAGGAATAAATCAAAGAAACAAAATAGAAATCTTAAAACAAAATCTTAAACAGAGTTGATGCCAACCGTTTGCTAAATTTGGAAGTCAGTTTATCAAGGAACGTCAGTCGACCGGTCTGTGGGTCCTGCTGGATGCTGGCAGGACTGTTCAGCGTGGAACCAGCATTTCCTGCAACCGTGGCACCAGGCTGTCGCCGGTCGGTCACCTGACCTCCATGGAAAGTGCGCCGGCCAGTCATTGCCCTTGGGAATCTCGTATGCGTTTGTGGAGACTCTCCAGGGTGACCCAGCGGAAAAGTACGAGGAGAGGTGATGGTTGAAGCCCTGGAAAGAAACAAGCACCAACGTATTGTACACATGTGTATGTACGTATGTACGCATGTATGTGTATGTATATATATATATATATATATGTATGAAAACAATAGTGTCATATGAAGACCTCTCAAAAGGTGATGTATACATATAAGTACGTATGACTTTGACTTGGCTGTATGTCTTATTATTCTTTTTCAGTGTTCTGCCCTTTGCTGTCTGTGCCGGCCATGGCCACAGGTGGCAAGCAAGGAGGTCAGCCTTGAAAGTTGAAACACTGAATATTTTCCACTGTCCAAGGGCAGTAATGTAGAGTTAGCAGAAGGTGGCTTATAATGGAAAGAAAACTGATAACAACACGACAGTATGGTAAGACAAATATGACTTAGAAGGAAAGATGTATTTCCCGCAGAAAAACTGGGTTATAAGGAGACCAAGTGAGTGGCCAATGCCACGAGTTGGGAGAGAGATGCGGTGCTTAAGATAAAAAGATTCTGGAAGCTTTTTGAAGCATATAAGTGTATTTGGATATTTCCTCTGCCACCTCTGAAGACCTTCTCTAAAATATATATACCACACATGACACACTCAACCACTTGCTTTATTCCATCATAGTGATTGCTATCATTGCTCTCTGGACTTCTACAGCCTGCAGTAATCACCTGTACCATAATTTTCATGCATTCGCAATTTGTTACCAAACTATTTAACAGTAAAGTTGACGTTTTGTTGAATTACTGTTCTGTATTTGCTGTTTGGTTGAAATCAGTCAATCTCACTTTCATCATGATCATAATGCTCAAACATCATCAAAATCCTCAGTCATCTTCAACTGCCATCATCAGCTACCTTCATCATAATCCTCAGTCAACTTCAACTGTCATCATCAGCTACCTTCCTCCTCTTCCTCCTCCTCCTTATCATCATCTTCAACGTCACAATAAATAAACCCTTTCTCACTAACCCCGGTCGACTTGTTGGAGCAGTTGATTCACCGACATCGAAACTCGCGGCGTTGGCGCCTGAGTTTCTCTGCAGCGATCCAGTGCCAGGTGCAGATCGTGTCCCAGACGCACCACCTGCCTCCGTACCAGATGTCGTGGAAATGGACGAGTCTGGTCTAGTGGTAGACGTGCTGCTCGGCGACTTGATGTGACCGCGAGTTCGCATTCCAAAGCCAGTCGACGACTTATCAGCGTTGATATTGTAGAGTTTGCTAAGAAACACCAAAAAATATAAGTAATGTGTGCTTCTGAACAGCAACCCATATGTTACTATTAATACTACACCTGTTTTATTTATTTATTTATTAAAGCACTTATAATGCAAGCTGTGTGTGCACACCTGAATCTGAGGTGCGGATGTACCTTCGCTAGGGTAAAGTAGTGAGTCTTGACAAGTGACTTTGAAATGCCATTGCATACCAAACGGGTCAATTAGGCTATGCTGTGCAGAATTATGTAGTTAACAAGTACTGATAACTTGTTTTTGTCAAGTAGTATGATTTCTTTATTGCATACTGAGCATTTCTTAAGATGTGCTATACAATTCTTCTGCTACTTACATGTTACAGAGATGGGGCCGTTTCTCTGGAACACTCTTCCACCAGACATCCAATCTCTTGCCTGTTCAGCAGTATAGGAAACACTTTCTGCCCATCTCAAGATGTTCCTCTTTAGAGACCATTAGGTAGCCATGCTGCAGCGCCTTTGTCAGTTACTTAAAAGGCGCTATATAAGTTTAGTGACACACGCATACATATATAGATGGCATATGCATTTGCAGATGGTATGGTCATGTGATGAACAGGAAAATTACATTAAAAGAATTATGGCAGCAGAGGTTTATGGACGCCGCAGTCGGGGAAGACAAAAGAAGAGATGGGGAGACATGATTCAACAAGACCTAAAGCTTCTCAGACTGAAGAAAGAAGATACAGGAGATAGAAACAAATGGAAAAGAAGGATTCACGTGGCTGACCCCTCCCCTAGGAGGGACTAATTCCAGCCAGAAGGAAGGAAGGAAGGATTTGCAGGCATCTACACAAAGAAATACCCTATCAACATTACTGTTAAGAAAATAATGTAATGTGTTGTACCTGTAAACATATGTAGCACCAGTTTAAGAGCATTTGTGAGGTGCAGAAAACACTCTAGCAATTAACTGGGTACTGGCAATTAGAACATCAAGTATGCAATTAAACAATCGCCCCTTTGCAGATGTGTCATTTTGTAACATGTTGCAACATAGTTTAACATTTGACACACAATACTCAACACAACTGACACACAACGCTCTGCAACAAAGTGATACACAATTTATTTGGGGCAAATTAATTCTCTTCGGATGAATGTTTACTCACTTCTTTAGTTCGGGGCTTGGGTTGGCCGAGGCAGGTTTTCCCGAGCGATCCAGAGACATGCCACGTCCGGAGTTCCCTGTGTCATTGCTGTTGAAGGTTGTTCGCCTCTGAACTGGTGCCCCGCTTGTCCTTGAAGGCGCCACCTTTTTCGGAATGGTAGTTCGTGCAGGTAAGTTCTGTAATTTGCAACAGGTTAGGTAAGTTATGCTTTAAAATGCCTGTTATGTGTGTTTTCTAAGAAAGCGTCGTGTTTAAAAGCAAACAGCAGTAGTCTTAAGGTACTCTGAAACTGCTCTGATATATCCACAAGGTGGAAAATAAGGCAGTCGACTGCCAAGTTTTATCATCTTCAGGCCGGAGATGCTACCAGCACCTTTTACCATCATTTAAAAACTGCTCTGTTTCACCAGGAATCAGCTGGGAATGTCTTCGAAATATATATCTAGAAGAGACACTATTCAGCTGCTCCGATTATTACATACGAATGAGCACCCCTCATCCAGAGTTTGAAACTGAGTACATCAGGTGAATCTAGCTCTTCATTGTGTAAACACGTAAGTTTGGAAAGGTTGTTCTGTCTGTGGACTGTCATTCTGTTTGCTGAAACATCCTCCCAACATGTTATGTCCATGGCCAAACAGCCGACCTTACCTTATCTGACCTGACCTCATTTGGTGTGACATGGTCATTGACTGACTCCAGTGCACTGTGTAGTTTTAGCAGCGTCTGAGATAAACAATCGTGTATAAACTTCGAGCAACTTATTGTTAATGCAGTAATACCTACCACCATCAATAGCTGTTTCCACAGCTAGTGGTGTTTAAATAAATACAAGAAATAACCAAATTTATAAGACAAGGTTTGAATGCATCAGTGTTTTTAGTACTGTAACTCTCATCAATAATTCATCATCACCTTTGAGAAATCTCCGTGGCCTCCGGATACTGGAGTACTGGTTCCACTGGCACTGGCAGTCTTCGGCCGTTGTACCATAGTTGCTGCGGCAGATGCGGAGGACGAGGAGGAGGGCGTGGCACTGTCTTTTGCTGTGGACAAATCGGCAGCTGCTGCAGTTGTAGGCCTGCGCATCACCTGATTGGCGCCTGAGGCAGCTGACATTAAAACATGACACGCATAAGAAGTGGTGAGGTGAACCGGCATAAAGGTAAAAATGGGTAAAAGATAAGGAAAGGAAGGAAGCAAAAGGAGCTGCTATGTAAGACCAGAGGTTTTAATGAACTTCTACACAAGAAGGTTAATTAAACTGAAGTAAAAGAATCTTAGGCAACAATGAACAACAGCAAAGAATAACAAAACAATAATCTACTAATACTAACGATTGTAACTGAGACACTAACACTATAACAAAAACTACCAAATGATAATAATACATGTAATAAGAATACAAATAATAATAATATCCAATGTTGCAATTACCCTTGTCCATGCTTTCATGCTAACGAGGGATGCTTGTCCATGCTTTCATTAGCAGCAGGATTGACTACTGTAGTGCTATATATGCAGGCCTACCTATGGGGTGCGTTGGACAGCTTAAGAAAGTGTTTCATGTGGCTGCAAGGCTTTTTGGTGGCATTGCCAAGATTACTCATGTGTCGCATTATATGCTGGATGTACTTCATTGGCTTCCAGTTTCGTAGCACACCGAATTTCAGATTTTGGTGTGGGTCTGGCGATGTCCGTTGGGGGATGCGCCTTCCTACTTGCATAAGCTTTGTTGCCGTTTCCAGAATGGCTGGACGCGAAAATGTTCGTTCCACAACCCAAGGCGAAATTGTTGTTACTTTTGCATGCACTATAAATGTCATGCCTTCTCAGTGGTTGGGCCCTCTACATGGAATGGCCTCCCTCTTAATCGGCATGTCCTCCTAATGAGGGATGCTAGATACATTTTTCACCAACAGTTAAAAACTGTTCTCTTTCACCAGAGCTGGGCTGGGAGTGCCTCTGGGGACACAACTTGAACAGGCACTACATAAATGTTCTAAATAAATTAATGAATAATTAATAATAAATAATCATGGTAATCACAGTCATTAATAGTATCCATAGTAAGTAGTAACAATAATCATAGTAATTAAAACTGTAATAGTATTTAATAATGACGATGATAAGAGAAATAAACTACGTTTCTGGGAATTTGTGCCTGATGTATTGCGTGGGACTCTGGCGGATGAGGATGAGGCGCACGAGGAGGAGACAGGTGCTTGCGTCACGGACTGCGTCATGGAAATGGACGTCGGATCATTGCCCGGATGTGAGGCAGAGGACGTCTGCGGCTGGCGGAGGGAAAGACTGCTTCCGGACTGCAAGGCACTTGCCTCCAACTGCTAAAGCATGGAAAAACAAGATGACACAGATAAGCAGGAAGGGAAAACTTCATAACTTAAGGGTATACTTGTAATGGAAAGATTTATATAGCACCCCTATAAAACTTCTATTACAGAATAAGGAAAGAGTAGATATAAACGACACTCAGACAACATATGGCAATTTTAAAATTTTAAATCAGAGACCAGCTTATTGGCTGGAACTATATAAAAAATTTGACATAGTGCCAGCAAATAAGCTGGTTTCTGATTTGGCTTTTGTGTGGCAATTTACATTTACATTTACAAGGCAATCAATCATTACTACATGCTTCTATCATCACTATTCCTCAGAGGCATGCTCCTGGCATTAAGAATATACTGGTAAGGTTAGGTAAGCGGAAATGATACTTTATTATGCTCTACTACTGACAAACGTCAGAGGCGTTGTTCTAGGGGCTGCAAGATCTCCCAGCTTAAGCACCTTTTTTGTTTAAAAGCTGAAAAACATGTCACAGTTTCAAAGAACTCTTACACTTGAAGTGACCAATAGCACATAACACCATCGTTTTATAAAAGTTAATGCTAGCAAATGTGTCTATAAGCTTCAATACTCCAGTGCTAGTTAGTCAGCTCCTTAGAATTCCGAACTGGAAATTTCAAATTTTCATTAACACCTTACTTAGCGCGTAACGTATTGGATGATGATATGGCCATCATTAGTAACTTGTGCTGTGCACCAACATGAGGACCTTCAGCATATTATAAAAGGTTAACATACAACTGCTCAGCATTGTTCACTTATGCCTTGTGCATTAGACAAAGCAGCTTCATAAATATAAGAAAATAAATTGTTGGCTTTTTGCCCACCTGCGAAGTATCTTTGGCAAGCAGAAGATAGGTGGCCATGACGTCATTGTAGCTACCTTCAGCAAGAGCTTCCTCAATCTCTTTTCTTGAATAGCCCATTGCCATCATCTTGTCTGAAACACAGTAATATCACCCTAAATGAAATTTCAAATAAGGCAGCATAAATTGCAAAAATTAAACAATGTTTATCAACACATGTTCTCTGAAAATTCTTTTCTTAAAAAATCCACGAAACAAAGCTGTGTGCTGTCAGGAGTTTGCCACCAGAAGACAGAGTAAGGAATATAATTTTATTTTCTTAAAGCGAAGCAGCATCGCGTCAAGAAAACTAAACTGCACTCCTTACTCTCTCTTCTGGTTTGAGTACCTCAGATTCAGTTCATGCTTCAGGAACTTTGGGACTTCAGAACATGCCATCGTCTTTTAACTCTAGTTGGGAATCTGTTGGTATGGCTTTGCGTGTCTGAACGAGCTTGCCAATGGTGACTCTTCTAGTTGTCTGAGCTGTGTTCACTTACAGGATACTATTCTGTTCTTAATGACACTTAACATCATTAGTGACTTTTAACATCAAGTCTAGCACAGTGAGCGCCACTGATTCTTAGAGAGGTGCTATACAAATCTCTGATTACAATTACAATTACAATAGTGCACACAATAAAAGGCTGAACTGATAAAAATAACAAATCTATCACAATGATCACAAGAATTCAGAAGTTAGACACGGGAGTTAAACAGACTTACCAATGCGTGTGGAATCGTTTAGGTTCGGAATCACTTCCTGGAATGGTTTTAGTTCTTCATCATAACCAATGCTCATCCACTTGTCTTTCATGATAGCCTGAAAAACATAGACCAGATCATGGTCAAAACACTCGCAAATGGACTGAGTAATTACGTCCATACATCAATTGCCAAGAGCTAACTAACATCAGACAACTGATCCCATTGTGTATGCTCTTTCCTCCACTCTTTCCTTACTAAGCGTCACTATGCATGCTGCTTGCTCTCTATAACATGAAATTTGGGACCCATGTCAGGTAACTCATTATGACCAGGACTGCGTTAAACTGAAATGGTATTTTATGACCAAAATTTCAGTATATGCTTATGTAGCTTTGTATTTGAAGGTTGTATTGGGCTTATGAGAGCATTATAATCTGGTGTCACAAAAGATGAGTCTTCAAAACACTCACCACCATCGTTGTTGGACAGTTACCAGAAAATCATGAATTGTGTTTTGGAATGGAGGCTAATAGCAGATCTCAAAAACTATATTTAATTCAAAATTGTGTTTCGAAGTGGTAGCAATTTTTTAATAAATTCAATTTAGTGCCCAGTATTCTTTGTTTTGATTTTCACACATAAATTAATTAGGTCTAGGTTTCCTAAATAAAATTGGCGAGTAGCGTTTGCTTCTTCCTGCTGTGCTGTTCCCTCTTAGCAAAATGCAACAGGATACATAGCTACATGATTTTATGGACTCGATATTTTGTGTCTCGATTTATCAGTTTTATATGGCAACACTTTATAAAAAATTCCTGTTTTGTCCACATTATAAAACCGCTCCTCTGTATAATCCTCTGATTGTAAAATTTTCCTAAGCTTCACAGCTTGTGTGGCGATTACACCAGCAGAGCATTTTTCTTCTGAAACTGCAATTTGAGAGAATCCGTGTTTTTCTGAAATCACCACAGCCAACTCAAGCTCGCCTTAAGGTTGCTAGATTCACCATTGAGATTCTAGTCAAATTTTTCCGCTGGCATAGAATAGAACCAGAGATTAGAACACCTTCCCGCTGGGCCAGCACAAACCACGTGAACAATGCCCACTCAAGATCGGCATCATCTGCTAAACACGCTCGTTCTCTATGCCATGATCTTCATCCACGTTAAGCAGGTATGTGCCGAGCTTATTAGCATTCTTTAGCCACCCACGAAATGTGGATTCATTCACACCCAGATCTCTGTTAATTTTTGCTTGGGTTTTGCCATTTCTATGACTTCCGATTGCATCGAACTTCTCCTGCACACAGAATAGGCCTATCTTTTCCCCAAAATTTTTTATAACTTACTAAGAAAATACAGTTTCATTACATTACAACTGTCTAGTGATTAGATCTAGCAATCGTCCTTAGAGAATTAAATAAATTATTTTTGCAATGCTACTACTCAAACGGTAGAATAAAAAATCTCATACATACCTTGGAGAGTTCTGTACCACCAAAAAGTCTTATAGAAACATGACATCGATGCTTTATAGCGGCAGCCCCAGTATACTGGGCACTTGACCAACTATCAGCTATATGACTTTCTCTTCCAAAGATCACACATGCAAGCATAGATAAATTTGGGATCAATGGCTGCAACTGTGTTATACCTGACTCTGCATGATATCAATGCATGTTATGGCAAGGGTGTGGTATATAGTGGGATTCCAACCACAGATGTAGAACTGGAAGGAAGATACAAGCAGAACAGCGATCTGACTCACCTCAAGATTTGCTCTCTTTGCAGGATTCAAAACAAGCAACTTCTTCAGCAGGCTCTCACAATCAGTCGACATGTAGAAGGGAATTCGGTATTTGCCTCGTAAGACTCGCTCGCGTAATTCCTGACAGCAAAACGCAAACAATGTATAAATAAATCTTAGCAAAAAGTCCTTCAGATCAAATCCAAAGTTGATATAAAACGCAAAGAACGTATAAATAAATCTTAGCAAAAAGTCCTTCAGATCAAATCCAAAGTTGATATAAAACGCAAAGAACGTATAAATAAATCTTAGCAAAAAGTCCTTCAGATCAAATCCAAAGTTGATAGAGACAACTGCATTGTAAAGGAAAGTACAGACCTACTGTTGCTATAGAAAAATGTGTACACTTACATTTACTGATACTAATCTTTAGGAAATGGCGGTAGCTATGCATAAACAAATAAACAAAAAAGACTAATGTAGATGACAGCTTAAAGACCTTCCCACCATATGGAAATATAAAAAAATAACGATGATTATTTTTAACCAGTGACACTATGAAAATGAGAATAGCGCCGACTAAGTGCAGAGGAGAAGAAGACCTTAAGGTTCTGTCCATCAAAAGGAAGAGATCCACTGACAAGAGTATACAGAATCACTCCTAGACTCCAGACATCAACCTCTGGACCATCGTACTTCTTGCCTGAATATAAAACAATACAATACAAAACATCATAATGTAAGAAAGAACCTGCAGACAGCAATACCATCAAACGTCCATCTACTTATGCTTTGTGCTTTAAGATAACGGCACTACAGAAGTCAATAAATTAGATCATATCGCCTACACACATTGCGCCTCAGATTTACATTCGTGTGTGCTTTTAGAGCATTAAAAATTTTCAATAATAGATAATTGCACTTTGACAAAAATCCTCAAGCGCATGTGAATATTACAACTGTAATATTACTAGGATCGTCTGCGAGTAATCAACTACACGTCTGCAGAACTGTAACAAAATTCGGGAACGCTCCTTCGTGGTTGCCGGACTTGTGCCTGGAACAGTCTTCCTCAGTATGTCAAGTCGTCCCCTTCACTGGATACATTTAAATCATGGCTAACAACATTCCTTTTCAGCTTATCCTTCGAAGGCTGAATGCACTGGTGAATGTACAGCACCCTTTTTCGACCCCAGTTGTGTTGTGGCGCTATATAAGTTGTCATAATATTGTTACTAGTACTCTATGGCACAATGACGGGTAGTAAAACGTACATTTCAGTCATTTGATGGCTACCAGTATGTGTTTTCAAGTATGTTTCAGTCTGTCTCGAATTTGGCACTATTCTGGATTCTATGTGGACATCAGCATCAGTGCCCGACTGCCACTTCGAATAGGTCTGATGGCAATAAAAGTCGACCCACGTGTTCAAGATGTGTTCTTCATAACTCTACCCAACTGGACCATTTTGAGCCCAGGGCTACAAATCCCAATGAGCTCTGACCCATAAAGAAACGTCGCACTGCGTGATGTGTTGTTGAGTCAGCTGAAGAATTCTCCACTCCAAAAACACTATTCTGAGAATTCCGGCTGACAGAGGATCAAAATAAATAAGCAACTGCCCCACCCAATCTTATGCATAACAATGTCATAAAAATTCCCAAAGCATAAGTGTTCTGTCAAAGTGCTTAGCTGAAATGTAGGACAGCATACCTATGCAATACTTACCATCTCTCACCAGACTGCATTGTCTTATATGTTATCATACATCTGGCTGGTTCAGTGCAGGATCTACTGGGGCCACTCCTCACCTTGGAAAAGCTCTGGTGCTGCATATGGAGGACTCCCACAGAAAGTGTCTAGCTTGTTTCCAATTGTAAATTCGTTGCTGAAGCCAAAGTCAGCGATTTTTATGTTGAGATCAGCATCAAGAAGCAGGTTTTCCGCCTGACCCACAACAAAAGAGTGTTAAAGGTTACAGATCATAATATACTTAGTCTATTATAATCTAATCACAAACAAATCAAAGCAGTATATTTATGCAGCTTGTGAGGAAAATAAGGAGGACAGTAATGATGATGAAGACATTTATGACCACAAGTTACAAAAGCAACACTATTGAATTTTTCATATTCAATCAATAAATCAATCAAGCAATAAATCAATAAATCAATCAACCAATAAATCAATTAGGTTTTATTACATACCAAAATTAACAGCAACCACAAGTGTCAGTAAACTGTTGTCGTCAAAAGGTTAACCCAAGAGAACCAAAGTTCCAACACCAGATCACCTTATCTCTTAATTATTTACGGACAGCTCTGACAACCGCATTCCATTGAAATTGCACTATACAAAAATTATGGTGGCGTGCATTAGATGATTCGATTAAATTCAATCCATATCTAAGATGCAGAATTCTCTGGGCATGGCCAGTTATAGTTAAAAGCAAGGAGAAGGGAATACCTTCAAATCTCTGTGAACGATTCCCTTCTGATGGCAGTACTGGACAGCGGAAACAATCTAAAAACAACGAACAGTTTGAATGTTAACTATACGGTCATTTTTAAACAAAACAGTACTGAAGTGACATAGCCAACAAAAAACAGAATCATTTCAAAGAAGTTACAGTATTTACATGTAAAGATGGTTTGTCAACACTTCAATGTAAACAAAGAAACAGTTTCAGAATGTTAACCTGACGAAATTTTGCCCTAGCTTCTTTCTCTTTCATTCTTCCATGCGCGACAAGATAATCAAAGACTTCACCTGCAAACATATATAGGAATAATAAAATTCATTTTAGTCACTGAACCAATCAATCAAGCAAGTAATCATTTCCTTTAGTTCTGTAAGTTAATAAACCAGCTACGTAATAAATTAATCAGCAAACCAATTTATCAACAATTTAATCAGTTCATTGACTTGTCAAATGCCTGAATGAATCAATCTACCAACAGAAATATAACTCATCTGTAATGTGGTGAACCTCTCTCCTTCATTGTTCTGCCCTTAGGCAGGTCCAAAAATCCAACAACACTACTCTTCTCTGTTCTGTTCTTTAACTTCTTTGTAGCCCCATCTTCTATCTTTATCCATCATCCAGTACAACAGCATGTTCCTTGGTCTTCCTGGAACTTTCTTTCACTCAATTCTTCCTTCAATCACTGTCCTTGGGAGAGAATTTCCGTGTAGCATGTGACCAATCCAGTTCATGAGTATGGTAAATCCTACAGAATGGATCCCAATATAAGGTAACTAAAAGACCATAGATGCAAAATGGAAGTTTTGTGTAACTGCTTTTTCACGGTAAAATGCACTGCACATACTTAATGTTCATCCTGTTTCTGAGTTCAATGCTCAACTCCCAAAGCAGAGCATGTACACAAATCTCCACAGGGCAGTCAGAAAAGCAGTAAACGCAGCCAGCACACAGAGCCTGCTTGACAAATGCCACAGCATTGGCCGTCAGGGCTGAAACGTTCAACAGAGACGTTTCATGCAAAGCGAGATTCCACCAGTAAAAAACAACAAATATAAGTAAGTTCATTAAGAAGTTCATCGACTTACCTCCGCTGGCATATTCCATGACAAGATAAAGCGTCTTTTCCGTCTCAATGACTTCAAAAAGCCTCACTAAAATAAGATCGTAAAATGATAACACTTCAGTGTAACACAATCAGCAAACCAATTGTTCTTACAGAGGACGTTGTGTAATGACCTTCAATAACTAGTTCACATATTTACAGTTACAAAGCAAAATTCAGTATCTGCATGCACGGGGAAGAAAATCCCAACTCCTGAACTGGCTCCACATTCAGAACTTTGCTGGCATGAACTTACAGAAAGAAAACAAACTATTACATGAAGAACATAAAGAACAAGAGATGCAGGATAACCTCCTCAGAATACCCAGCTGGCAGTATATAACATTTCCTCTGAGCAGCAATACTGAACACACAATTCTGCACATTGCTAATTCTGGCCAACAGGTAACTACATGACAGCCACAGTTTATGGATAAATTGCTACCAATGACATTCTGTACAGCACACATGCCAGCCTGTATCTGATAATCAGGTAGCCTGTTCTCAAAATGCTTTCAGGAGATGCTGAACAGTCCACAGATGTATGTCGTCAACAGCAGAGATGCTGAAATGGAACTGATTACATAAGGTTCCAACAAGACTAAAACAACCTCAGCAGCTGAAGTTGATCCAGAATTACCTCCAAATAGTAGAACACACTTTCACTGGGTTCAGCAGGGTAAACAACAAACCTGCCTAACAATCAGTTATAACAGATAACAACAGTGACATGATAATAATAGGGACATGAGATTCTAAGCCATTCCTTTCATCACCAGGTTGAAAACCATTTAGTTTAATCCCAGTTCTCTGCTGTCAGTTAGACAGCATCTCTAATTTCCCAAAAGAGGCACTAAATAAACACGTGACTATGAAAGTCTTATAAAACAAAGTCACATAGTAGCATTAAGCAGAAAACAGACCATTTAAAAAAAGAAGATAAGGGAGTTTTTGTTTAAAAACCAGAAACGTATTTTGCATTTTAAAAGCATTTAACGCCTCACCGATATTTGGATGATCCGTTATTTTCATGATTTTCACCTCACGAAAGAGCTGCAACATCATTAATTTAAACAATTGGAAATCATCATTTTCATCATCTCTCACCATTGTTATCATCTCATACTCATGTTATCATTGCAATAATCCTTTCTAAAAGAAAAGATGATGACTCACTGTACCAATGTCATCACCATCAACAACATTTTCTGTTTTTACATCTCTGTAATGGTGCTATACAAATTCTAATTAACCCTTTTCATCCTAATACATAATTATTTAATTAAATCTCTGGTCCCAGGAAATTACTAACTCCAAGTGCCAGATAACTAGTGATGTAGAGGGAAGTTAACAGTTAAACACATCAAACAAGGTATTTTACATTACACAAAGTAAAGCAAAGTGAATTTTAAAAATCATGAGGCTACAACCAACCTTATTTAAACTTGATGGGTTCAGCTGAGTTTTATCGATAATCTTGATGGCAACCTGAATTTTAATGCATACAATAAGATATTGACTAGAAACTAAAATCAATACTCCTGGCCTACTTAAAAAGGCATGTTCCAGCTGATCTAGTAAGTGGCACGTAGCCCCTTTTCTCCACTGCAGTCACATGCTTAGACTAAGAGTCTGCAAGTTTTTCCTATGTACATTAATTAATAAATAGACTTAGTTTGCTTAATAGTTTGCAAGTGGATTCTACCGGTATATAGTATCTTTGTTTGCTATATTTAGATTACTTGACTGGTTTTAGCAGTTGTAGCACAATGAAATAAAATATAATACCAATGCAACAAAACAAAATTAACCAATCTTTAATTTAGAAAGCATAAAATAATTAAGTCAGAACAAATTTAATCTTCAGCAATAAGTTATAGTTTTGCGACTTGTCACAAAGTCGTCTATTGGTGTCATGCAACTTAACCGAGCTGTCGCTGCAGTACAGTTTGAAAAATACAGTAGGCTCATGGCAACCACCTGCGTAAAACAACCCGCACACCAAGATAATCTGCAATGGGAGTGCGAGGTTTCTAAAACATGATATAACCCGTAGAATAGGTGCATGAAAATAAGGTGAATAAAGAGAGATAAGCCACCTATGAGGAATTGCAGGGGAGCATTATCAACTTTCAATTGTACCATATTGGCTAAAGATAAATAGCAAAAAAAGACAGACATGCAGAAGGGCAGGCAGCCCAGAAACTAGTAGCCTTTAGAAGTAAAGTTAATGCAACCTGGAATTTATACAGCCCCTCTTTAAAGCCTTCTGTCACAATACATACCTCCCTGTCTGTTGGTACATGTCGTGCAAGTTTGACTTTGGCAAAATTTCCCTTGCCGATAGTTTTGATTAGCCGATATTTTCCTATGTGTGGCTCATCGCTCCCACGACTGCGTACTTTGGCACTTGACAGACTGGCACTGTCCTCCTGTATAATCAAACAAGATTGCAAGCAGCAAGGAACAATCAGCTACACAGGAGTTGTAAACCTAAACAAATTACAGTAAAGTAGTACAATACAGCAGTGCCTTTGAGAGGTTCTTAGAAGAAACTATACAAGTGGCCAGATACATACAATACACCACTGACACTGATTACAATATGCAAACACCCACAAACTTGTAACATCTCAAATAACAATGAATCAATCGATTGATCGATCCAATCCGATCAATCAATCAATCCATCTTTCGCTCGCATCTCCAGAGCAAAACCACCACCCACAAAGCAAAATAATCTCAGTATAACTGCATATTATGAACAAGACGCACCTTCCCAGAATGCCTCTGGTCAGTTGAACTTGATTCTGGCAGCGCACCAAGTGCTCCTCGCGCAGCCACCGTTGCGCTCGGCAGCTGGGTTGACGTTCGGCTGCTGCCAGTGGGGGTTGCGCCACCAGGAGGTTGTTGAGGTGTGCGTGCCCCAGATGGAGTTTGGTGGAGGGCCGTCCGAGTCCGGCCAGTTCCAATGGGGGCCTTCGGAATGGGACTCGGAATGGCACTCTGCGTCGTAACTGCTGATGAAGAACTCATTGTCTTTTCAGCAGCTAAACAAAAATCAACTGCTGGTAATAATAATTATAACAACAGTAATAATAATAAATTAGATGTCAATGGGGCAATGCTTGATCTTCCAGAAATTTATTTGCCGCCCATACAGTAATTTATCCTGAGGCAGCATATCTGCCCGAGGTTAAAAAATATAATAAAAACAATAATAATATCAATTATACCCCTAATTTCATATAAAACTCTAAGGTCTCAAGCACTCGAGAGTCGTGTATAAAATCTAGACAGGAAAATTCACCTAAAATGACTAAAACTTGTCTGGAAAAGGGTTTTAGAAGGCAACTGTATAATCATTATTATTGCATACAACTGTGCCTGAGAAAGTCAGAAAAACCAATACGCAAGAAATTGACTCAAGGCCGTTACACATAAAATAGTTCCATAACAGATCTGGGCATAATTTTCATAAAGACGCAAAATACAACACTCAAAGGTCTCATGTTAAATTTCAGGCTACATAACAAATTTGGCATGTAAAAATCTATTCCATTTACACCAGGCATCTAAATTTTAAGAAATATTTAACTCACAATTTTTCAAAACTCTTCGTGCTAAGATGTACATATTAAATAGAACTTGTAACATTTTTAGTGTTTGTGATAAAACATGCTGTTTTTTCCAAAGAACTCACCACTTCCTCCCCAATTCAATTCAATACTAAACCAATTTTTGGATTTTCCAACTTCGTGAGGGTCTTCTCATGCAGTCCCATGAAGTCATTATCGTTATTAAACAGAAAATGAAATTTTGCTCATCTACAATAGCACCTTTGTAGCTAAGGTTCTTTCTGCAGGACAGTAATCAACAAAATCCAACAATCCACACTTTCCAGAAGATCTACAGAAGGATTATGCAAAGTCCTGCACAAGGTAAATTTAAAGGAACACAGCTTTATGGTGTCCATGACTCAACATCGTGTAATTAATTCATACTCAAATTTTTTCTACCCAGGAGAAACTCTGTGTTCCAGCATAAAAACCCACAGACCCCACTCACTATTTGACATGTTACAACACGGAAAACAACCATTAACGGGTGGGTGGATCAACCAATGATTATACGAGGGGTGAATGGTTAATGCACGGTTGACTGATAATCATTAACATCAATATTTGTACTTTCGATGTGTGCATCTTTGTCATTTTGTCACAAAAGTTGTGGAATAATTTCTTCTGTCATCTATCAAATGGATATAACTTGATGCCTAGTCCAAAATGATAGCGGGTCCATAGAAGTTCAGATTGAATTTCTTATGGAACTTCACATTAGATTTGTTAAACAGAATACACTTTAAAATAACCGGACATTCTATAGCGCCTTCTTAGCCTCTTATTTACGCGAAACCGCCAAAATCGGTCACACAATGTTCGCCATACACAAATTTTTCGGTAAGATTTTGCGGACTATGATTTATCGTCGAGGACGCACAAACTTAAGACACCGCAGTGTTCGTGCTTTGCCAGCAGCAAACGAGATTAAATATTCAGATCTTTAAGAAAAAACAAAACAAAAGTTTTCGAAACGGTTTGGAGATTTAGGCTACCATTGATATGGTTTCTAGGATACGGAGAGACACAAAAAGCGACAGATATTATCTCCGATTCTCATCCTGAGCAGATCACGGTAAACAAAATGGCGATATAAAGTGCCATCACGGACGACATATTGATTCCATGCTCTTCACGAATTCTGTCCAGCGCCATCTGGCATCTGAAAAACTTCACAATTCAAAAACGTTTTAGAGCATATATGGCATTGCAATTTGTATCAAAAATCGCCGTGTACACTACAAGATGTCTGCTTTTAGGAAATTGTTGTATTGCTTTTTGAAATCGTTATGGCAAGGTCCTGAATATTTGCTGCCCAAGGATTGGGATTGGAATTGCTAAAGAATCAGCTTATTGGCAGCCGTTCGATCAAAACAAAGATCGAGTCTATTCTAAAATTAGTTCCGAGTCAATTTTTGTATGGCAAACCGAAAGACAAACTATAGTGGTTGAGGCGCATGGGAGTATTGTGTAGGATTGGTTTTGCTGAGAATTGGGTATTCGACCCCTCTCTAAATCAAAAAGTCAATGATGGAAGATTAATATTCTACTTTTCCAGTGTTTTGTTTTATTTGGTTGAGCTCAGTATGACCTTGCAGCAGGTGTTGCAGTCAATGTAATCTTAAACTCAGGCTTATTTCAGCCAAAGTCGTGGGAACCAGCTTGTTCCTGTAAATGTACGTGATTTTCTATATTGACCGTATGGCCTCGACCTTGCTTCTATTTCTGCTGGAGAGTTTAACGACTACAATTTCCCTCCCTCCCTCCCTTTCTGTCGACATCATATATTCCTCCGTGTTTAATTCGCCAGATTGTGTAATTGTACCAACACTTCACCGCTTGCAATTTCTGCAAGAGTCTTTCACTCAGACTGAAAGCACTCCTCTTCCACAGATCCTATCCTGATTCCGCTTCTTCCCTTCATCTATCCTGCCGATACAATCCAAAACACCATCCACTGAGGCCGTCTGACTGTCTACCTGCTTGACCCATTGGATCTTGACCTAGAATCAGATCTGACCCATCCTGCCTGTCGAATTTGACTGAGAGCCTGTGAATAAGCTGGTCCCTTGCGACTTAGCTTTTGTTAGGTGCTGTAGAAATCTTGAGTTTACGATTACGAACGTAATGTAACTTATCTAAATTTCTTATCTTAATTTTTTCTGCATTTATTAAGCATCACTATCTAATGACAGAGAAGCGACGGTGGTGCTGAGCGACTGTGAGTGATGGACTTGCTCAAGGTTCCTACACTGTACTCAGGTGAGGCTCGTTAAAAGTTCCTTCCACTGACATATGGTCAATATGGCCGACTTTACTAAGGGGTGCAAGAGGAACTGAAATCTCAAAACAAATTTCTGCCCCGGCGGGGATTGAACCTCCATCTCTCGATTGATAGTTCAGCTAACCACTGGTCTATCACACATAATATATATGGCCACTTGTCTTTATATTATTAATTATCACAGGCCCATACGCACAGGTCTGAAATTGCTGCGGGTTGGGATTTAAACTACCCTGGGTAGCTTAGTGACTTGGTCAAAAGTCAACCACACCAATCACGATAAAGAAATTCCGGCCACAGTTTTTGGTTTCAATTCTTTTGCAGATGCCGAGTTGTTTATGTTTACCATTACAAATCAGATTTCAGTAGGATATGCTGCGAGGTCATTGGTTGCTAAGGCTTGTCTGTGGAGATTAAAAGTCAATCATCAAGCAGTCTTTATAAAATACTTTTAGGCCAGGAATATCGTTTCTGACCTTCCTTACAACACCCAGTCATTTGTATGTATATTACTTTTTAAAGCAAAAATTGTAATAGCAGTTTTTCCAAAGATATGTTCCAAAATTGTCATAAGCCACTACACTTTGGGCGTTTCATACCCATTCAACCATGGGTGTTTGCGCCTTTGAACTTGTTGTGAGTTAATATCCTAAATCATGACCCTGACCAAAATTTCACAAATCCAATCCTGGCTGATATAGGCAATAAGTGAGTCACTGTACAAAAAGTAGTAAATGTGTGCAAAGCTGCCGCGAATAATGGATACATTAAAACAAAATGACAGTGACAATCATTATTACTGTGTCATAATTGTTTTATAAGTTAAACAGTACCTGTAATAAAATTAATAAATTAGATACGGTAAGACAACAGCGTCGATAACAGTCAGATAAATTAATTTATGTAAAATAACTGAGACTGTGAACATAAAAATTTCCATCTGTAAAAACATCCCAAGTAAATACAAAGGTATTGCTTTATTTTCTGACCTTATCCCAGCATCAGATTCCATCCTGAGGGATGGTCAACCCTCAACATACCAGGATTAGGCACTAGGCACTTGACCTAGGAAACTGCACCACTGAAACTCAGCGGCCATTAAAAGATCAAAACCAGTTTGAACCTACATGAAATAGCTAGAACCAGTTTGCTCAACAAGTGCCTTTTTTCTGAAGTGATTCTACTAAAGGCCACTAAATTACATTTTGCAAATTTGCTTTACACAGCTACTTTACATGTAACTTTATATCACTTTTCACTACTCAGATACCAATCTCTAAGAAGAACCAGGCCATGCTCTCTTAAATTAATGCCTGATAGCAGCAGAAGGAAAAACTAAGCAGGGCCTTTTGTCACTGAAAATTTCTGGTTGCAAGCCACAACATGTTTGTGTTGCACGTCTTTGACATTTGACTTTGTTCAGCAAACATTTTCAAACTGCCTAAAAATCTGTTCTTTAGATCAGTCAGATAGCCATGTGTCCAGCACTTTTGTCAGGTGCTTAAAATGTGCTACATTAAGTGTCTTAACACATACATGCATAAAGCCTTAGCACACCAGACATTAAAATTTTAAGGGCCTCCTCATACCTGCCACCTAATTATTTGTGCACTTATTAAGCGCCACTATCTAATGACTAAGCATCAATTGATGGTGCTGAGCAATTGTGAGCGAAGGACTTGTTCAAGGTCCCTACACGGTAACCATCTCAGGGGAGGCTCGTACTCTCCTGTACTCTCCACATTACAAGCCAAGCATTCTACCCAATCGGCTATTGTGCCCCACAAATCCAGACTCCAACTGACAAGTCAAAGGAAGATACACAAAGCAAAAGATGTCGTTCTCAGAAAGAACTCAGATCTTAAAACCCATTGACAGACTTTTATTCAGTCCTTGGGATTTTGTGGTCATTCTTGCCATTACACAGTGAAAAGAACACATTCTCTTGAAAACAATTAAGTGCAAACAATGATCACAGTGGTAATGTTCAATATTCTCACTCAATGTAGGAGCAAGAGTCGTGCTTGAATCACGTGCAAAATTCGTGTTTCAACTGCTCTTCCTGGTTGTGCTCGGGAACAGCAATTAAAACAATAAAGTCGAGAGTACAACAGTGGAACGCAAGTGAGGTGCTTAGGCCCTTCAGCTGGCAATGGATTAATCCCAAGGTCCTGAACACGAGACCAGTGCGTCCCAAGACTTTACTTCCCAGCCTGCACCAGTACCAAATTCTACTGCTTGGTGATTGAGACGTGCATGCACACAACTTACCCAGTTTCCACGGTGTCTGCTCAGCAGGTTTGAACCCACAATCGTCAGATTAATTAGAACAACTCACAGATTAATAGGTAAATGATAGCGATTAACATGTTGACTAAAGAAGTACTGACGGGGATTAAAAACAGAGATGAAGACAACGGTTAAAGGTAATGACTAAAGAACGGGATCAGAAAGGACAGCAACTGTGTGAAGAAAAAGTGCAAACATAGGACAACAATTAAGCGGTAAGAAAATTATAAACAAGGTTATAAGTTTGAATCCCAATATAAAAGAACATATCGTCTGCATCTTTTTCGAATAACAAAGGCCACTGTAACTGCTTTGTTTGTTGCCAAGACGATCGTTAAGTGACAACAGCCAGTTGCCATGACAACTGATAAATGTTGAGCGAATGGATCCTGATCGAAGCAGTCCACAAGGAAACTGAAATGTTTGCACTTGCAAAGTTTTACATCGCACCAGACTTGATCTGTGCCAGATATGATCGCGGAAACAGAATCGTGGCACCCAATCTCAACTGTGATCCCCATTTAATCACGGATCGGATTCACACATTGCACCAGATCCAAGCTTTGAACACAGCACCACAATCTGTTTGTCAGCCATCTAATATCTTGACACCGGGTTTGATCACAGCCGTACATATCTGATCGACATGCAGGTTCAATCATAATGCCAGATTCAATCAATCAATCCATTTGACCAAGCAGACAAAACTGGCTCAAACAACATTGCAACAGATTTGATCACAGCACCAGACTCGATCATCTCGCCTATCTTCTCTATTGACGGATTTGATCGCTCACTTGATCACTCAGCCTTGTGCCTGGCACCACACCGGCCATGCCTCACCGAGCACTGGTGACAGGCAGCAGCAAGCGGGTAGCACACAAGACATGGCATGACAACCGAAAGCACTGTAAGCACAACCCACTTCCTACGATTACGTGGATCCGCATGATTGCACACACAGACCGGCCCGTAGTCACCTTCGTCGTCTGCTGTGAGATGATAGAGGGCACCACGTGCGCATCGCATGCAAGTCAGCACTTCGATTGTCCGAAGACATCCGCTCGGTCGATCGGGGCACGCCCCGCGACGGTTCTCCGAGAGGAGAAACATCTCACGGCAGTAGACGCAACGCAGTCGCTGGTGCAAACGACGCGGGTCACTTCCCCGGGATTTCGAAGACTTCGGCAATGGAACAACCGAAGTGGATGATGAAACTTCCAGACTCTTCTGGCTCGTGCTCCGTGCCGCCCCGAAATAGCTCGGACGCCCGACCGATTCGAGCATGGGGTACGAGTACTCGTGCGGTACGTGGTCCTTGATTGGCGCTGTAGTGGCGGCGAGATCTGTCTTGGAGAACTGGACGTAGGCGCTGTCCGCGTTGTGCGCTGGAAGGGGCTCGGCTGAGGACGTGGCCTCGTCACTGGACCGTCTCATTGCGGCTGTTCGAGCTCGCGAAGACTGGGACAGCCGGTTGAAAGCGTCCGAGAGAATTGCCCCGTGGCCCGGAAGTGGCTTCCGGTTGCAGACGATATTCAGGTGTGGATAGCTTGATGGGTGATACATTACAGATGGCATAGCATGTGTCGGCTGCAGCGCAATCCGCATCGAAGAGGCTGGAGAGGGGGTCCTTGCTCGCGACCCAGGCAGCGAAACAGTCTCCTTCGGTGGCCTCGGTATGCTCTGTGACAAAGACACACATTTATTCTAGACTCACGTGTAATGTCAACTGATTTGATCTAAGAACTTTTTACAGTGCAACAAATAATGCAGTAGGTCACTGCTAAGCGAAAAAGGAGGCAACCCAGGACCACCGTGGTCGTCGGCTAGAAGAACACAAAAAGCCTCTGGGTCAATAATGCTGTGTGTAAAACCAGTTGTATTCCATATCTAAAGACTGGGTTTAAAGCAATTCCTTGGTAACTACACAACTTATTCTTCTGCATCATGATCCCAGGGTTGAATGAAAATACCATCGCTCTGCAGTGCATAGCTTTATGGTTGCCTGATATCCCAGAATATCTCTACATATAAACAAGCTTCTCATTTCCAAGGGAACAGTTCTATTTGAGCTAAAATTATTATACGTTACAGATTTCTACAGTAGTAAAATTAGTACTACTACTTCTAAATTACTACTCTACTACTACTGCTAATATTACTCTAGTACTACTCAACCAATTCTGAGGAGGGTTCCCATCCAATCATCTCAGAATTGGTTGAAATTTTAACCACATGTTGCAGTATGTATTGGATGGAAAAGCTCAAACTTTTTCTGCAATATTTAAAATACTTTCCAAGATATCGTCGATTCCGTGACCTCACCCTCAGAAGGCATTTCATGAAACTTCGAGATATCCACTTTTTCCGAACTGATACCTCTTGAGCTGTTAGACCAAATTTGATGATTTTTTTATCAGCTATATAGTTTCTTGCATAGATTACAAAAATATAATTATAACGATAAAATAATAAAATTAGTAGCATAATAAGTAGTAAACTCTTATAAAGTATAAGTATTAATAATTAGTAATTAATAATTGCAAACCGGATGTGACGTATCTGCATCCTCTTGCGTTTCTTCAACCATTTCACCTACTCCTAAAATTAATAAATAATTTCTTTGAAAAAATAAACTTAATTTAAAAACTCTAATCAATTGGCCTTAGCAAAAGAATTAAAACAATTATCACTCAACAGTCATTGTTAAAATAATCATTATGCACAACATAAAATCTCATTTTTATGCATGTTTGTTTACAGTAACCAACAGTACCTTATAACATCAATCAGGAAAGGTGGAAGAACAGGTGCATGAGTTAAGCTGGTGCTTACTGTAAACAATTTCTCGTCACCAATTCCTGCAGGGCTGTACATGGAGAATTTGAGGCAACTGGGCCTGCACACAGGCATACACGTACGCACGCACGCACACGCATGCACGCACGCACGCATGTACACATGAGAAGCCAGTCATGAAATCCCTGTTTGGGCAGAAGTATCTCAGCCTGAATGAATGTGTCGAAGCATTTTAATAGCATCTTCATGAATCTCTTAAGAATTCATACTGATTACTACTTGTTGTGTGCAGCTGGCAATGAGGTGGAAGGCTTGGCATCAACGTGACACAAGCCGACACACGTGACAAGCACCGTACAAGAGCAAAACCACATTTGTACGTGACTCTGTAGGTGACAGTCAGTGCGTAAATGTGACAAGGTTACAAAGACCTGTCCTAGCCTGAAGTCAGGTGGCAACATACTGAATCCATTGTAGCGGTTTAATGATGATGTTTGATTGGAAGCCCAGCTGGGGGGATTTGCATTCATCCAGCCTGCTAATTAAAAATTAAACAATTAGACATGCTTGGCTGCGAATTTTTAGGTGATTCAGTTGGTATAAACATGTGCAAGTGACCTTGATGATGCATCTCTTCACTGAAAGTTTGCTGCCACAAACAGCATGTCCACACGACTCATAGCAGCAAGATGAAACTGATCTGAAGCACAGACTTGTAGCCATACTCTCAAGCCCCAAAACTCCTGGGTTCAGGCATGGTCACTGCGAGACATGACAGGGATGTAAGTCTTTAACAAAGGACAAATGGAATCCGTGCATCCTCCAGACTGGTGTCTAACATCGACAACATGAAGTCAACACTTGTGATGTTCAATTGATGCCAATCAGCCACACTGCAGTTTTGGTTGTGAACTTCTGAGGATCACTCAGCTCACGGCAGCAGAGTTCACAAAACCCAGACCATTGCCTGATGACTTCAAAGGTCTGTATGGATCAGACTGGTGATGTACAACCAAAATCACCACCTATGCCAATCAGGTGTAAAAGCATGATGATGTATACATTGTCAGCAGCATAAACAGTATTATCATGGACTGCTAAAGCAGCTATCTCAGTCAAACAATGTATCTTTTAGCAGACTGTGAGCCTCACTGCATAACAACAACAACCCACTCCATAACTTTTGAAATGAAAATCATTACACTAATCACCATAATAACACAAGTAACTATGATAGTCAGCACAACAAATCATCATCATTGTCATCATCGTCATAGGAAATGGGACAAAATTATATGACATGACATCATACTGCAGCCAGTGAGTTGAAAACATCGATTTCACCAGATCAAGAATCAACCCATGGGCATACAGACAGGCAGCTGTACACGTGTATGTATGAATGTAGTATTTATGTAGTATTTATGTACGTATGTATGTATCTAGCTATTTACATAGCACCTTTAAGAACTTCACAAAGGCTGAACCAGCAGTCAGCCACCAGGTATTCATGGATTTATTCATTTATTTGCTGCATTTATATAGCACCCCTTTTAGAAGCCCATCCCCATTAAAAGAGAAGTTTCAAGTGTTGATGAGAGGAGTAGAAAGCATTTGCGACCAGCAGCAGTCACAGAATGTCTGTCGGTCTGTAGCAATATATCTGATGTTCGCATAAAGTCATGATTTGTCAAAAGGGGTGCCTACTTTCTCGGAGGTGTACAGCAGCCTTGTTGATGCACTTCTCAAAGACCTGGGCATCGGCTGAGCTGTGGAAGGTGAGGCCGAATCGCTCACCCTGCGTGCGCCAGTGATGGAAGGTCGGAGTGGCCTTCGTGTACGAAAGGTCCTGCTTCAGGACACAGCTGAGCGTCACCTAAATCCAACACAACACAGTAAAATCATTTATATAGCGCCTTTTAAGAACCCCATAAAGATACTGAACTGTTAAGTGACAAGTTTTACACTCTTAAAAGTTAAGTCTTGTAACAGTTGACACAATAGTGTGGCCCGAACACTGATGGACAAAATCAGCAGCTTTCTGTGGTAGCTAGACAAATATCTCAAAGCATGTCACAGGGGATGTACTTTGATGGCAAGTCCAAGAATGCTCCAACAAGATCAGGACCTGTTATTACCAGACATCACAATGCAACATTACAGTATGATGCATACACTACAATACAATTTAATAAAATACAATAACACAATACAATATGTTACGCTACACTACAATACAATTTATAAGTGCTCCTTAACCAACCCCTCAAGAAATAAAAAAACATTAAAAATCATTACATTATGATCGGGGTAATCAAAATACAGTACAATAAAATACAATAAAACTTACCATAATGCACTAGTTTTAGGGCCACTGAACAATTAAAATTTCTGTCACGAGTAACCACTTTCATGATCAATGATAATTATCTTCGTTTTTACCTCTTACTTATTTTCTGTTGCACCAAAACAAAAAATCTGTAGGCCTACTTACTTAATTAAAGTATAGGTACCTGCGACCTACTTCTGGTGAATGCCATTGGTTAGAAAGATGTACAGGCTATCTAGCCATCCCAGCAAATAAAGTTTTATCAGCATAAATCAAGAAAATAAACTTTACGAGGGCAGTAACAACAAATGATTGCAGGCTTCAATTTACTGCTCTTTGTGCTAGAGACTTAGAACACATGGCGTGCTCATCCGAATTTTTAAAAAATAATGTATGAATTGCTGCAAATCTTCATACACCATCTCAACTAGCTGATGATTGCCATGCTTTTGAGGATTTCCGTAGAGCAAAGTAAAAAAGCGTGTTACATTTGTGTTACTTTTTTAACATAAATCCAACAACAGGACAACATTTCCTCAGATGTTGCATGGCTCATCACTGAACCGCCTGTATTGAAAGAGGTACCAGGATTCAAACCCAGAAGCAGAGTTAACAGTCTGACACAGTCAGTCACTGTGCAACAAAGAATTACACGTACAGTGTGGTCAGAGACCCTTTGGCCGTCGATGAGGTACTGTAGGTCAACGTTTGATGAAGAAAGGGTGCGAAGGCCGACCAGGCTAATGCCACCCCCGCTTGTGGGGACCCAGCCTCCGGAACTGTCATCACGGGTCATGACCTGCGCTTTCACCTTCACTAAGTACTCCTCCCTGAAAACAATCAAGCATAATCACCTTCATAAGTGACTTCATTAACTCAGTATCATCACTGACATCAAGCTATGTGGCGTGCGCTTATCTCATGTAACAATGAAGAAATGAAGACATGTTGTCAGGTGCAGAGTATAGACAAGAAGTTTTCTTTAAAAAGCACTGCATAAAAGTGCACTTGCGATTACGATTACAAGTGGCACAACCGAGACAACAGTTGTGTTGTGGATCTAGACTCTGTGCCCCATACAGACCTGTGCCAATACCCATAATGACAATAATAAAATTTTACTTTTCATCGGCATATGTACTTACATCTGAGATTTTTAGTGTTGAATGCCAACACAGTGCGGGTTGACGTCACCTCTGAGATGTGCCTAAAAGGTGCTATATGAATCTTCAGATACATACATATATACATACATAAATATATAAATGCTCGCATGCATACATACGTACATGAGTGGGTCTAAGCTAAGTACAGCTCAAAACTGTGTAACAGAAACAATACCAGAATTAATCACCTTAAATCGTCACTTATATAGTCTAATATATTCTAATAACTTCTATAGAGCCATCATACAAGGCATCAGTCAATCGTAATCTCAAGATTTCTACAGCGCCCAACGAAAGCTAAGTCACGGGAACCAGTCAACGGTCGCTTCAAGTGATATCGTAGTCAAAAATCATGATCCGCGCAAAATATACAGCACAGTTTTACTGGCATTGTATTGAATACCTGGACTCCGAGTTTGTTTCATCTTCTATTCCAGATCCGCAGCTCAGCTCCTTTGCCACAGCTTCAGTCGCCCCAGCCATACGTGACCCCAGATCTTAATGCCAAACTTCTGGCTGGTGCCTAGCTGGACCAACCAGCAAACAGGTTTGGATTCCTTTCACACCCAGAGAATTTCAGCACTCTGGTTTCCAGCCAAAACTGGCTTGCCGTTATAACAAATAACTCCAAAGAGGCGAATCCATAACTTTTATGAAAAAATCGGCATCAGAGTGATGTCCATAATACTGATCATCCAGCAGTATCACGCCACCTCAGATTAATCCCACCCAAACTAGGTATCCGGTTAAACTCAATTTATCGTGGTGACGGATCTCACCCAATCAGTTCAGTGAAAACGCGCAGAGTCGAGGCCATACGGTCGCTCTAGAAAAACGTGTACATTTTACACTATCGTCTCGTAACGCGGACTTGCGGTCAGGGAGGCGTATCCATGAGATTTGTATAGAGTATGCCCTATGCGGGAGGCCTATAATAGAGGGGTGTCTATCCGATGGTTGGCTGTACAGCGTCAACATACAGACGGTCACAAAATCTGTGGTAAATTCTCCAATCTGCGACCCAGTTCGACGAATCCGCAGTCGACCGTTCGAATTTTTGGTGAAAACCAAGAAAAACGCGTAGTTTTTTCCTCATATCTTCCTTTTTACTAATGAATGAATGAACAAACGAACGAATGAATGACAGGGCATAGCGCGCATGCGCCATGACCCCGCCCACACACGACGATGACCCTCGTCGGTCTATGAATGAATGAAGACCGATGATGACATAATGGCCGCGTTTTCAACTCCATGTATAGGCAATTGGATGGAGGGTCTCACAAATTTTAATGCAAGCATCAGTATAATAAATAGACTGGAAATCCAAAATCTATGAATGGGCGCCACACCATGTAAGGTCTCCGTGTACGGACCGTGCTAGCCCGAGTTTCAAATCTCTGAAATAGGCTAAGCCACGACCTTGACGCGAACCGGCTTCCTCACACACAGAGGCGCCTTAACTCACGCGTTTAACCAGCGTAGCTAAACAGGTCATTGAAATGGCACCCAGTCAAACGGGCCGCGGTGGCGAAGGATCTCACCCGATTAATTTCTTGAAAAATGGGCAGGATCGAGCCCATACGGTCGTTGTCGAAAAATGTGTAGGCCTACATTTATATTTCTTTGAATTAAACGTAACAAAGACTCGAGATTATGACAGCATGAAAACTTTGGTTTCAAGTCGGAAGGGAAAAGGAATAACCAAAAAGACCGAGTAAAAGCCAAGGTGCAGCCCAGATGGGTGGGGGTGGGTGAGTCATAGACAGGCAAATGGTGAATGAAAAGTAAGAGCGTGGAGTTCGTCCAACTCGACACCGGTTTCGTAGAATTGGTAAAATCTGCACTCCGTTGGAATTCTGACTTGAATGGCACTTAAACTCGCTCTGTCATATTAAGTGTAGGCCTATCTGTCTCGATCTCACTCGTTGTTTTGTCGTCTGCTTTGCATATCTCTTGTCCTCCTCTCTCTTACTCTTCTGTACCTATCTGTTTATTTGTTTTTCCGTACTGCCTGGCATTTCTCGCTCTTGACCTGGTGTGAAGTCGTGGTATGAGCTGTGGCACTTATCTGTGCAAGCGATAAATAGGCCTGTTGGTGGCTTGTTGATTATAATGCGAGTAGGCCTACGATGCTCCGGGTCTCGCTTCTAAGTCTTTGTATTTGGGCTTTGATCAAAATGACGCTCAAATGACGCAGAGACACCTACGCATGGCTTCGTCCTTATATACAGGCCTACATGCATATATAGTAGCGCTCTGTAAACATAAGAAACTGATCAAGGATGTCTTGTTGTCTGCCCTTTGCAGCCTATGGTGGTTGCCTACATTGCATGGCGCTGTAGGCTACATCAGCGTCAACTGGCGAACTGAGTCGAATTTAGTCATACTTTATTCGCCAGGACATCGGCCACTGGGCGTTGGACAAAAACGCGTCCTGCTCTGAGTCAAAGACTGAGGCCATTATAACCACTTCTGACTAATCGATGGTTTCATTGCGACATACTAAAAAGAAATTGATTGGAAGAAGATGCGAGCCGGCGAATGACTCATAGAACCAACGAAAGAATGAAGGACCGGAGCAAATAAATGACGAGCGAACGAACGACTTCGATATAGTGAATGAACAAATTGACGAATAGCGGTGGACGAATAAAAGAATTTAAAAATTAATGAATGAATGAATATATCAAAGAATGAATATGCGAGTTGTCTTCCAAAAACCTATTATATACATTCTATGCAATTGTAACGTAAGCCGAGCGACGCTTTTACCTTAAATGGCTTGGCGCCCATTGAAACGGGCAGCGGCGGTGAGATGTAAATGTACACGGTTTTATACAGCGACCGTATGGCCTCGACCCTGCTCATTTTATTAGGGTGAGATCCTTCCCCAATGCTGCCCGTTTGAATGAGAGCCACGCCTTTTAAGGTTCTCATGTACGGACCGCGATAGGAGAAGTATCTCAACCGTTTAATTCATTGAAAAAACGAGCAGGGTCGAGGCCACTCGGTCGCTATAGAAAATCGAGTAAATTTGCATCTCGTTTTATCTCTGCTTTGTCCAGGCAGCCACGCGGACTCGGCCAACAGCGCTGAGAACTGATGGCAGGGTAAGGACTCGATATGACCCGACGAACGTGACTGTCATGGCAGCAATCCCTCAGGCTAAGATATCATCGATCTCCGCTCAAAGCATAACCGAGTGATGTTACAGTTTTCTTTTGCCGGGTATGGAATGGGAGCGCTTCTAACGCGACCCTGTGAATGTCTTAAAGAACTGACTCACTCACTCACTCACTCGCTGAAAGGAAGAATGAACAAAGAAAATTATTACCGAATGTGCTTCTAAGAGAACACTTCAGTGCCCGCGGGGACCAGAAATGACTTTGATCAGCACACAGGCCTACATAGGCCTATTCACAACTTCGGCGACATTCATGGACTCGAATTGGGCAATGTTAGCTTCGCATCAATGCGCGGCAATTAATATTCAACAATGAAACAAGTGATGCATAGTACCGGTTGTCCGTGTTAGGCCCTTGAGCCCACGCGGTACTGGACCGGATAAGAGGTGGGTGGGTGGTGGGGGCGCTTAGCATTGTACCCTCTTCCTCTCTCAGGCTCCATCCCGTTGAGCCGCCAGCATCGTACAGGCAACGCCCCCATTTTAATATTGCTGAAATACGAAGCGCTTATACATCTTTCTACACGCCATAGAAATGAAAGCCTGATAAAACATTCATACATTGACGGGCTATGATGTTCAGCAATACGAGCCTTGAATTATACTGTAACGTTGTATAGTCCGTCTAGTGTCTAGCTATGCAGACCAATTTAACAGACAGCAAGCACTTATTTCTCTGAGCCTTCCATCTGTGTAGTACGGAAGCCCATAGGGGATATGCGATTATCATTTTTTTTATTAATCTAGTGCGTACTAGATAGTATCTAATGGAGTGATCGTCTGCTCTTTTAATTCATGGTAGCCCTTTGCTTTTATCGTAGAGCTATTATAAGATAGCCTAATTGCGTTGTTAAGAGAGCCTCGTGTTCTTATCAGTCAGCCTCGCATTATTTAGACCGTCTTACATTATTAAGAGATTGTTTTAGCACCGTTAAGATAGCCTTAAATTCTTATAAGTCACCTTAACACTATTAAGATGGTCCTACGCTCTTATCAGAGATAGCTGAGCTATTAAGACAACCTCTCGCTCTTATAAAGACAGCCTTACAAATATTATATAGCGAATCCAGGGCTCCTGCCTGACAGCCATACGCTCTTCTTAGTCGACGAATACAGATTCTTAATGACAGCCTGTAGAATTTTGAGAGTACGCACGGTCCCTACACTCAGATATGTAGACGAAGTTTCAAAGGTACCTCCGCTTTCCTCAGGGGCCTGTCCTATAGGCCTCTGTACGATAATTAATTAGACATTGAATTATAATAAATTATGCATGAATAGCCTACTCTGTGGTTGGCTTGTGCCTCCCTCCCAAGCCGCTCCTTTACTTTTGTCTGTCGACCAAAACCTCCCACGCCTTCGCCTTAAACCAAAACCCAGTCATTGCGCAAAGTATTTGGGGCATACAACCGAACATAGCCAAGCACAGTGCTAGAAACAATCGCCATGAGCGAATGGCTGCAAGGGCGTCATCGCGGGGGAACCAAAGGGTCACGGCCACTCGAGAAAGGGGGGGGGCAGAGGTGCTTTCTGGCCGAATTTTAACCCTAAAAGCAACAAATTTGTGTGCCCAATTATTTCGCACGGGCTAAACCTTGGGTGGTCTGATTGGGGAGGAAAGAAGGCGGTGTGGAAGCAGAAATTTTGGTGATTTGCAAACGGTTGGCTAAGTCTTTACGACAACTAAAGGTCGTCGGACTTTTCTGGAGACTAAAAGAACAGTCTTCCTTATACTTGTCTCTCCTCGTCTTGATCCGCCCGTGAATGCCCCTCCCACCCTCAAAAAACCGTACCGATACCCTTGGCTAAAATTCTACACTGCCAGAGACAATGTCTGGTCAAATCAGAAACCATCCTGGGCTAAATGCTCACAGATGTTTGCTTCAGCATCTAAGCTCATCATTTGTGGCATTTTCAAGACAGCGTGGCTTTTATTGGCTGCCGCGAAAGTGTCTGATGACCAAAATGCACTCGTAAACGCCAAAACACTAGTGAACGTAACTGTAAGCTGTCTAGAGGGTATAGACACATTTATTGTGGCCTATATGCACAATGACCTGCTTCTGATCGCGATAAGTGCCTGGCTTCATGAAAGTCTATACGGCTGCGATCCATCTGCCACAATGACGAATCTGTTTATTAGGCTACCAGACAGCTTGTGTTTTCGGGTCACACTAATTTCTGCTGTTACCAGATATTGCTACTAACAGCATGATTTGTTCTTCATTACCAGACAACCTGCGTGTGTGTTTGTTTTTGCATATCTTCTGGCCCCTAGTTTCTGATGTTGTCAGACACTGCTTTTAGGAGCACGATTGTTCTTCATAACCAGACAATCTGTGTGTGGTCGAGCGCTCTGGCTACACTGTCGTTACTTCTAAGAGTTCGACTCAGGTTTTCCATCGGGCGCCACATAAATAAATCAGTCGTCGCTCATGGTCGCGTAGGACGCGACCTGGTGACGGTTTTTGACGACGAAGTAGACGACGACGATGGAAAGAACGAGGATGCCAAACGCTGTCGCTACATAAATCGTGGAAGGGTTTGGTGAAGCCAGATCAGTCTGGATCTTTCGTCCGTCGTCTGCAGCGTATGTCGTCTGCTTCTTCGTCAGATCACACGTCATCTCTAGAACCACCAGCAGACGAACGAAGCTTCATATCACAAGGCATTTCTGCTAAGAACAGACACTATCTGTAATTCAGTTAAGAGACCACAATGAAGGGCCGCAGGCTGATATTGTGGATCGGTTGTTCTGTCAGGTATATGATATGGACAGACAGACAGACAGACAGACAGACAGACAGACAGACAGACAGACAGACAGACAGACAGACAGACAGACAGACAGACAGACAGACAGACAGACAGACAGACAGAGACAGACAGACAGACAGACAGGCAGACAGGCAGACAGACAGACAGACAGACAGACAGACTGACTGACTGACTGACTGACTGATTGACTGACTGAGAAGAACATCAATGTAGTGTGACAGACAGACAGACAAACAGACAGACAGACAAACAGACAGACAGACACAAACCGTAGCTGGTCCATGAAAGGGGATCGGAAGAGTTGGCTTCAGTTACGATTCCAATGCGAAGCTGAATCTGAATCTGGCTCCAATCAATCGATCCACAGTCGATCTTACTCGCCACCTGGTGACTACCGACTCCATCAACTTGAGAAGCTGCCACCTGGCGACTGCTCGTGCACTTGTAGACCTGAAGAGTGGACGACGGACTGGATGCTAGGACCTTCGCCGCTGACGGCAGCACTGTTCGCGTATTAAATATCATGCATAAAACTATAAGAGAAAGGACGGGACAGCAGGATATAGAAAACATCATCAGAAAGAGAAGACTGAAATGGATGGTTCGCGTAACTCGTATGGACAAAGATAGATGAAGCCGGTCAAGCAATGCTGAAGGGAAACGGAAGAAGGGAAGACCAAGGAAGAACTGGCCAGAGACCTTCGGAGACGAACTGATGTGTTTGGAGATGTCGTGGGATGAGGCAAGAAGACTGGCGGTCGATGGAGATGAATGGAGAAGCTGCGTTGCCCGATGTGCAGACCTGCAGAGGAAGGACTAAGTAAGTAAGTAAGTATAATACATAGGGAGTGGACAGATGATATAAGGGATTGGTGTAAGCAAGACTTGCATGGCTTGATAAGAACAGCGCAAGATCGGGAACTGTGGAGACAAGTGACAATGCATGCAGTGGACACCTACGGGCTCTTGACCCATGGATCATGATGATGAAGTATAATACATACACACAGCTGACCTATATCATATAGTGTTAGGAATGTCCTGCATATAATCGAATCCGAATGGTGCAGCTGTAGCATAATTATATATGTACATATATATACATAGGCGGCTGAGCCACAGGGTCTGGGGTCACCTGACCCCCAATTCTGAGCGCACGGGTTTCTTTTACAGCGTGGGTCCCCACATTTTGCATCAAACTCGTCGGTTGCGCGCTCTCGACTCCCCTGGCGCCTCGCTCTTTACCCCCACAACTTTTCATTTGCCTCCGCCGCCCCTGTGTATATATAATCATATTCATAAGCGTGGGTTGAATAAGTGCTTTCTCTTGGTTAGCAGTCCAATTTCCAGCCGAAGCTACGTTGTCTTTGTGGCACCACTCGGCCAGCATACCCATATGGGGCCATATGGGACCAATACTCCCATATGAGACACCTATAGCATACACTAAATAGGGCCCATGTGGGTTCATCGAATGGTCATGGACATGCTTACAAGGAGTAGATAGGCAAATTGATGAGATTTAAATACAGCTCACAATTATGTAGGATATTCGAATATTTCAAATCGATACGAGGTAAATGAACTCGATACTCGAGACTTTCTACTATGAAAAAACCCACTGAACGTTACGTTACGTGCACAGTTACCAATTTCCTGCTGCGCACGAGATGAGCTGGATATGTTGACACCCAGAGTGGCATCCACGACGATCCAGTCTAACCCTCCATCCACCTCCGTTCCATTGGTCACCTGCAATTACAATCACCTGAACAGTGAGTGGGTGGCTGCAGAGTAAGAATACGTCGACTACCATAAATGCCCAATGTAATGTAATGTAATCTGATCTAACCTATTTGAATAGTCTCCAATCCCAAGCATCACCACCGTAACTGCCACGTAGTCTCTCTGCCTGACTCTTGGATCTTGACCTGGAACCGAACACTTGCCTATCGATTTTGTTTTGACTGAGCGCCTGTGAATAAGCTGGTCCCCGTGACGTGGCTTTCGTTGGGCGCTGAAGAAATCTCGGGATTACGATTATGATTACGATCCTACAAAGCCACTGTCATTTTGCACAATAGACTTTATCGTTCTCTGTGTTTCTGTCCATGCACCTGCAACCTCTGCTTGTTTGCCGGTCTGCTTGTCAGTCCGTCTCTTTGATACATACAATTATGTATAAGCTTAAATTCTTTTTAAAACTAAGATTACATTACATTGGGCAATGTACAGCGCACACCACAGCCTTGGTTTAACTCTGCTAGTAGCGTGGGGGTTGTTTTTGGTTCTACTAGGTCTCTCACCGACTACACGTGTGAAAGGTATTTGTACCTAAGTATTGCATAGGTTTTCTGTTCAGCAATGGATTTGTTTCGAATTGGGGCTTATAGTTTATAAAACATTAAACTCTGGCTAACCACAATACTTACAATCAGTCGTCATTATCCCCAGACTTGTCGTTATTTAACCAGGGCATCTGATTGCCTTTCTTAGGCGATACTTAAGACTAGAACTATTATTGGTGAGCAAGTTATTTCGTCTACTGGGCGTAGAGTTTGGAACTCTGTTCCCGCATCTGTTCGTACTGCTCGTTCGCTTGCGTCAGACAAGCGATTGAGCAGAACGAAAAGGTAAGTCGTTCTCAAGACCTTTTCAAATTGCTTATCCACCATAGGCTGCCTCGTAGTCTTACTGGACTGATCATACAGATAATAATTAATTGTCTATGTCTTTCAATCGACGTCCTGCTGTCAGCTTAGTCTAACCTCGAGATCGAGTGCAGAGTTGACGTGGCACCGTTCGCGTGCTTCAGCTTCTGTTTTCGTCAGGTCTTCCCAGTTCCACCTGATGGACAGTCGCCCTCCTCCCGAACGACTACAGTCTGGTCCTTCGAGGTCCTTCAGCCGTCGTCCGTTGCCACTCAGGGACACCAGCAGACGACCTGCGTCTGTCTAAGAAACACACACGCCACCTGTTCATGTTCAGGCCACCTGTTTCCATTCGGTCACCGATCGACTCAGAACTCCTTTGTGACTGGGTTCGATTTTCGGTGCTTCTTCGATGTGACAAAGTGAAAGCCGAGTCATTTTACACACGTCATTTTGGAACCAACTTTTGGGCGCGAAGACATTTACATATATAAATTCACAGTAGCTCACTCACTGTCTTGCGTAAATGAAGTCAAAATTCGCTTTAAATGAAATAGATCTATCGATGAATTTCGAGATATTAATTTCAATTTTCATTCGAATGATTCGTGCAAAGTTAAAATAATTTCCAGAATGTCCAGGTAATTATTTCAATATTTATTTGGAGGCAGCCTGTCAGTTAATCGTCGATGGACAGTTTCACCATAGGTGTTGTTGCAGTGCCCTATACTGCAGTGGGCAGTTCAGACATTCGTATGCGGTCTTTTAAGTGGGCAGTTTAGAGTTTCGTACGTGGTATTTTACTGTATCAAATGCTTTTAATTAGCTGCTGGCGCCCAAACGTCACGTACCGGGGTATCTTGTATTGGCCTATAGTGTATACTGGATGAGGTAAGGTAAGGTAATGTAATGTATGATAAGGCGACTTCTATTTATTGAAAGCCTCTTTCAACGACTCTTCTGCGAACTTCACCACTGCCTATAGTCAGGTAGTGCCAGTCCCAAGCCTGGATAAAGGAGGAGGGCGACGTCAACGGCCTTTGATGCTATAAGATGTCGTTAAACATTGGAACTACTACTACAATTCTTCTGCAGATGCGTGGTAACAGCGAGGTCAGAACCCTGAACGCAGCTGTGAAAGCCAAACACAATAGCAGTGTACCATAATGAATTAAGCGCCTGAAGGCAGCTACGTCAATAGCAAACGAAATACGGTAATGTAATGGAGCTGGAAATTCATATAGCGTAGTTCTCAGCCCATTCATACGAACGGGGAATGTCGCACATTACTCCGCTAGGTGGCCGTATGCTTGCAAGTGGACGTTGCCATGACTTCCAGTCTGCGTTGTGGCAAGTACTGCCTGACTCCTGGATCTTGACCTGGAACCGAACCCTTTTGCCTAGCGATTTTGTTTTGACTGAGCGCCTGTGAATAAGCTGGTTCCCGCGACTTAGCTTTCGTTAGGCGCTGTAGAAATCTCGAGATTACGATTACGAAGTAAACAGTGATAAATAGATACGAAATAATGCCGGCACACTGTTGGTACTGGCAACTACCGGTAAAAAAGCTACCGGAAGCAGAACGGTAGGCCCACTTTTACTCCAGCTCCACCTGTAGGCCGAAAAAGGCGACATTACCCACCACAGAGTACAAATGGAGATGCAAGAGTCCGCAGAATTATATGCGTCTACCTGCTCTGTGGAATTGTAGGCGATGACTGACTTGAAGATCACGGCGTCGTTGAGTCGACAGTCGCTAGGTCGATCGTGATCTGTTAGGATCGTTGGATCAGTATCGATCGTCACGTTCTTCGATCCTAGGTATAAGATGACGTGGATCCGACCGAAGTTAAGAAGCAATTAGCAAAGCTTAAACCTAGCCACAGCTTAAACCTAGCGTTAATTACGAATTATGCCTTTAGGCATACTGACTAGCCATGCAAGTCCCTAAAAAGGTAGTTCTCCAATTCTGACTCCCGAACCTAACTACTGAATCTAACTACCGAATCTAACTACCGTGGCCAACGACTGCGGCCGGCGGTTAGCGTGTCGGACTGTCAACCAATAAGTTGAGAGTTCAAATCCACCACCAGGACAGAAAGATAAGACAGAAAAATGAGTGCATCGACCGCAAACTGTCGGTGGAATGATCATGCTGTGAAGCGCAGCAACATACCGAGGTTAAGAAAATTGAGTCGTCAACAGCTTACAACCATGGCAGCCTCTCGGGTTAGCGTAAAGCAAATGCACACGTTTTTCTATAGCGATCGTATGGCCTCAACCCTACTCATTCTTCAACGAATTAATCGGGTGAGATCCTTCACCACCGCTGCCCGTTTGAATGGGCGCCACGCCATTTAAGGTCCCCGTCTACGGACCATGCTAGCCCGAGGTTCCAATCTCTGAAATATAGCTACTACCGGGACACGAACTGGCAGGCTGTCTTCTGTCTTTTGGACTCCTCTTTGGTTTTATAACCCGGACTCACGATGGAATTTGGCTTGGACAATGGTTTTGCTTAGCAGCGACCATCGACTGATGCCTTGAGCATTATTGCGGTGGCGCTATAGAAGTTCTTAGTTTAGTATTATTATTATCCTCATCCTCAGAGGCGCCTTGACGTATAAGCGTTAACCTATGTAGCTAACCAGGTCAGTAGCTTAAGAGACGGCTTAATTTTCTCTCGAGATATAAGCCTACTGTACATTGCTTAAAAGGAAGGCATTCGTATCAAAGGCAATGGTCTCCGAGGTTTCTCACCGTCCGACAATGCGATCTCTGTCGATTTCGCATTACGGGTCCGGGATTCGAACTCGGGTGGCAGAGGTTAAAAGCAGTTGCGGCTCCAGGATTGCTTTCATGGAAGTAGGCATTTGCATGGAAGTAGGCATTTTCGGAATATTTCCGGAGCGCAACATTCTGTGACTCCATCATGCATGGGTCTGGGGTGAGAGGGTGAGAGGCGCCGGCATATAACCAAGAGGGCCGGGAGGCAAACCGCCCCCTATTGCCAATAGCTAAATCTGCCACTGGTAAATAGCCATTATCGGCTCGGTCACTTCCCTAACTTAACCCAATATTTGTCCAAATGATTTTCTGATTGCAGTGCGTGAATGAATTGCTTCTCTGCGCTTGGCTTTTATTTCGTAATTAAAAAAGACCCAGTTATAACGTTAACCGAACATGCATACCAAACACGTCTCTCTGTCTCTGTCTCTGTCTCTGTCTCTCTCTCTCTCTCTCTCTCTCTCTCTCTCTCTCCCCATTACTTACCCGCAGCAGCCGTAGGCCGATCCAAAAGGAACCACAGAACACAGATGAATATGTTCGAAACGACTTCCATCTTTCCGTATTTCTCCCTTTTCGTCTTCCTCTGTCGAATGCCAAAGGCGACTGTTTTCACTGCGCACTCCCTCGACTCCTCCTCCTCCTCGTCCTCCGATCAGTTCCTTCTCCAGATATCGATCTCTCCCATCACTTGGCGTGCGGCGCTCGGTGCGTGGGGGCCGTCCATAAACGACAAGACGCAATCAAGTTTGTAAGCAAGCAAAGTTTACACAAATTTGCAAGAAATAGGCCCATGTCAGTCACATAGGCCTATCTGTCCGTCCGTCGGTCGGTCAGAATGACAGAAAGTGAATCAGTCATCCACCAACCAAGTTGCTAACCAGTCAACCGGTCAGACTGCCATTTAATCAGTCAGTGAATTCCGGAATCAATTCACCAACCTTTGGATCGGCGCATGAATGAATCCACGCAGCCCTATCTCGTTCTTTCCTACGTCTGTATCCTTCTCGAAGCAGTCGTCGTCTGTCGTTAATGCAGAATCGATTATTCGCCGAGACGACGCCATCTGGCGTCTTTCCCGGTGCCCACTTCCATCGCCCTCCAACCCCACTCCTCGTCTCTCTTCCTTCCATCCTCCTCTCAATATTCCACCTTCGAAAAGAAATAGAAAGCAGAACGAACCAGAGACGAACGATTACAGACTGCACTGGCGGCCTTTCATATGAAATCCCAGCAGACACAAGCCTATACTCTTAACACACACATACACACGCACACTCACACGCGCACACACACAGGCATTGCAAAGCAAGGCAACGCACACGCGCACACAAACGCGCACACTTTATAGGCAGACAATGTCCAGTATCAGCCGTTGTGACTCAAAGCAAGGCGCTTCTGATTGCCAAAGATGTCTGGCTGTTGACCACACTTCATGCCATTCGGTCTCTCTTTCAATCTCTGTCATTCTGTGTGTCTCTTTCTACATTTCACCCGATGTCTTTGTCTTCATCTCTGTCAGTCTGTGTGTCTCTTTCTATATTTCACCCGATGTCTTTGCCTTCATCTCTGTCATTCTGTGTGTCTCTTTCTACATTTCACCCGATGTCTTTGTCTTCATCTCTGTCAGTCTGTGTGTCTCTTTCTACATTTCACCCGATGTCTTTGTCTTCATCTCTGTCAGTCTGTGTGTCTCTTTCTACATTTCACCCGATGTCTTTGTCTTCATCTCTGTCAATGTCAGTCTCTCTGTCTTACTTTCTTTTCCTGTTTCTGTCTTCCTATGTATCTTTGTCTCTGTCTCCTCTCTCAGTTCTCTCTCAAAGCCCATCTCTACAGCAGTATCCATCTTTCTCTTTCTCGCTCCGTGTCCGCCTCTTTCACAAACCAACGATGTCCAAACAACCATCCATGGGTAAGAAGTCCGTTGAAGGATTTCCTCCCCTTTCTCTCTAGCACAGAAGTCTGACCCGACGCTTCGTACTTTCACGATTTGATTGAGGCCACACTGTGGAGTCTGTAGGTCGCAGACACTGCTTAGGACTCCATGCAGTCAGTTAGTTGTCCATTGAAGCGTTAAACATCTCGAATGTTCCAGGAAAATTGCAGTACACAGGAGAAGCTTCCATACAAGTCCAACAACTGATGGACCACGTGCACCTGAGTACGCCCATTGCCCCTCCTCACATTCCCCACCCTCAAGCTCGCTCACTCACTCACTTACACTCACAGTCACTCAGTCACTCACTCACTCACCCACATAATTCCAGATGCATCTCTACTCTTAGTACTCTACGAAAATCACTGGTCAACTTTTGAGAATAGTGAGAAGCATTCAAACCCTAGCCATAGCCCCTTGTCACTGCATCTGATATAGTCCAGCTAAATCAGGTTACCAGTCCGACATGGTAGAAACAAGTATCAGTTTCAATCAGTTAACAATGCATCAAGTGTACATCGATTTTCAACACTTCAACATAATCCGAATAACATGTTATATCATTTGCTCACAAAATCTACGACAGTCATACATCATCTTTGTCTGATTTAGACATTTAAAACCAGAGATATTTCAGCAACTTATAGCAAAAACCTCTTAGTAATTATATTAACATCACTAACAAACGTTTGGACCTTCACAGAACCAGCACGAACCATGAAATAAGTTAAGGGCAAAACGTTGCTTATCAGAGTCTTTAAAGAGGGGCTATATAAATGTCCAGATATAAGGACAAATAACCTTTAGCAGTCAGAGAAGAAGCAAAATCAATAGCAATCATAATCGTAATCTCTCAACTTCTACAGCGGCCAAAAAATATCTAAGTTGCAGAACTAGCAATTCAGACATAAACGTTTAGCAATCAATGAAAAATTCACTCACAAAATATGGTAGAAATGTTACAAAATTTCTTGGAAATGAAACAGGGACTTAAACAAAGCAATAATTAAATAATCAATTTACAATCTTAAAAGCAATATCACGAAATCTGATTTCCTCATTAAGGTAAAAGTGAGAAGTCAAACTTAAACATATCTCCAAAATAATGACTTCAAATGGAAAGAAGGAAAAGATGTCCTAAAAATCCAACCAAAATAAGACGAAATGTATCAGAAATGAAATGCCATATTTAGAAATTATTTGAAAACATTTTAAAATCTTCAAATACTATTTTCATGAGACTTTAAAAGTAGAAATTGTAAAAATGCACTCACATCCATAATTTCATAAAACATCGAGAGGCTAAAAATGTTTATTATGTAGATACACGAAACCAAGTGAAACTTATGAACAAAAATTACACCACAGATATCAAATTTTAAAGAAAATTGACAGACACTCTGGACTTTCATCAAAAATCGTCTAGCTGCTATCCAGAAATCTTCCTACACAATTCCATATCCTGTCAAGCGAATTACTGACACTCTTCCTCCTCCTCCTCTTCTGTACCATCAAATCTTGCACAAGGACTTTGACTTGATGCTGCAGGCTTTCGACCATATGATGCACAAGGCCTTGCCAACGCATTTGTTGGATTATCCCTTCCTCCAGATTTTCCCCCATGAAATCCTCCTGTTTGGACAGGGGGCCTTCCGCTCGCATAGCGCGGTTGAGGTGGCAGGCCAGACCTTTGTGCAGCCGAGATCGGTTTGCTTCCGTTGTTGGTTCGACCTTTGCTTTTACACTGTTCTGGGTTGTTTCGCGCAAGGGTGCGTTCAAGCACGTTCTTGGCCTCAAACACAAATGCATTAAGGTCGGTTTGTGAAGATGGGGGTGCAGCAGAACAAGAAGGGGGAGCAGATCTGCGGGGCTTGCAGTTCTGTTGCGAGGTCGAAGGATGACAGGCAGAAGCGGGGCGAGTTGTTCGTGCAGTTTCGGTTGGCCGGGCGATCATCGCCGACTGAGGTCGCACAGAGGGGTTTGGAGGGTATGGAGTGTAGCCACCCGTGATCTTCATTTTTGAAACTGGATTTCCCTGAAAGAATTTCAGTGCAATCAACTTCAGACTTCAACAGCTGACAAAATTAAGATCAGCTTCCTCTGGCAAGCTGTTTGTCTCTTTCTGTTTCACAAGAACAGTGTTGAGTGTTCCCAGTGGCTAGACCAAGGCTTCACTGCCCAGTTCTGAGCATTCTCTCACTTCTCTTGTGTAAATCAGACCTAAACTTAAAACTCATCTGTTTCAGCTTGCTTATCAACATTAGCTTAACTTCTGGTTTCTCTGACTTAGTGAATTTTGACTGGGCCTCTCTAATGGATTATGATTTGACTGCAAGTTCACTTCAAGCAACTATTAATTGATGTTTTAAGTATTACGATAACATCACTATCAAAGTCATTAGATTAGATCAGATTCTACCAACTAAAGATTAGTGGTTTCTGTGAAATCTCTGAACACTAATAAGTAATATGATAAAGTAATGTAATACAATTTGCTGTTCAGGTAATTTAATTTAATGTAATATGATGTAATGTAGTGTAATCTGAAGCTGATATGTCCTTGTAAGTTGACGTTTGGAGTTAGATTCACCCCCAGCCAATTGCAACTGAATTTGCAACCAAAAGCTCCAGACAGGAATATCTGCATCTTGGTCTAGCTTCACGTGCTACACAAATTGTCTCTTATATAAATTTATATACCCATTATTATTTTATATGCATTTAAGCTTCATTTTGAAAGAGATCTGTATAGAAACCTGTTCTTGAACCTCTTGTCCTCCTTCTGTGCCCTCTCTAAAAGAACATGTAGAGAACATGTCAGTTAGCAAAATCACCAAACGGTAATACCAATAAGTGAGTAATATCAAATCGTTACTTTAATAATAATAGAAAAAATATTAAACAGTACTCTTAACAGAATTTCAACTGGATTTGGAAAAATCTCAAATATTGTCTATCTTCAAAATATTTTGGCGTAGCACCACTGTATGATATATCACCAAACAGTGGGTCTGAGGAAGAGAAATAACTGATATGAAGATTTTCCACATCGGTTGGGAACATCTCAGTACTTACAAGCCTTTAACACATCTCAGTACTTACAAGCCTTTAACACAAGCCTGTAAGATCACCTGATCTTAATGCTACAGTTAGAAACACATGTTAACAGTCGCTTACCTGCATTTCAACTGATTTAACCTAGATGAACATCACTGGACTCACCTGCATTTCAACTGATTTAACTACATGCACGTCACTGGAACTTACCTGCATGCCAAAAGGGAATCAGCAGTCTCCTCACAGTCACTGAAACAGCCAAAAATCCAATGCAATATGAAGTAATTTGACGCTTTCATAGAGCACCAATTCTACGACACTCCTCTTCACCAGCAATAACTGCTAATACTCAAGAAATCCCACCCTGCTCCAGCGAATCCGCTGCCTTCCCATTTCTCTCAGCTTAAACACAAACCACCCTAACAGGTCATTTCCTCCTTCTCTCTCTGGTCTTCTGACAACTGGGCTCAAGTGGTTCTTGACATGGTACCTTTGGATAACCCCACCGACTTGATGCAGCACTCGTGAATAAGCTGGTGCCCTGAGTTTAGCCTTTACGTAGTGCTTTTGAAATTTGGAGTTTACGATTACGATTACTCTTAAAACAGATGCAGGAAACTAGGACCTAATTTTTGAGGACTCATAGATATATACCAGATAAGCAGGTACCTTCCTTATTTTCTTTCCTTTATCTTACCATAATTCCTTATCTTTTTTATCTTATATTACTGCATAGATTACCTTTATTATCTTACCCCACCAAAATTACGATGCTTACCTTACCTTAGATTTCCGACAACACTGACTTGGTACTAACATGGAAGGAGTGTGGCCCTGTCTTGGTGGACTTCGACCTCTGCCTCCACAGTTGCGGAATATAGAGAATGGATCGCTATCGATTGGCTTTGAAGGTATCTGCCCCTGGCTTTGATCCCATGAAAAAGTACAGCAAAAAGAGAAAGATAAATCAGATGACCTTGTTGAATAACTCTAAGTCTGGGAAATAAGGACTGATTGTAAGTACTGTGGCTGGCCAGAGTTCAATGTTTTATAAACTATAAGCACCAATTTGAAACAAATCCTTTGCTGAACAGAAAGCAGTGCAGAGATTTAAGTACATGGTTTATGCACTCATCTTTGACATGATAGTTATAGCTCTAGCCAAAGAGTCCTGAACTCTGGAGTTTCTGCATATTTGATTTTGTGATACCAGTAATCAAGGCAACTAGAATCCAATGGGTTTGCTAGAGATATTCTTGAAGACATGGGACAAAATACCTAATTCTAACTACTGGTATGACACAAATATACATGTATAATGACTCACAGCCTACAGCTACCATTTACGTAGTCGGTGTGATACAGTAGAATAAAAAACAATACCCAAGCAGGATCAGTCAGCTAAACAAGCAATTCATTCAGTTGTAAAAATATAAGCCATTCAAAATTCTGAAGTTGATGTGGAGTGCCCAACAGGCCTAATAATAATAATAATAATAATGATGATAATAATATGATAATAATAATAATATTATTATTAATGATAATAATAATAATATGATAATAATAATAATAATATTATCATATTATTATTATCATTATTATTATTATTATTATTATTATTATCATTATTATTATTATTATTATTATTAGCATCATCATCTGTGTGTTAGGCTGCAGAAATGAGTACCTCCCTTTCTAGACCATGGTTACACCTCTGAATGCATGTATGCCCACAGAGATATTACCATTACTGAAGGCATGGATCAGTCAGCTGCCAAAGTGACTGACTAGCCATTCTGTTGATTTCATAGTTCATCTAGCTAGATTTCAAGATGTTTGAAAGTTGTTAGAGGTAGTGGGCTTTTAGGAGTTTCCAGAAGGAATAAAGAGAACTCAGGGTTTGGAATGAGTTTCATAGTTAATTTGATTTCTTAATTGGAAGCAGAGAAGTGTCTGCACGAGAGCCCATGCTTGTTCTATGGGACCACAATGGTCAGAGAGACAAAGTCTGAACTGATCCTTTAGTCTAAATTTCTAAGAGAACAGAGTGCATGCTGACCAGAAGGCAAGATTTTTCAACTGGTCCAGTTCATATTTTGCGTAGTTCTTCATGACCTTTCCCATTGGAAGACCCGGAGCGGCAGGAATTGACGGAACGGCCCTAAAACACGAAGAGCCATAATGTAGCTTGACCACAAATCCCTACACAAAACTTCTTTGGGTGTGTTATTGCTCTGATAGGTGTAACTCAAATGTTACATTACATTTATGATTAACATATTCTTATTACACTACTATCTATATAATAATAGCCTTAGATGAATGGTCCGTGGTCCATTGAGTACATGTACAAAAAGCAACATGTAATGCTGATGCTATCTTGTGAATATGAGAAAAAAGGTTGTAGCTAATGGAGAGCAACAAGTGATTTTCCCCAGAAGGACATTTAGCCAAACTAGCATGCAGATGCTTTGTGCAAGATAGGCTATTAGATTAACATTAATTTTGTTATTAAAGAAATCAGGAAAAGATGAATCATGGATTAGATTTTGTTCTCTCTAGAGGTATGATTCCCTGCATCAAATCAGATCTGTGGAAGTCTCACTCTTTCGGCACAATTTTGATGACTCTGTCACATGACAGGCAGTGCTGTTTTGTCAGTAGAGGGCGCCTTGTTCCAGCTGCATCATCCATATCGTCACATCCTTCACACTTGCGCTGAAGCGTGACAAGGCGCTTGGCCAGGCAGCGTAGCTTAGCCTCCAGCTGGTCCTTGAAACCATCGAGCTCTTCACGGTCCAACTTGTTCTCAAGGCCACAAGTTAGGTTGCGGACAACATCACCCTAAAAGATGTCAAGATGTCAAGGCTATCAAAGTGAAAGCATAAGAAGTCAGTGGCAATGAAGTCAAGGATTCTAAGGTCAAGAGTCAAGACACCAAGGCAAACAAAGGTAGGGGTCAACATCAGAATAAAGACATCAAAAAGAGAATCATTTTCAGAGCTGCATTAAACTGTTGTCATACAGTCTGGTCCGCCCCTCCATACATTGGTTCACTGCTAAGTGCTGACTTACACTGTCCAGAAGTTTCTGGAGAATGTCGTTGATGACCGTATGGAGTCCTTCACAGGCCATGTCAAAGCAGATCTGGCTCACCTTGTCATCCAGCTCACACCGATCAGCTTTCTAAAAATAGCAACCAAGCGAAGGTAATAGGCCTACTGCTAACACTGCTCAACCAAAATTTTATCAGATATAATGCCAACCATCTGGACCCAATTAAATTTTAAAATCCTATCCCAATTTCATTCTAAACCAATCGAATTAAAATCCTCCTAACTTAGCCTTACCAAATCTAAATAAATTCAATATAAACAAATCCAATCAAATTTTTTCTAATGGAAGCAAAATTTTAGAAAGTCTTCAGTGGAGGATTACGCCCCAAGACAATGACCAATTGAATGACTTACTCACTCACCATAAATGGAAACCAGAAATTCAGAGTTCCAGTAGAAAGCAGGAAACCAGAATAAAAAATTGAATGGAAAGCAGGGATCCAGAAGAATCTATATAATACTAATAGCTTTAAATATGTGCATGCATGGTCCAGCTGCATGCATGTGACGACAAATGCTGGCATAATAACGAATAAGTGTTTAGAAAAGGCAGTATTCTTGGATAAAAAGTTCTGAAAGTCAGGACAGTTCTTGGCAATTGCTTTCATGGGCTGTAGCTAACAGAGAGCAACAGAGGATTTTCCCCAGAAGGGACATTTTGCCAAACTAGCTCCCAGATATTCTGCATGGGAGAGACTAGTTATTTAATTGACAGCAGGAAATTGGATGAAATTCTGTCCTGACCTGATTGAGCTCTTCCATCATCTGACATTTGTCCATTTTGTTTTCGTCCAGCTCATTAACGATACAGAACAAGTTCTGCCAATGAAACAACAAAAAACAGAAAACAAAAAGAAATACATTCAACCCAAAGTTCAGAATATTTCTAGTAATGAGAAAACCCGTGCGTAAAATGTGTGGAACAGCGTTCTGTTTGGTAGTGCAGTATTCTGATAGGTCTGTAACTTAAAGATTGTAAGTCTGAGCCTGCCTGCTGGACACTGTGTTACAAAGTTGTCATCTGACATTTGTCTAAGGCTATTATTATGTTGTCTCTGTTGCCAAGATCTATAAATTGGTACCAGCATCAGCTCTGAATTAAACAGAAAAATCAGAAAATTATGTTAAGCCTTAGCTGTGTGTCCAGGACATTGGATTTCTCCCTTGCCAGTTAACACGGCAAATGAAAAGGAAATGAGTGCTTCTTACGGATTGTAATATGACTTGTAGTAATTGTAATCACGAATGTACATAGTGCCTCTTCAAAAAATTTTCTAAGAGGTGCCCCAACCTGATAACACAAGACCATGATCAAACAAAACAGTTTTCAGATGCTTAAGAAAAAGAGGCAGAGAGGCCAAGGAGCTCATGTCACAGGTTGCTGGGCACCAATATTTAAATGCTTACTTAACATCGCTATTTAAATGCTTAACACCTCTATTTAAATGCTTAACACCTCTATTTAAATGCTTACTTAAAACCAATATTTAAATGCTTAACACCACTATTTAAATGCTTATTTTAAACCAATATTTAAATCCTTAACACCACTATTTAAATGCTTACTTTAAACCAATATTTAAATGCTTCACACCACTATTTAAATGCTTACTTAACAATGCCAATTAAAATGCTCCCAAAATTGTAATCTATGTCATTACCTGTATATCTGATTCGAGATTCTGTGGTGGACAATTGAAGGCATTATAGCTGCTCTTGTTACCATTTGGACCATTTGCAAGAGCAGTCCCACAGCCCGCGGCTCCATTAGGGCCACCTGGAAGCGAACGGCCATTCGCAGTTGGGCCGCTGGAGCCCGGAACAGAAGCTCCCGGGCCATAACATCTCAGCATTTCAACTTCACACTGAAGCTGCACAACAGAAAAATTCAAAAGAATCCATTATGACCAAAGTATAAACTTAATCATAACTGTGGTAGTCTAGTGCTTCATATGCTGGACTGTCAACTGCTAGGCTGGGGGTTCAAATACCTGTGAGAGCAGAAATTTGTTTTGAGATTTTAGCTCCACCTGTTCCCCCTAGCAAACCCAGCTATAATGAGCACACTGCCCAAAAGTTTTCAGCAGGAAGACCAGGCAGTGAGAGAGAGGACACAAGGCACATAAGAGTAAAATATAGATTCGTGTATTCATTATTATCATCCAAACTCCTCTGGATTTGCAGAATCTTTTGGCTGAAGAGCAGCCATCACAACAGCATCACTACAACTGAACAACTTTTCTCCACTAGTCACACATCTCCACAATAAAGAATGGCTATCACACAATGCACTTTAATCCTGGACACTAGGATGAAAATGTCTGAGGCCTTACCACTTAGTCGTGAACAGCATACCTTGTTGACAAGATTTCGTAGGCATATAATTTCATCATCTGTTGTCATGATTCCACAAATGTCTCCGTCTGATCCACGCAACCGGTTGATCACCTGGCGTAAACAACAGATTTGGTCTTCAATCCCCTGAATCCGGCAAATCAGTCGATCAGTTGCTCCGGCTGGCAAAACAAAACAACTTCTCTTATTTATCTCAGTTTCTAAATATTTAAGAAAAGCCATCAGTCATAACATACTGTATATACTTGTGTACAAGTCGACCCCAAGTATAAGCTGGAGTAGAGGAATTTTATAGCTAAGACTTCAGTGACATCCAAGCACTGGCAGGAAGCTCAGAACAGGGCAGTGAATTCTGAAACTGTAGACAAGGCACTAAGAAACCCTCTACAACCAGCACTGAGCCCAGTAAGCAGCCTTCTTGGTGAGCAACACTCTTGATGAGCAATTAATTACCTTCACCTGCCTTACCTTACCCTGCCTTATTGCGCTGAGAAATTTGTCTTGAAACCAAGTCTTACCCATTAGTGAGGGTAGAAAATTATGCTAAATTATAGTCCTGTTTCGTACCCAATTTCTGTAATTCCTTTCTGTCTGCAGCAATAGTTTCTTCAAGTGAACTCATCTTGGTCTCAAAATTCTTTCCAAGGGAAGACTATGCAGCAACAAAAGGAGAAAATGTTTGTCATATCCAATGATGAGACTCACGTCCTTAAAGTTACAAAATTGTTAAACTGTGATGAAAAAGACATATTTTCCCCAAAATTGCTACATTTCAAGATACATTTAAAACATAATAAGTTGCAACATATTTGTTTGGCTAAATAACCATATGCACGTTGCTTTTGCAGGTTATAAAACCACCATATCAACGTCCAGGAATATGCACGCATATATACGTTTGGGTGGCATGTTGGCAAATGGCTCATGCAATTTCCTTTCATGTCTGTAACCAGATTTTGAATCACAATGTATCTTACAAAATGGACAATGTGCTATCAAGCAATGCAACTAAATATGGGATTACTGATAGTGCTTTTGTGCAATATTTTTAGAAGATAGATCTTTCAATCCCAGGCCAAGGCCTCTATTATTGTAACAAATAAGTCTATGAACATACACAGATACATTCATACATGCAAACACATGTCGACATCTGCTAAATTCATACACGCAAACATAAATTGCTATGTGTTAAATTCCTGGTGTGAAAACAGTTATTCCTCTGGGTTCACCATTTGACACCTAACTCAACAATCTAACAATTACTCTACTTTTGTAATGTAATACACAATGTAACCCTGTAATAAACAAGTGGTTCTAAGTTTCTAACAAGTGAGGCACTATGCAAAGTATGATGTTTCTACTTCTCAGACATAACAACCAAGATACGACCAATCTACTGATTAAAGCATGACAAATTTAAGAGCTGAACAGTTTACTTGTCTCCATCTGGAGCTGATTAATAATGGATTGCTAGTTTAAAATCATGCCACGACTGAAACTCTAAGCACAGAAAAAGGAAAGAGCTGATACATTTCTAAGCTTCTTACCTCTAGTTTGTCGACTCGTGCCACAAGGTCGTTGTGCCGTCCATTGATGATGCCAAGTTGCTCGAGGATTGACTGAAGCATGGGGGTCGGTCCAGGAATTGGAGGACGACTAGACGAGCGTCTCCGCGGCACGTTCTTTTCCGTTTCCTTTTCCTTTTCTTTTTCCCTTTCCTTTTCTTTTTCCCTTTCCTTTTCTTTTTCCTTTCCCTTTTCTTTTTCCTTTTCCTTTTCCTTTTCCTTTTCCCTTTCCTATGGAATAACGAAGGTTCTGATATAAACTGTATGAAACATACAGGGTGTCCTGGTGAAGAATCAATCCATATATATAAATGTTACATAAATGACATACATCAAGTCAAATAGTTTTAATCAGATATGCACAGCAATCAAAATGTTGACTAATTTTGTGGTTTGAAATATAAGACATATAATCGCAATCATAATATTGAGATTTTTACAGCACCCAACGAAAGCTACATCACAGGGACCAGCTTATTCACAGGCATAATGTAATATGCAATCTACAGGCTGGTGCTCTAGATATTAATACTGGGTACCAACCTGAAACAATTAGCATAAGGTCTCCTTGCAATATTCTGTTTAGCAATAACAATTTAGACTAATTCCTTTGGCTCTGAAAAAATTTCCTTCCACCCTTACTTCCACAGTCCAAAGGCAGGGGATAAAACTCTATATTAAAAGTTGTCCAGTCTACAACATGATTCCTGACTGGTTTGTGACACAGTGTGCAGGTTCAATCTGCCCCTCAGACAGTATGGAAGTGTTTCTGGTTATGTATACAGTGCCTCTTAAGAAACATTAAAAGACTACCACTATGTAAGGACATTATAAACCAAGCCTGCACCACTGATTTATTTTAATATTTTCATAAGATTCTCGTATATATATATATGTGTGTGTATATATATATATATATATAGGCCAAATCTGGACTCAAAATTGTCCAAAATTTCTTGACTTATATGTGAATATAAATGGTAATGTAATACATCTCTCAAAATAACAATGACATTTTGGAGGACACAAAAACTCTGAAGGAGACGAACAGTGACCTAGTCAAGAAACTGGAGAGCGAGGAGGCTTTGGTTAACTCACCTGAACTAATTCAATTAAGTTCTTACTTTACTGTAAATTTAAATTTTAATGCAATTTCGATGTAAAACAATGTAAGGTCATCCTATGTACCTCGATGGCCTGATCTAGCTGCTGTTTGAGTCCTTTGAAGTAGGCTTCAAGTGCAGCCCATGTTGGAAGGCTGTCGAAGAAATCGTCCCCTGGAAATTCGTCCAATCGATCCCCCATATGACTCTGACATAAAAATAACAGAACTTAAAAACTTGCACTGAAATAAAAGAGCAAAATTTCAACTGAATAAAGGTAGAAAAGCCAAAAAAATATATGGTAAAGACCACATATGAATGGGAAATAAAAACTATATCTGAAAAAGAAGCAAGCAAACTAGAAATACAGAAAAACAGGAAACCCACAATATTCTCTTGCAACCTGCTCACTAAACTGTCATTATGTGCATGAAGGCATTAATGTATATAGGTACATACAAGTACATCAAACTCAAAACACATACATATGTACATACTTATGAATATACTCAAGTATGACTGTACATAAGTATGAATGTATGCATGTGAGCATCTATGTATGTATGCATGCAAAAATGTCTGCAAAAAGGCTATATATGTGTACCAGAATGTAGAGGATATACAAAGAAATGGAGTCGAAGTTCCAGGACGGTACCAGTCTCTGCTGTCATCTGGGAACATCGAATGCTTTCTTCAGACACGCTGCATGGGCCCCACCAGAAGAGGACGATGCAACAGCTCTATGAGCAGCGATGAATAAAGTCCCCAGGGATTTGAAGAGGCCACGTGGTAGACCCAGAGAGACGTGGATCAGAACAGTTGAAAAGGATCTGGAATGACATGGTTTTGGCACGGAGAAAGGCCCAAGAGAGAAGGGTGTGCTTAAGGCAAGGCTATGCTCAACTGACTGTGCCCCTGGAGACAGAGAATGTGCATATGTAAGAATGTGAGTGTATGTGCACATAAGAAATGCAAGTACATACGTCAAGCCCTTAATACAGTGCTTTTCAAGGACCTCTTTAAAGTGCTGCACTTTATCACTCAGTTCAATTAAAAATGAACAGAATGCACAGTGCGCAATAGGTTCAACACTTCATGCAAGGTAATGTTGTGCAAAGACCCACCATGTGGTTCTTAAGATGTTCAATTTGCTCCTTCAAGTTCTCTACATCCTTTGACTGAAAGAAAAACAGAAACAGAAATTGCATTGGACTCCTATCTCAAGACAACACATCAAATGATGGTAACTGCAACTGAAATTAGACATTTATATAGCACCTCTTCAAAGAACTTACTCAGTGGTGCTCTCTGTGCTAGCCTAAATGACATTAAATGTCATTAAGAAGAGAAAGCTAATCATTCAGCAAGCAATGCTTGGACAACAAGAAAAGTCACCAGCGGCAGGCTCCTGCACACGCATACACCCAACCAATGGATTCCCATCCACAGTGGAAAGTTGATATCATGTTCAGAGTTCCTGGATGAGGAACGACAGGTGATGTAGCCTGCTGCCAGTGGCATGTTTGCCTCATTGTCCAGCAGTCCCTACAGCTGGCAGATGATGCAGCATCTTCAGCCAGCACTTCATTGCAGGACAGGCATTCTGTTGGTTGCAGGACCTCTCCATGATTAACAGTCGTTGCCAATCAAAAAACTTTATCACCCCTCTTTTATCACAACTGTTGTTAGTCTTCTCAAAAGCTTCTGTAAAGTGATTAACCATTATCCACCGCTTTGAACATTAGTATGTATGTAATATGTATGCATGGATGTAGGTAAGTTTATATGTATATATATATGTACATAAGTACCTAGCTATCTATAAAGAGCTTTTTAATAACCTCACAAAGGCAATAAACATGGCTGTCTAACAGGTCTTAACAGAACTTGAACCTTAAGATAGGTTGAAAAATAATCTTCAGACATGAAATCTTTGTGACGGAGGGGGGGTTTCAGCTGTCCAACAATGGCCGTTTCTTAACAGTCATATACTTGACAATGAATAGTCATTTGCACAAGTCACACTGGGATTCGAATCCCAGAGACAGAGGTGAAAGGTAAATGCAACAGCAATCAATTATATTATCAAGCCATCCAAAATAGCATATCTATGAACACTGACTTTAAAAACAAATACCATAAGCTGTCTATACACTTGGCAATTGCCTCCGTACAAGGATCAAGGTGGCACACTTCACATTAGAAAGCCAGTGCTCAATCAATCAGCCGATTTATATTGTAAGAGTGAGTTTATTGCAAGTGTATTGCAACACATGTATAAGGACTTCTCTGTGTGTTGTACACAGCATTTGTACACAGCTTCAGCGCTTTGTACACGCCACTACCTAAACCCCAAACGTAGCAGTCAAATGCCAACGCACATTCACATTAACACAAATCAATTCCATAAATATCTCAAAAGTCAATCATTAAAATATGAATGACCTAAGTGTTCAACGTCCAGTTAGATGCAGGTCAATCAGTAAATTTTACATCTAGTAAAATTATATCAAAATTAAAATTACATCAAAATTACATTAAAATTTACATTAAAGTAAGTATTTAGCTGAATTAGGTCAAGTGAGTTTACCGAAGCCTCCTCGCTCTTGAGTTTCTTGACCAGGTCATTGTTAGTTTCCTTCAGAGTTTTTGTGTCTTCCAAAATATCTTCGAACATTGACATCAACTGCAAAAATGAAAGACAGAACACAGCATAAAAAGGTAAATAAAGAAGAAAGTGTAAACAATACACATATAACTACACAGCTGTAAAATATACACAATTTGGTGAAAATTCCAGAAAATTAACTTCAGCTGAAAAAGCCAGAAATTTAAAAACCATCAGCTGAACTTATCAAGAAAAACGATAGAAACTTCATTATCATCCATCGAAAATAAAAAAATAGAATATCAGAAAATGTATAATCAAATTAACTTCTGCTAAATGAAGCAAACCATTCACATCACAGCAAGGATGACAAAAAGGAGGAGCAAAAGGAATAGGAGTAGCATTAGGATGCAAAGAATAAAAAGGATATAATTGAAAATATTTGAAATATATTTGGAATATATTTGAAATTAATTGTAATATCTAAAAATCAGTACCAGATAAATAAAATTAAACTGATTACTTTACAGTTTAATATTCGATTTTGTTTAACTTGGTTACAAAACAAATTATGTTAAATTCTGCTAACTTTGCTGATGCCTTGTGTATTTGCATCGACGGTGGTGGAAAGTTTCATTGTCTGCCACATCTCAGCCACCGGGCGTGGCTTTGAATCTTTTTCTCTAACACGCTCAAAGAGCTCGTAGTTTGCTGGAAGAGAATTGAGGTCCTTCCAGTGCTGTTCCAGCTGGATGACACGGTCTTCCAGCTGGTGGTAAGGAACATGGGTTCCAGAGCCAGGTCTGCCCACTGACCTAATTTGCAAAGTGCAGCAACAACAAGCAACCATGGTGGGACATCGGCAAGTCAGGTGTCGCCCGACTCAGAAAGTGGAGTGAGGGAAGTGAACAAGCAAGCAAGTTGGTCAATCAGTAAGTCGGCCAGCCACCCAACCAACCACCAACTCAGGTCATGAATGAATGATGACAACTCTCATGTTCTTGACCTGCCTAATACTGGCTTTTTATTATTTTTCTGACTGGCTGGCTGACTGACTGGCTATCTGGCTAATCAGTATAACTATTAGCAAAAAACACAAGGCATAATTGCAAACACATTCACTCATTCAACTGGCTATTCAATTAAAATTAGCCAACCACGCTGTCAGGCAGAAATTCAACTTGGATTCTAAACTGTCAGAACAAATGCCTTGGTGAAATTAAAATTTGAAAATGAATTTATTACCAAAAATTTATATATACATGTATATATGTATATATAAATATGATAAGTAAAAATCTGAGACCCCAAAGTGGTCTGAAGCTAGGGCAATGGCCGCTCTTTTGCAAATAGGCCCAAGAAATAAAATACAACTTCATACTTTGTTGTCTTTCCATCCTTCGCTCTGGTTTTCAAATCGTTGTCTGATTTTGACAGCCCCAAATCGGTAATGCTGAAAACAAAAAATCTTCTTCACTACTTAAATTAGCATACTACAATTTGTTTCATCTTCATCAACTTCACTGATGGCATGGTAGTCTAATGATGAACCCAAAACTTAGGAGTTCAAAACTCCACTACAATACCATTCAGCAAGGAGTGCCTTTAAGAGGTTCTTAGATGACATAAACAATTCCAGATACAAAAATAAATAAAAAATAAGGAAACAAATACACACATACATGCATACATACATATACACACACATATACACAAACATACATTTGGCAAACATATTCAGATTTCTGCTTATTTGGCACCTTCTAGCAAACTGGGTTATAACTGCAGATAAGTGGACCCAAGCTTCATATGGAGAAGACAAACAGAATCCTCACATTATGTGCAATTGTCTCCCTCAAGAATTGCGACTTGAGCTCCTTTCTCTCCCCTCTCAGTGTTCTGCAGGCGCCTGAAGACTGTACTGTTTAACAGCGATTTTACTTTTTCGGCTCGGAAGCACCTCTGTTGAGTTTATCCTCTAAGAGGTGCTCTATAAATCTCAAATTACAATTACAATGTAACAAAGGAGGATGGGCACAGTGGCTAATGACTGATCTGTCAGCCTCATAACTTCCAATGTGTCAAGTGAAAATGTCATCAAGCCATGCATTTGCAAGGAACGCTGGTCTGTTGTTGAATTGATCTAATCCTATTCAAGTACTGACAATGGATCCAATGGAGTTTGCCAGTGGTGACATTTCTAGTTATCTGCACATTGTCTGCTTATTGACTAACATTTTATTCTTAAAGAACTTAATCACTACTTATGCTACTTAGGTTAAGATTGGCAGCGCTTTTGTGAGATACATAAAAGACACAATATAAAGTTTCTAGATAGATAGATACATACATACATCTTTCCAATCCTAGGACCACATATCTGAGGACTCTGAGGTATGTACCAATTAGACATTTATGTAACACCACTATATGGAAACTGCTTACTTGTCCTGGAGTGCCTTTTCATTGTCAACCAAATGGCGACGCAGAAACTCGTGATCCTCTTCTCGGATCTCTGCATTCGCATGTCCAATTTCCAACCTAACAAAAGAAAAATAATACTTGAGACAAAAAGTCATTTTGGGGTCCCTTAGTGAAAGCGGGACAGGCACAACACTCAGAGACACAAACTGTCTGCTATTTGACACACATAAACTGTGGCCTATATAGGAAATGACACTATTTAGCTTATGCAGTCATTCTTGCCATATTCTTATTATGAAGATAATTACACAACTACCATGACTAGAACATTTTAAAACTAACAGCAACAAATTATTTATACATTCCATATTTTAAAGTTTTATCTCCTTTATATGTAATTGCACTTGTAAACTTGTAAATGTAATCACTCATTTATATAGCGCCTCTTCAAGAGACTCATCAGAGGAGCTCCCAACCTGACAACATAACCCACAATCAAAGGCTTTCAAGTGCTTACAGAAAAGAGGTAAAGAAAGACCAAGAAGCTCAAGTCATAGGTTGCTAGGCAACCTACTCCAGAAAGTTGGACCAACCACAGCAAAGTTTCTAAGGTGAATTTCAGGCCAGTGGGACAACCAGGTCACCTTGAGCAGCGGAACAAAAGGATCTACGGGCAGGAATGGATGAAACTGAGACACATCAGAAGACACAGAGAAATAAGATGAAGCGCAGCCTGCATTAGACAATTATGCAGAGGTCTGCCTTGCAGGCTGTGCTCTTTTGGTAGACAGATCAATGATATACGAATAGTGAGTAGTATTTTAACTTAGTTTTGAACAGTTTGATTTTCAAGTTTTTATTTTACCCAGGATGTTGTTCCATAGTTTAGGCCCTTGAGTTTTCACTGTACATAATCTCAATTTTGTTTACTATGCTCAACATGGTACTTATCTACTTATGCTCAACATGGTAATTATCGTTGATAGGTGTTGTAATTAAGAATATAAAAATTTTGCCTATTGCATAAACAAATGAGAAGATCAATAATAACATTACCCACTGATAACTAGTGACTTAATAATAAACTTAACAATCAATAACTGTAAATAAACATAATCCCCAGAAAAATGTCTTACTGATACAATGAGCAAGTTAGAGAAAGAATGAAGAAGTACTAATTAATCAAGCAACAGCGTGAGTGAAACAACCAACCCACCACTTAATCGAAGAACCTCGAGGTACTTAATCATCTACCTACCTGTCTAAGATAGCATGTATAAGGGTGTGCAGAACAGTGAAGTTCACTGAACCAACATTAGGCGTTCCAAGTGCAAGATCAGTCAAACGCGACAGAGTGGCAATTGTTGGCATTCTTCTATGTCTTCTATAATCACAGTGAATAACTGTGGCAAGATTTCTGACTCATCAGATGGCCTGAAAATTAAAAAAAACTGGTACTGCTAAAACTAATTATTAATAGAAAATACAGTTTTTGCACCAACACTGCAACTCTTCAGTTTTATCCTAAAGGCAGTGTTGTATACATAAAATACTGTAGTTTGATCCCAAAAAAGGGCCAATCTGTAAAACTTGGGAACTTCCTTAGCAGCTGATTTTGCCCACAGTTTTGGTGATGTTTACAACTCATGCTTTCACTGATCAGACCAACCAAGATGAACTCCTCTAATCATTGCCGGATTGGACTTCTCCATGCCTCATCAGTGACCTCTGAGTGACTTCTGAGTGACCAGCGATGAAGAACTGGCCATGGCTGACCAAGTGAACTCATTGTGCAGGTCACGCCTCTGCCAGCTGCATCAAATTCAGAAAAAAAACTGGCATTTTGTGCCACAACAACCTCTTACTATTAAGATCCCTTATACAGCCAATTTCACAGCACTTTGAGAAGTCCTTAAAATGTGCTTCATAAAAGGCTACGCATACATAATAACATACTGTACATACAAACAATGGCACTTAAAACCATCACATAGTGATTATTATATAATTTCTATTAATATGCTTAGCATGCCAGCCCTTTCTTTCCCAAAGTGGCATGTATTGGAAGTTTAAATGCCTCAAAGCAATCTAAACTTAAAAACATACTGAGCAATATTTGATAACCCTGTATGATTCTGCCAATTGCAACACTTAAATGTAAAAACAAATGTAAATCTCTTAAACTTCTCAGTGCCACATAAGCTGTATCAGGGAGTCCAGTTTATTCACAAGTGCCATATGAAATTAAATCCGACAGAACTAGGTTGTTTGGTCAGTTTTGGTGCCAGGTAAGGATCTACAGAGTCAAGCCAGGGAAAACAGTATGATCCCATAGAATATGACTTCTTCCATTGCCAATGGTCTACTAATAACTGTTTCCACAAGTTCCAGGCTTCAAGCAAGGTGAAGAGTCTTAAGAAAATGACTAAGTAAACTGTAAAAATGTACACGGTTTTATATAGCGACCATGTAGCCTCAACCTGCTCATATTTTACCACGAATTTATCGGCCGAGATCCTTCACCACCGCTGCCCATTTGAATGGACGCCATGCCATTTAAAAATGCATTATTTACTTACTTATGTTACTCAATTGCTCTAAGCATGAACCAATGACTGCAGTTATTCTGTTCTTATTCTAAGAATAATTTAAGGTCCCCGTGCACGCCCAAGATTTCAATCTCTGAAATATAGCCACTGTCGGTATGCGAACCAGCAAACTCACACGTACAACTTAACCAATAAGCTAACCAGGCCAGCTTTGGACACAACTGAGCAGCAAATTTAAACGCAGTGGACGGTCAACTGTAAAAGTCCAGGAACCCAGCCAGTACTGATTTAGTTCAGTGATCATGTAGAATGTCCATAAGCCCAAGCGATTAGCAGTGAACAAACATGTGCAAAGACAAACAATACCTTGTAGTATGTTACACATATTTTAAACTGTTCAAACCTCTGCACGGCTGGCCACTAAACTACAGTAATCCACCACCCAGTCTGATTCACAAACTAAAATTCTTGCTTGAAACCTATACATCATGAAAAACCAATACCAAGAAAAACATGATTTTACGGGCCAGAAAATATATTCTTTAGCATTTATAGGAAGCCATGACATACAGTATTATGGGTATACATCCTAAGCTACAGAACACAGGGCTAATGGTACTGAAATATGAACATATCACTCGATTGTTTAATTCACTGCAGGTGCTTCCACTAAACAGAAAAATGTTTTCAATCACAGTGATATAACACATTTGCACTATGGCCATTCTCATGATTTAAAAGCCTTGCTCTCCAGACTCACCCCTATTCAACTTAGTCCTGCGAGTCAAACTGTTTTACCTTTACTTCGATTGCCACGCGCCACGCCTTGTATTGCAGAATCTGGCATTTACACGCAAAACATATAAGTGATAGTCAAATTTGTTTTAAAATTATTTAACGATTTAATTTTTAAGTTCCTTCAAACCTTTTCACAGTTTTATACTTCATGTTGCTGACATACAGAAGCGCATTCCGTGACCTCACAAACGTCATTGTGCGGCAAAGTTTATAGCGCAACCATATCGTAACGCTTAAATTGCCAAGCCTCAACAGCTAGGCGGCTCTCATAAGGGCGGGCCCAGAGACCATACCCCTCTGAGTTTTAGAGTCCAATTATAGTCTTGCAAACCCCAACCCCTCAAACCCGAACTCAGTCTACTGGCCGTGGCCCCCGACGCTTATATAAATTATACATAAATATGTATAATCGCGAGCGACAGCTAGTGGCGTACCTGGCTGGAGTTCTGGGGGTCCAGATCCCTCTGAAGCCAAGACCATAACTCTTGGCATTCGTGTAGATCCGATGAGAAGTTTTAGGTGTACACTCCCTTAACCACCACCCTCGATCGGTGATTCCTGATTTGCTCTGTCGAAGGATACATCCCATACGGGCATCATACAATTTCACGCTAAATGTTTAAAATCCTTTGGCTTCCGGGGCTCTTTCTCGGACCTCGCTGCGGGAGCTAATTACGACACGATATTCTCCAGGTCCCTACTCGTTAGGGGCTTCATGCCTTCGGCCTTTGCACACCTTCATTTTTATCCAGGTACAGAGGGTCCAGGTACTGAACCCTGTGGCTAAAAAAGTCGCGTGAGCCGCTTGCAACAGCATAATCCGTTACTGCCTAATCTTATTTTTTTTGGACGGAGGGGCCTAAGTAAACCTGTGGCTAAACCGCTTCAGCATTTAATTGTAGTTGATAACTGAATTGGCCTGTGTTTCACAATGATTTACAACCAACTGAGTCAAAAGAAAATAAAAAACCATAAAACCGAAGTCGGTTTACGCAGAATGCTCTAACAAAATATTAGTTTCCGCCACAAATATTACAAGTTTTTGTTTCGCCACAACTATATAACTTTCGTACCTTAATTAACATTGTTGAAAGTAGGCCTATATTGACGTTGACTTATAGGCCTACTTTATATCCTGTTTCATTACATCTATAGGCCTACAAGACTCGCTCCTAAGATTATTGGCCTAGTAGGCATATTCAGTTTCCTCTTCTTCCCCTTATCTATCCTACAGATCCAATTCAAAACATCACCCACCATAGCCGTCTGACTGCTTGCCTGATTCTTGGATTTTGACCCGGAACCGAACCCTTTACATATCGATTTTGTTTTGACTGAGCGCCTGTAAATAAGCTTTTTCTCGCGACCTAGCTTTCGTTGGGCGCTGTAGAAATCGAGTTTACGATACAGGCCTACGTGACGCATTGTTGTGCTAGAGTAACCTATAGGTCTCGAAGATGTAGGCACACGACGTAGGCCTATCACTTAGTGGAAGATGTAGCGTCGTGCACCCGCGGACTATTTGGCGCAATTATTTCACAACAATGTTTCCATCGCAAAATGTGTCGGACGATGAATACAGCAAGAACCTGTTCGGGAAATGTTGAGCATCCGTATTGAGCATCTGTAGCATAAATAAGTTGCTTCATTCCTTATGAGGTGTCGTGTAGGTCTACCGAACTAAAGACATTTTAAGCACTGACAACACATATAGGCCTAGTTGATCACATAAAACAGAACTTTAATTTGTAACATATTATAGGTTTGTTACATGTATTGGCCTACAGTTGCAAAGTGCACACTTAACAACAGCAAAATTGGATTATAACCTTAAGGTATAGGTCTAAAGAACACAAAGTCATAGAAAAACCGATACCGACTTTAAAAAGAACCGACCAAGATACACACATACATACACACATTCATACATACATACATACATACATACATACATACATACATACATACACACTATGTTTTACATTGTACCTCTAGCAATCTATTCGCCGGTCTTTCACTCAAAACTTAGAACACTCCTTATCCACAAATCCTATCCTGATTTCTTCTTTTCCTGTTACCTCTCTCGCCGTTCCAATTCTAAAAGATATAACATTAGCTGCCTGCCTGCCCCTTGGATCTTGACTCGGAACTGAACGTTACCAGCTTACCGATTATGTGTTGACTGAGCGCCTGTGAATAAGTTTGTTCCTGCGTCTTAGCTTTCTTTTGGCGCTGTCGTCGTCGTCGAGTTTAAGATTACGAGTACAATTTCAATAGGTTAATTTAAGGTGCATTAGATAACTCAGTTTCTAGGTAATTTGTAAAAGGAACTGCAGTATCGTGTGTAGTCTTAATAATTTTCCATTTTAAGCCAGATTCGCTAGGCGAAGACACAGCGCTTGAGGCTACTTGGGGCTTGGAAGGCTACTATCATTATACATCCACATTGTCAGTCAGTTCGTCGTCTTCAGCATAAGTAATATTGGTATAGAAGGATACAACAAACTGACTTGTTAATATAAGTCACTTAGAATTAATTAATTAGGAAATTAGCAATTAACTATTAAATGACCTAATTTAGGGATACCTGCTGAAAATTTGTCATATCTGTGAAAAAAGACAACCGCATCAGATGTGCTAAAGTGCATTAGGTGTATGAAGCGATTGAATAGTAGTTATAGTTGCTACTGTTTTCAGAATGATTGGTTTAGTAACACAGAGCGAACCAACATCATAGTTATCGATCAGAAACAGTAACTAACAATAACAGTAAATTTCGACTATGGTGGTTATTGTCACGCGTTAAATCTTACTACATCTGTGCAATTTTATGTCTTAATCAGGCTATATTTTTGTAATATTGCGCTTCTTCTTCGATTGTAGTCTAGCAACGAACACAAACGAAAACAAATGAGGGTTATTAATTAAGTTTCATTTCCTTATAACGGCTAAGAATAGTCACTGCGAAAGACAATACCAGATAATCGAATATCTGTAACGAAACTTAGATGCTCAGTAATAAGTCATTTTAGGCAGTAATGTTATCTGCTTTAAACGATTGGTGGCTTAAACCACTACGCCGGATTTCAAGTATGTGCTGGATTGAATCAGGAAGTGATGTCTGATCGTAGAATCGGAGGTATAAAGTTTGTTTAATTTTACTTGTTTGTATGCGAGTATGAATTAATTAAATGCACTAACATCACTTTGAGTAAATGTCATTGCGGCAGAGCAGAAAATTAATTGAAACTGTGTTTCACGCGAATTCAACTCGATTAACATGGTTAAGAATACGAATCATCAAGCACACGAAGATAGAGCAAGAAAAGCGGCTTATTCAGGCAACCAGACAGATTAACCACAGATTACGATGGGTCACATTTGTTGCTGGCTTGAGAAGCTAGTTTAAAAAAGGAGACAGAACTTTAGCATAAATGACACTACAAATTACAAACTTAAATCGGCTGAAATGTTAATTATCCACGCTCTTACTAATAGTCAGCTGACTACTTGCAAAACTTTCATAGTACAAGTTTTAAAGTTTAAGACTTTACTTAAAGTTTTGTTAGTCAATTCACCGTCTTCAGCATAAGTAAACTCGGTATAGAAGGTTACTATAATCTGACTTGTTAAAATTGTTTAAATTTTAAAGTTTAATGCATACATTATTCTTCAGGGTATCTAGCCCCAAAGCCAACAATGCATTTGCTTATATAATGATGCATTTGCTTATATAAGCCCCTTCTTTTACCTTTTCGTTCTTAGAAAGTTGAGAAATTTTTTAAGGACTCTTATTTAGTTATCAAGACATTGAACAAGGCCAGTCATTATCATTGTTGGTTACTGATGCTGGCCATTAGGGTGTGTGCAAATGACTGATCTGCTTTCTTTTTGGTCATTTGCCTGAGAAGGAATGGTCTTTGTCAAACAAACTGCATCTCCTGATGAGAAACTAGATACAGTAAAATGCCTAGATGACCTCAAGAAATACTACCTTATTACAGTGGAGAAAACTTTTGAATATTGTCTCAATTGTGTAGTTTATTTTTGCTATATTGACGAGTCTGTTAATAGTTTAGCCATTCTTCCCAAATGTCATATGTCTCACAACTCTTGTTCTTACTGTACAAAATTGTTAAAAATGCACATGAGAGAATTATTTGCACTTCTTGTGGATCGTGGTTTCATCTGTTTTGCCTAGGTCCTTTTATCTCTGCACTTGAATCTCATTCGTATTGTAGTTTGTGCTCACTAACTGTCTTTCCTTTCAGTCTTATTGAAAATGAGCAGGAATATATTCTCGTTAGTATGCACTCTGTTTATAGAATGTCACGTTCCTGCAAATGATCAGTTACTGTTGAAACCCAAGGACAAGCGCCGCACTTTACTGATAGATCCTAACACTGATGCTGATCTTAATTTTATGGCAGCACCAGATTAAATTCTCGTGTGTAAATATAACTGAACAAGGGTGATTGGTCAGACTTTGAAATAGCCTGTGTGAATGGTGATCCTTCACAAGCCTACACTCGGTTCTTGGAAACATATACCATTTGTATAATGAGGTTTTCCCATTAGCGGTCTCTTCCCAGTTTCAAATGACAGCAAATGACCAGTGGCCTTCTTAAATCTGGTAATAAACAATCTCACCTAAATAGCTCAACAACCCAACTGAGGATGACAGATTGGATTTTGTAAAACACCAGAATAAATTATATAAACAGTTTAGCATAGTTACTAAAAGAATGCAGAAAACTTTCAAAATTATCATGACAACCATCTGATATCAATTAATTGTTTCTTTTTTTCAGAGTCACCACTTGACTGTCCTTTCATAGACTAGGAATATTGCCTTGATTGTATTAACAAGTTGCAAATAGGTTTATTTATGTTTAAATAAAAAATAATCTGTTGCCTGTGGACTTCTACCAGTACTTTTGTATGAACTCAGATGTGCATGGTCATTACATGTGCTGATCTCATATGTATCATAAACATCCTGTTCGCACTACTAATAGACAGTTTAATATTATAATTTGTGGACCGTCATTCTGGAATTCTCTGCCAGCTGTTCTTACAAGCTTGCCAACTGTACACCAGTTCAAAACAAGTCTAAAATCTCATCTACACGATGCACTTAGTTAAGTTTTTGTTTGGTGATTAGTTAAGTTCCCTCTCTCTCTCTGTCATTAGTACCAGAGTAGTTCCACTGGGTGTAAAAATAGCTAAAATCATACCTCTGTTTAAATCGGGGAATAAAAATAAAATAAATAAATTTAGATCTATTTCTGTCCTTCCATATTTTTCTAAATACTTCAAAAAATAATGCATAATAGAGTAATGGACTATCTTATGAAAATGGATCTGTTGCCACCTTGTCAGTATGGCTTCTGTACAGAATACTCCACTTACTTGGCTCTATTAGACTTGCAGGTTGCAGGTACAAAGCTCGGAATCCACAGATTGCCATGTGTTTTGAGTTGGAATTTTTTGATCTTTTGAAAGCATTTGATGCTGTAAAATCATCATATTTCGCATATGAAACTTCAACTTTATGGTATTAGAGGTGCAGTACAACAGTGGTTTTCAGACTATTCAGTAAACAGGTGTCGGTATCTTTACTTTGATGGGCATTGTTCTGGCCAAAAAGCCATTTATTGTCGTGTCCCTCAAGGCCTATTGACCTCAATGACCTCCTGTTTGTTTCTTTTTGTTCTGTTGTCTGATAACACTGTTGTGTTAGAGCTGATAAAATTGCTGATTCTGTTATCAAGAGAGCGACTCGAGAAATGGTTTTAATAGCCTCATAGTTTAGAGCAAACGAGTTGTCATTGAATCTAGACAGAACAAATTTTATATTATTTTCAATCACATTGCAAAATTGTTCTGAAGTGTAATGTGAAGCTTATATTGGATGTCAAGGAGATTATACAGACAGCATTGTCTAAATTTCTCAGTGTGTACATAGATCAACACCTCACTTGGAAAGGGAACATTGCACATATAGGCTTATTGAAGAAATTAGCAAAATAGGCATGGGTATAATGTCTTTTATTTGCTACAGTTTACCTAAGTATACTTTGCGGGGCTTATACTATTTATTAATAATTTCATATTTGTCTTCCTATAACATTTCATGGTACGCCAATTACGTATCCAGCATAAACCAGTTGCAGATCCTCTAGAACATGCTCTTTGAACTGTTGGCATGCAGCCGTGATCTGCCCGCACTAAGCCTTCTTCAGTGAACATAGTATATTGCGACTGGAAAGTATTGCCAAACTGCAAATTGCTTTATTCATGTATCTCTGTCACAATAGACTGTTAGCACTGACTTTTGAATAGACTGTTAGCACTGACTTTTGAATAGACTGTTAGCACTGACTTTTGAATAGACTGTTAGCACTGACTTTTGAATAGACTGTTAGCACTGACTTTTGAATAGACTGTTAGCACTGACTTTTGAATAGACTGTTAGCACTGACTTTTGATGGCTACTTTTGTTAGGGTTTTGACTTGCACAACCACAATACAAGATATCCCTGGCAGTACCATCGTAATAAAGCTTGTACTAATATAAAGCAATTTTTCAATAAAGTGCTGTGGCCCGATGTTATGGAATTCTTCTTCCCAGGCTCTTGTTAAAAGTTACTTACTCTCTTTGCAGGATTGAATAATTGTTTCTTTGATTCTTGTGTGATTTGCAATTATTTATATTGTAAAGTAATTGTTAAATTTTTTATTGTTAACTTTAAAACCACCTGTAAAAATTGTCATTGGAAATGGGGCAATCCAGCATTCAGTGGGTCTGAGACCTTTTTGGATTGCCGTATTGATACCAGCAAACCTAAGTTTGCATTTTGTGATATTGTCTGTGTCGAAAATTGTTGGTGTGTCAATAAATGGTTATTCACTTCACGAAGTTTTTGAGTGATTGGAATTCACTTTTGAATTTGTAACCCATTTCTGTACGTTCTGTGAGTTCTTTGATATCATTTGGGTTTATACTTCAGACCCATCTGTTTCAGCTTGCTTATCTATCACAGCCAGACTTCTGACCACTGCAGAAGTCATTAGATTAGATTAAGTGAATGGTTGATACACTGACCATTTAGTTAGCTAACTGCCTTAGAACTGTTAGTTCCAGTGGCTTTGAGATGTGCCTTAAATGCGCTATATAAATGCTCAAATACATACATACACTCATCTGATGGTCAAATGTCACTCGAGAGTAACTAGCAGGGTTATGATGAGATGCAGTTACCATACCTTAGTTGATCTATGGTAATTCAACATTTGCTACCCTTCAGACCTATCATCACTCCACAAGGTCTTCTGCTTGTCTTTCTTTTGCCATACCTTGAGCGAATACAGCATTTGGCAGCTGGGATTTTGCTGGCCCAAGGTTCTGGAATGCACTTCCACTATCTGTTCTCTCTGCTTTGTCCTTGGTATCTTTTCATTCTTGACTTAAAATGTTTTAGTTTCAGCGTACTTATCCTCCTCACCCACGGTAGCTGCCACGCTGCCTTTCTGTCTCATAGGACTGACCCTCAAACTGATTGTTTTGTGATTCTGTTTTGGAGTGCCATCAGTTGATGCCTACTGCATTATTATAATGGTGCCATACAATTTTAAAGATTAGATTTGATTATCTCTTATCTAATATGGTATTATCTAATGATGTGGCTTGTAGCCTAACACGGAACAAAAGCGTGCTGCTAAGGCTGTCATGGCCAAGGAATTGTACCGTTTCCTGCAGACCGCTGTTGGCCAACAGTACACAGGATCCAATTTCTATCCCACTACCCTTGACATTCAGCAGAGCGTCCGGAGTGGCTGGCTTCGGAAACAAGGAGGCGTTGTTAGGTCATGGCAACGACGCTGGTTTACCATCAAAGGCGACCACAGTTACTACTATGCAAATGCAGATGAGACAAAGTCACCTCTTGGGGTCATCTTCCTACCAGGGAGTCGTGTGGTCGAGCACCAGTTCAATGCCACTGATCCAGACAAGTTCCTCTTTGAAATTGTTCCAGGTGGTTTGAAAATGATGTTTGATGTTTGGCATCTCATATCTTGGTATCTAGTATCTTGGCATATCTTATTTTGGCATCTCTTATCTTGGCATTTCTTATCTTCCATTTTTTTCACTGTTTTCTTCTCCATACACTTTTGTCATCATCACTGTTCAGAATGATGAGAACACCAGTAAATGGTTACACTGACAACAAAGATGATTGTCTTGAACATCATGATTATTATCATGATTATGATTAAGATTATTATGATTATGATTATTATGATTATTATGATTATTATTATGATTATTATGATTATTATTATGATAGTTATTATTATTATTATTATAGTATTGATATAGTATTGTAATTTTGAAATGAAGAAATTTTAATATAAGTGGTGGTTTGTCTTAGATAGCGCCGACAGACAGCGAATGGGACCCACTCATGAGACGTACCTTCTTGCTGCGGATTCAGATGAAGAAAGAAAAGAATGGATCAAGGCAATCAAACAAGTCCTCTATGCATCTGTTGGAGGAGGTCTGACCTGACCTAGTTATTAATGAAGCCTAAACCTGACCTTTTTAGAATTGGCCAGTCATACAGCTATAATATTAACATAATCTTACCTGACCTTTAAAAATTGTCTCCTCAAATGACTTTTCCAATAATTCTAATCAATGACCTTGCACTGATATTGGTTAATAAATGAACTTAGATTGGATTTAATTTTAATTGACTACATTTGTTTTTTGGTAATTTTTGTAATCATGTTTATAAATATTTGAAACAATATTTTTGCTGTTTAATATTACATTTTGTTACTCGTTATTCTATGTGTTGTCTGACCTTATAGCAGAGCTATTGAATACCTAAGTAAAGCATCTTTTAGCATTATTACTATGATATTTATTAATTAACCCTTAACCCAACCTTTTAATGACCCTGACTTATTTATCAACCAAACCTCACTGGACGAACCTATGGGAATATTTTTAGCAACAGTTTGAAAGGTCAAGGCCTTGCTGCTATGTAATATGTAATGAGGTGTTCTATGGTACTATTGAGGGCTCATGCAAGGAATTACACCAATGTCTCTTTTCTTTAAGTTAAATTGTTTTCTGAAAATTTAGCAATTTTTGGTCGATCACTGGAAGAGACACTTCAGTTTGAAATGGTCAAGGATCCTCGAAGAAAAGTTCCTGAGATTGTACAGCTTTGCGTGGAATACATCCTGAAGGAAGGACTTGATGAGGAAGGAATTTTTAGGTGGGTGTTTTGCTACACCAACTTGTATGTGTATATATGTAAATAATTTATATATGGATTGACTGACTGACTGATTGATTGATTGATTGATTGATTGATTAGTCATATTATGGTTGACAAGGCTTCAGATAGATTGCCTGACTTGCCTTTCAGTCGATCTGCCAACTAATTGATTCAGTGGTTTAAGATCAGTTGACTGAGCAGTCTGATTGACTGGCTGGATAATAGGATTACTTAACTGAAATGGTCAATTTTTCAGTAGATAGAACTTTTAGTTCATTGTAGATGTCGTGGTTGATCTGTTCATCATTCCATTTGTTCATCCATCCATCCATCTGCTGATTCATCCATCCACTAGTCCGTTCATCTGTAAGTCCATCCATCCATTCATATATCCTGTTATCTGTCTCTTCTTCCATCCATCCATTCATTCATTAGGTCAAGATTGCTTGATCACAGGTTGCCTGGTCGCACCACCCTCATCAAAAAAATCTGTGACGACTTCGATCGAGGTGAACGACCCGAAATCGACGTCCCTGAGATGGACGTTCACACGGCTGCCTCGCTGCTCAAGTGCTACCTTCGTGACCTTCCCGGTCCACTGATCCCATCAGAGTTCTACGAATCAGTCATGCGTATCATCATGCGAGAGATGCCAGTTGCCGAGGAGCCTGCAATTGATCGCCTGAAAGAACTCATTCGCAGCATCCCGGTTGCAAACTACAATGTGCTGCAGTACGTCTGCCAGTTCCTTCAAAAGATAGCAAGCCATGCGGAAAAGAACAAGATGACTTCCGTCAACCTAGCCACTGTCTTTGTTCAATGCTTCATCCTACCAGAGGATGATGATCCAGCTTTGCTTATGGCAACAGCAAGCTGCCGAACCATGGCCACCTTGTTTCTGATCGAACGAACTGACCGAGTGTTCAATGTCGAGTACACGAGCGAAGGAGGGGCAGTTGTTGTGGATGATCTGCTGGGACTGGAATCTAGTGGAGAGAAAGTACTGAATGAATTAGAAACAGCCCAGACTGTGTCAATCAACCCGGATCTTCTGGGTTTGGAGATTAACGGCACTGAGGTTCCCGCTCCAGCACTTCGGCGTCATAACACAGGACGGTTCTCGCAGCGAACAGCCTCCATTGAGGTCATGATGGGTCACAGTTTGTGTATGATGAATGAAAACAAAAAACGTGGGGCGATGATCATGCCACAGTTGCGCAGCAGTAATGACAGCAGCGACAGTGGAAGTGAAACCCAGTCCACCTGCAACGAACCAGGTCCTTCTGAGGTTCAGAAGCCTGTGCCTGTGAAACGAGGCAATAGCATGGACAGAACAAAGCACCCAGTTGCACCACCACGACCGAGTCAAAAATCAAAGCCTGTGACAGAAATGCCGACAACGACCCCAACATCAGTGAACCCAAAAACATCAGACTTAACGATAACTACCCCAACATCGATGACAGCAACAATAATGACCCCAAAAGCATCAAACTTAACAATAACTACCCCAAAATCAATGACCCCAAAAACGACCCAAACAGCCGCTCCATCTGTTGGCAATGACAGTGATGCTGTGGAGACTCTGATAAAACTCGACACCCAGAACTTTTCTGAGGTGGAGCTGCGAGTGCACATTGACCGGCTGTGTCGTGAGCTTTTCGTGAGGCAAAAGATCATCGAGGAACTTGGCGCGCAGGCTCGACTCACCGAGCAGAAACATGAGAAACAGGTGGATGCACTTTTGCAGAAGATGGCAAAGGATAGAGCAGAGGCTGACAAATGCTCAAAGAAACTGCATCTGTATATGGAAAAATATGGCACCACTGAGTAAGATCTCTACAAAGAGGCTTCTATTTGTTTTTGGCCAATGCTCCTAGGTATGCTCCTAAATATGTCTGCTAATGGTCTTGGAGGTATGCCCCATTGGCTCCTAGGTTTGCTCTTTTAATGTAATGTTTGCTAACTGCAGACAATAATAGCATGGTTAAAACATTTACAGACATAAATTGTTAGGTAATAAAGGACATTTTTGTGACCTACATGTCGGTTTTAAGCAAACAGATCATTGTTTCAGTATAAAAAACAATAATTGTCCGCTCTTCTTTAATTATATTAGGACATTCTAGCAGTATTAGTGTCTAGTGTATCTAGACGTTACTTTTAGGAATGTCTGTGGAAGCTGCAGCCACACTTAGGATTGATTGTTGTTGGGAGGCTTTATTGACTGTGGTAGTATATTTGTCATATTAAGATACTGAGGTTCATAGTTGAGCACCATTTTGCTCGTATTACTTCCTGCTGACGATGGTATTCAAACTGAACAGACTTCAAACCAAAGCAAAAAAGATCATAATTTCTATCGTAGTTGTAGATATTTTAAAGTGTTAAACCGTGTTGTTGCCTGTTTTTTATTAAAGATATTCCTGTTTTTGCTGTTTTTTTCGTACTCTTGTCTGTGTGCCATGCAATACAATGTTTTCTATTTGTCTCATTTTACTGTATAGTGGAAGTGTACGAGTTGTAGAATTGTCATAATATATACCTTAATTGTCGTATGTTATTTTTGTAGCCATCACATTTAACAGCATATACGCCATAATAACTTCACGATTACGTCAAAATTGCATCACAATATACGTTATGTTTTATGTGTTATTTTTTGATGACTGTTCTTTAAGAATAGTTTTAAAAACCTGTTGAAAACTTTTCTTATTGAAGTTTTGTTTTAAGATGTGTTTTTAGTATTTAATGTTTTTAGTATTTAAATTGGATGTGTTTTGTCTAGTGGTTAGCATGCTCGACTGTCAGACCAGCGGTCACGGTTCAAATCCCCACCCAGGTTGAAAGATTCTTTGAGATTTGTGTTCCACTAGTGCCCCCTAGCAAACTTGGCTACAAAATGAGTACACTGACCGTACACTGTTGGAGGGAAGATCAGACAGCAAGCAAGAGGACTGGCCACCCACCTTCATGGTGAGGGTGAGAAAAATGAAGTTGGTAACATTTTATACCCATGACTGCTTCTTGAGGTTCGCTCAGGAAACTGCTATTCTCTGTTTAGTACTCAAACATAAGTAGTTGGCAGCTTCCACTTTTAAAACTAATGTCTACTGACAGTGACACTAGTCAAATACAACACTGCATTTCTGAGTAGAATGTTCATAGACCTAAATTATCTGGTGCAAGTTTGCATTCATTGTGGTCTACCTCCAGACAATTTTTTAAAATTTCTACAAATGCCCAGTTACTGGCTGTAGGCCACAGCGATTGCTTTTTATACCAGACACAACTCATGTCTGTGGGCATTCGGCTTGCATAAGGATCTGCTGTTTCGAGACATTAAAGTCTCTAATGAATGCAATGTAGAAAAAAGCTAAAGAATGTTCAGATCTTTGCAAAGTCAACTTTACCTTAACTGTGCCTCATCTAGCCCAATCTAGACATTATTTTTCTGGTTTTTTGGTTTTCTAGGTTTTTGACAAAACCTTACCACTGCTGATCACATCACCTAGTAATCACACACATTTCATGCACACATATGAGCTCGCCATGCTTAATTATGAACCCAATGTATGCATATTATGTGTATTATCGTCTAAGTAAGAACCTGCTTGCTGGCACAAATGATGTTAAAGTTGTAAAAGAATGAGATTTGTATCTTGCTGAATGACGTATGCATGCTAGAGAAGGTCTCAACCGGCCTGGTTAGCTGTGCTGGGTAAAGTGTATATCAAGGCACCTCTGTGCATATGGATGCTGCTTTGCATACTGATCTTGGCTTATTTAAGTGATTTGAATCTTGGGCTAGTGTGGTCCATACACAGGGACCTTAAAGTGGTGTGGCGACCATTCAAACGGACAGGGGTGATGAAGGATCTCACCCGATCAATTCATTGAAAAATGAGCAGGGTCAAGACCATACGGTCGCTATAGGAAAACGTGTACATTTACACTTTACATGTACAACGGGCGTTCTCTCAAAGACTGAAAGACTGACCAACATGGTTGATTCCTGGCACTTACCAAGAATCTCTGGGAGATACTAAGCTGAAAATGGAGACTGACAGGGAACACAGCTTACATTACACACTACTGTAATTATCTGCTGTGATTGTGCCTATATAAAACGTATCCAAACAAGTCAAAGTGCTCTTGCCCAAGGCTCTGTGCTGTCGCTTAAACCTCTAACAGCATCACGTAACCCTATTTCTAAAATGCCTGCACTGGCTAAAGCCCTTCCATTACAATGTTGTTATTTCCCAACAGTCTGTGAGTTAATGGTTTGCTCATGCTAGGGTTGGTTATAGATGGTTATTACCAGATCTTACTTTTGAAGGTGTACAAAGATAATTAGTTAGTTATGCCTTCGTAAATGTAAAATGTAAATGTACACGTTTTCCTGTAGCAGCTATATGGCCTTGACCCTGAATTAATTGGGTGATATCCTGCACCACTGTTGACCATTTGAATGGGCCCCACACCATTTAAGGTCCCTGTTTACTGACCCTATAAGTACCTTTTAAGTACCTCAAACAGTGCTACCTTTGCTACCACAGTGATCAAAGAGCTCATTAGGAGCAATCAGTGCTCAGGTAATTAGACAAGTCACAATTTTAAAAAGAATTTGATGAATTGCAGTTTACTAATTGTATATTTGAGTAATCAGCTAGAGCATAACTTCTAACTGTGAATTAAATTTGTAACAATTATATTAACTACCAGTATTGCAGTTACTCGTAAATCTGTAGCAGGAAGATGGTTTGTGTGCATAGCAACACCATCCAAAATACATTAGTTTGTGAAGCCAAATGACTATTCAGGACTAAGAAAACAGCTTGGCTTGTAATTAATAAATATTGCTAGACATAATCAGTGTTTTGGGCTTCCTTTGTATCATTCTGGCCTGACCTTTGAACTCTAGAGGTCAGTGTAGCCACCAGCTTGGCCAATTATGGCTCTATTTCCAAACTGTTTCGGAGTAAGACGTGGAGCTTGCATGAAGTTCTGATGCTGGACGGCAGGTGGCGCCACCGGCGATGACGAAATGATAGAAGTGCCTTGGAATCTGATCGTCCGGTTGCCTGGATTTGGGTTCGATCCGATGCTGAACGATGAAGGTCCTAGAATAGTTACAGCTCAGCATAAACGATATGAACAGACGAGGGCCTAAGCATCTTCAGTGCATCAGTACAGACTAGAGTGCCATTTAAAAGGGAAATAGAAGTAAATCATGTAACTACAGGCCAGTCAGTTTAACTAGTGTTGTGTGCAAAGGTCATGGAAAGAATTATTAAGGATAATATAGTGGAGCATTTGCATGAGTATAATATAATAAAGGGCAATTAACATCGATTTACTAGAGTTTGTTCATGTTTGACAAATCTGTTAGAGTTCTCTGAAGAAGTTTATGAAAGGACAAAAGAAGGGAAACTGGTGGATCAAGTTTACCGAGATTTTGCCAAAGCATTTGACAAAGTACCTCATGTAAAGCTGGCCAAAAAGTTGCAAGCATGCAGGACTAGAGGGCAGGTACTAATGTGGATTCAGAGCTGGCTATCAGGCAGGAGGCAATGAGTGAAACAAATATTATAGCTGGACAAGTTAGGGTTAGCGTTAAGGTTTAGGGTTGGGGTGCCATAAGGATAAGTGCTTGGACCACTGCTGTTTGTACTTTTTATCAACGACATAGATGATGGGAACCTATCTAAAATTTCTAAGTTTGCAGATGATACGAAACTGCAGAGCAGTGGCTGATGAAGCAGTGGAGTTGCTGCAAAAGGATCTAAGCAGAATATTTCAATGGTCTCAGGATTTGCAGATGCTTTTTGTTTTAGAAAAGTGCTTGTTGATGTACATGGGAAAGGGAAACAAAGATTTTGCATACGAAATGGGGTAAGGTATTGAAAGTGAGTGAGGAAGAAAGGGACTAGAGAGTGATTATACTTTCAAGGCAATATACTGAAGCAGCAAAAAAGACTAGCTCGACCTTGGGTATGATCAAGAGGACAACAGTTAGCAGAGAGGTTGTACAAATCACGGGTGAGGCCAGAGTTGGAATATTGCATCCAAGTATGGAATCTGAAACATGACATGGAACAAGTGGAGAAAGTGCAAAGAAGAGCTACCAAAATGATTTGGGGTTACAAGGATCTGAGGTATGAAGAAGGTTGAAAAGGTGTGGGATAACAACATTGGAGAGAAGGAGGAGCAGAGGAGACCTAATTGAAGCTTATAAGATCATCAAATATGTCAGCGGACACTGTCTCAGCCTTTAAGATGAAGCTAGGTATGATTGGCTATTAAACATTCCTGGCTAATTTGCAGTGGTTCTAACACAGGTTGTATGTGTTCTGAACCACTTAAAACCCTAGTTGTGTCATGTCATGAGAGATATTAATGATCTGACAAGATCACATCTTGGCTTGGCATGGCATGGCATGGCATGGCATGGCATGGCATGGCATGGCATAGTAACTAGTTGGCTTTAAAGCCTGTGTTCCTGATGCATCTCAAGAAAATGGTCAGGTTGAACTGTGGTTGGACTGGATGATGAATGGATGGACTGAAGGATGGATCCAGGGTGGGTGGGCTGATGGATAGACGGAGGGATGGACTGACTGACCCACCGACTAGCTAGCTGGTTGATGCGTTGATTTACTGATTGCTTGATTCATTGATTTACGGTGATTGATGATGATGGTGAATCACGGTGACTGCCTGAGTGACTGTCGTAATTAAGTGATTGAAGTTATAGTTAATTTAATTAGACCTACCTCTAGACTGTCCATCTTGGGCGAATGGTGATTGTGGCGCCACCTGCTGATTCCAGAGTGCCGTAGTATTCTTTGGTTTGATCATGTCTTTGAGTCGATTTGTAACCGGATAACTTTCTCCTCCAACTCCTCCTCCCTCCACTCTTCCTGCGCTCTGCGCACTGTTGTACCCCAGACTGGACGGCACCACCGGGGCTCCGTACCCCACCTGGTACTGTGGAGCTCCTTGGCGAATATTCTGTGGCGCCGCCTGTCGACCAGAGGACTCTGCCGATGCCCATTGGTCGGCTTTAGCGCGCCGCTTGGCGAATAGGAGTTCCCCTCTGCCATTGTTGAGCGCCATGTCTTCTGCGAGGCTGTAGGATGGCGCGGACCCACCGCTAGGTGGCTCCTCTGGTCCACCAATGATGCCTGGATGGACATCCGATGTAGGTCTGACCAGTGGCTGGGGAGCCAGCGCAGGCGCCAGCAGAGGACGAGGCTGAGGTGCGCCAAGGGTCTTCGGTGCCCAGGCGTTGGGGTTTGATCTGTTTGACTCTTGAAGGGCAGGTTTCTCCGGAACAGGGTCGGGTCCATGCATCGTCCACTTATGGGCGTTTTCCCGACGCCGGAGGTACATCTTCTGACCGCGGGAATTCTTGTTTTCCGGGGCAAGGACGGAGTGGGCGACATTCTTGGCCATCTTGACCCTCTCCTCGAGGGTCGAGAACCCGTAGCCACCGTCTGAGGACGAACCGCCTCGGAATACTTTCACTGCATTAAAGAAAACACAAAATCCTTTAATTCAGTTGTTTATTTTCTTAAACTTATACAGCGCTTATTGGTGATAAGGCATCAATCTATGGCGCTGATGGTAAAGCGGCCGTAACAGAGGAACCTTGGACCTGGAATCCGCACATTAGGCCCTACGAGTTGAGCGCAAGTCCCAAATGGAAGAGTGCTAGCCAAGTGAGATTGTGTGATTCCAGTCCCTGACAACTCAATTGGCCCCTGTTGGACCTACACTCTACTTTAACTGACCACCCGTTGCCACCGCTGTCACAATGCGAGCCAGCTTAGGGCCAGTGCACGTGGTTGTCTGGACAACGACACAATCTCACGATTCCGTCACTGACAAAGCCGTTTTACAGTGAACTCGCAAACCAGTTTTACTGTGAATTGCGGGGACAAATACGAACGGAATGATGGAAGTGGCGGAAAAGGTAGAACAAAGGAAGACTGAATGAAAATTTCAGTCTCCAGCGAGGAAAGTCATCGCAAACTGCCCCGCCACTGTATCCATCCAGAGTCATTATCCGAATCAAGTTTAATCCATCTCCAATACCATCTGCAGGTCAGTCGGGAAGTTTCAGTCAACTCATATTGGATTGCCATTGTGCCGGATATTTATCTGCATAAAAATCGAGCGATCACGACTGCAGAGGGTGAAATGAATCAGGCATGACGAAGATGTTGAACATAACAATGGTGACTAGATGGTGATAAAGACGATGATTGTGATATCAGATGATTGCGATCATGATCATGGTGAAAACCGAGTACCATTACAGTGTGACACGCTGTAACGATTGGCTGATTGATTGAACGAACAAACGGATCAAACAGTATATAAATAAATAGAGTGAATCGTTGGGATTCGACCCTCCCTTGAGACTGTCGATAGAACATTCAGTTAATTGTAGATGTCTTGGTTGATCAATTCATCCATCCATCTCCATCAACCAGTCCGTTCACCCTTTATGTCCATCCATGGTTTAGCGCCATCGATTCGTGTCTTGTAATTAGATAGCGGCACTCGACAAATGACATAAATAAATGGGGAAAAACATATAGACTGTTCAATGACGATCTATGGGGCTCTTCTGCAGATACTCACAGTGATCGATTGGAGGGGCTACAGGAGGCGGTGGGGCGAGTTCCGTCGGTACCACAGGGTAACCAGACTGCGGTGGAGGGACAGACCCAACCATCATCGGCCCAAGAGGAGGTCCAGGAGGCGGTGGTGGAAGAGCTGGAGAAGCGCCGTAGCCACGTGACCTATCCATCTCTTCCACGCCTGCATGGCCTGCAGGACCAAATCCCGGAGGTCTCCAGACGTTAGCTTGAACTGGAAGAGGCCCTGTTGCCGAAGGGTTTGACTGACCACCAAACACAGACCACTGTCCACTCGGGACCCCCTCTCCCTCCTGACCATACGGCGGATGATAGTCAGCTGCTCCATATTCAGGGATGGGACGTGGAGCGCTCCCGTACTCGAAGGACTGATCAGTTTCGGCTGACTGCTTCGTCGGGTCATAGACACGTGAAAAGGACACGTTCGAATGGCTCCTGACCCCGGCCACAGCAGCCTCGTGCCATCCACCTTCGGGAGGCTGGTTGTAGTAGCCATCCGTCGCTGCAGGGTTTTCCATCTGTGGCCCTCGAGAGTCGCCGGTCAGTGGAGGATTGCTGCTGTAGGTCGTCAGAGGTTTCGACGGTTGCTTCGTGGGTAGCTTTGATCCCGGAATCCATTTCGGCGCTGCAGCGATCTCGACCCTTTCGATGCGGTCCATCTGGCGTGGCTTGATTGGCCCTCTGTCATTCGCAAAGGGGCTGGCACCGTACACGGCTTCCGGTGGGTTGTAGTTGTCTGGGGCCACTTGTCCCGCTGGTCCATGAGGGAACTTCTGTCCCCATGGGGCAGGTGCTGCCTGTGGGGCAGGTGCGGCGTCGTAGAACTGTGGCTCCACCTGGCGATTGAACGATGCTGGCGCTGCTCTTGTGGGGTAATTGTTGTACGCGGCTGGTGGTGGTTCTGGTTCGTAAGTGTTTTGGGGATGGGCACCGGGTTTGTACAGGGGCTCCGGGTTGTACGCAGGCTGAGACGGTTGAAACTGAGGCTCCGACTGGGAGTTATAACCAAGCTGAGGATTCGTGACGTGCTCTAGTTCAGGTCTGTAGCCTCTGTTCAGATGGCCATCAGGTTTGTTATATTCTGGCTGTGGTGGTTCGGGGTTGTTATCATACTGCAGATGACCGCTGGGTTTATATGGATATGCCGGCTCTCGATTGTATCCGATCTGGGGCTGAGTGTTAGGCTGAGGTTCTGGGTTGTATCCATACTGGGGTTGGGTTCTAGGTTGAGGTTCTGGGTTGTATCCATACTGGGGTTGGGTTCTAGGTTGAGGTTCAGGGTTATATCCATACTGGGATTGGGTTCTGGGTTGAGGTTCTGGGTTGTATCCATACTGGGAATTAGTTTCTGGCTGTGGTTCTTGATTGTACCCATACTGAGGATGAGTTCCAGATTGATGTTCTGGGTTGTATCCGAACTTGGGATGAGTGCTTGGCTGTGGTTCAGGATTGTATCCAATCTGGGTTCTAGGTTGCGGATCGGAATCGTATCTATTATGGGGATTAGTTTCTGGCTTATTTCGGGACTCTGGCTGATCACTGCCGGGATGGACGTGGACAGCCGGCTGTGGTTTGGCAGCGTGTTCGATACTTAGATTAGCACTCGGCTTGTATGGGTAATCTGGCTCTCCACTAATCCCGAACTGTTGATGAGAACCGGGATGTGATTCACTAGTATGTGCGAACTGCGGATGACTGTCAGCTTTATACTGAGACTCGTTGCTGTTCTCATATTTGGGTTGTGGCCCGGGTCTCTGCTTCGCAAGATAACCATATTTCGGTTCATTACCGTAACTGAACTGGGGCTGACTCTCATAGTTTGACTGGTTTGATTCGTGGCTGAACTTTGAGTAGGTTCCGCTTGGGCTCTGAACACTTGGCTCATGAACTTTTGGAGCCGAATGACTTTCACCTTTATACTGAGACTCATTGCTGTTTCCATAACTGGGTTGTGGCCCGGGATATTGCTTCTCTAAATAGCCAGATTTCGGGTCTTTTCCGTAACTGAACTGGGGCTGACTCTCATAGTTTGACTGGCTTGATTCATGGCTGAAATTTGAGTAGGTTCCACTTTGGCTTTGAATAGTTGGCCCATGAACTTTTGGAGCCTGATGAAACTTGGACTGGCTCTGAGCCGTTTCGTTGCTTGTCTGTGTTTTCGGTTGAAACGTGACTTCTTTTCCGACCCGGATTTCAAAGTTTGGACTGGCTCCCACACGAGGTGGCTTTGCTTCAGTTCCGAAGCCAGTCTCGTTCGGATGGAACTGGATCTCGATGCTTGGTATCGGCTGCTGACCTCGACTCACCCCGGGTTTTTCGATGCTCTCCTTCGATCCATCCTGGTAGATGACATAGGTCCTCGCTGGTTCCTGGGTCGTGTCAATTCGGACCTCGTACGGCTCGCTGGTGACACTGCTCTTGTGGACACTCGTCTTCGTCGTCCATCCTCGTTCGTCTCGACGCTGAATTTCGCCTTCAGAGGGAGCTCCCAGAGGGACCGGATATCCATGCTCCTCGCTCCTTATGACGGAGAACTCTGGCGGGAACTGACCAACGCGTGGATCGGCTGAGGAACTCGTGTAGCTACTGAACTCCTGTTTCGTGACCTTCGTCAACGTCGTTCCGCCGAACTTTTCAGTCTTGACCTCTTCGACGATGCGTGATGTCTTTCCGCCGTCCGTTGACGTTCGCTCTTCCCTGGCGTAGTAGCTGGGAGTGTTCTGCGACGACTGGCCCACGGCATCATCATCTGGGGTCTGGATGTCGCTCGAGCGGCTCTCACGCCTTGCAATCCGCATCTGCTTCAGACTTCCGCCGGAAGGAGGCGCTTGCAGACGAAACTGCACTTCCGGTTGTGTTCCGTTCAGCACGTGATCGTTACTGGAAGTGGCTGAAGAGTTCTGGACAAGTGCGCTGGCTTCCGATGCAGTCAGTCGCTGGATTTCAGGACCCAGAGATCGCGCTACCGAATCGAACTCGCTCAGGGCGTTCTTCCCTCTGGTACCAACACAAATAACATGAGATTCAAGCTACGGCTAGAGACTATAGGTAAAGTAATCCAACGAAAGGCAGATTACGGTAAGATAAAATAAAACCAGGTACAGTATTAATGATATCTTTTCAGACATCGAAGTCTCTTAAAACTATAAAATATAGGCCTACATTATGTAAAGTAACGTATACATTAAAAGCAGACACTAATATAAATAACAGATAGCAGTTCTTGCGGTCTATACTCAGAAGTTACTGCTGTTTTCTGTAGCAATCAGACGCAACAGGCTGTAAGGTATTCGGTTTCAGCTGCAAAATCAATTGTGGCCGATTGACAAACTTTTAAAGCCTAAGGTCATACAGTAATTTTGGAATAGATCCTATCATTTATCTAGTGAGTACTAGCGAAATATAAACGATGATCGACGCCACTATAAAAATCTCCGCCTCTCCGTTGCATCATCGAATCCGAGATGCCCTGATCGCAAACGGCATACGTAAGTCTGCGGCTCGAAACCGTTGAAACGGAAACCAATCCACCGGGTATAGGTGGACGGATTCAAAATGGCCGTCGGGCTTTGGCGCTATTCTATCTAATATCGCCTGAAATCGCACGAAATCCAAAGCAGACACAAGAAACGACTCCGAAACGCAGACTCGGACACAGGAGAAGCCCGAAAAAACGAGAATTATCGCTCAAATGCTGCATATAAGGAACTAATCTTTTAAAAATGAACTAGACGCACAAATAACGACCATATTAACGACCACCGAACAATTAGCAAGTCATTTTGGTTCCAAGGTTGCAGACTCTTACAGCCTGCAGTTAGTTATTAATTTAAAACTATTAACAATCTAGCGTGTACTAGGCCAGTATGCGTCGATACATAAAGTAGCGAGTACTAGGCAAATATGCGTCGATACATAAAGTAATCGAGTATATACGAGAACGTACCTCAAGGCGTGGACTGTCAAGGCGGGGATGTTACCTTCCATAAGGGCAGTGGCTGCTGCATGGCTCAGTCCCTGGCTGCAAATATTATTTATAGCCAGAATGACGTCACCCTCAAGGAGTCCGGCCACTTGCGCTTTGCTCGATGGACGAATCTAAAAAGAACGGCTTAAATCATCACCATCAAAGTCGTTATCATCAACATGACTATCATCATCAGCAGCAGCAGCATCACGCACATTAACTGTTGAATGCTTTATCTGATCTCATCTTCCCTTGCATGCCATACCTTACATTACGTTCCACTGCCTTACTTTACCTTATCTCACCTAACTACCTTATCTGACAATACCTCAGCTTGTCTTGTCTTATCTCACCATACCCTATATTGCCTTACCCTATTTTTTATTTCACGTAGAAGCCTTTTTTGAACCTTGTTGAAATATATTACTAGTTGGGTGAATACAGGACTTCCACCCTTAAACACCATGGCTTTAGGCTGAGATGTGGACGCGGTGGCTGACCGTATGCGTAGCATGGAGAGAGCCAGCTGGCTTGGTCATAGTATATTTCAACGCATCACACTTTGAAGGTTGTAACGCCGAGCATTTGCCAAGAGCGGTAACTGATGAAAGAGTAAGTGGAAGGTGGCTTATTATGGAAATAAACCTGAGCAGTAAGGACAATGGCCCATGGATAATAATAATAATAATAAAATAATAATAATAATTTTTCAGCTCCCTGAGGGATCATAAATACCTCGGGGCAAAAAGAAAAAAAATTATTATTATTATTATTTTAAAAAATAATGAAAATAATAATAATAATAAGAAGAAGAATAAACACAACCGTAAAGTAATAAGCCATCGTATTTTGCCGAGTAACTGCCTAAGTAGACTAATAATATTTTACCTTTGCAACAGTCAGTGGGCTCTTGTCACCCCCCAGTAGTCTGAATCCGTAGGGTCCTCCGCCCGCCATTTGTATCCGAAGCAGTTGACTTGCCATTCTTCTTACACGCAGTTTTTCTTACCGAGAGTTCTCTAATTTTTATTTCAAAGCACCAAATTCTCGGAATTTAATTACTTTTCGAAATCTTTGTCAGTATTTCTGCCGCGGTTTAGCTGAATTTCGCTGCTAAACTCATGACAATCTTTGACACTTCGAGAGCGAAAATAACTGTAGACATTTGGCTTTAGAGAAGCTCTCCCTTAAAAGGCTTTCCGCAAAAGCAGGTTTTACGGTCGACTTTTTCAGTCTTAGAAGAAGCCGGAACGAAAGAGAGGCTGGTCGTCTTCAGAACGAGGCTCGAATCTCAAAATGGCCGACATTGGTCTTCAACTCTAGATGTTTTTCTTCGCTGATTTCCTTCCTGGCAAATTCAAGGAGCAAGGAATCCCTCGTCGGAGCAGCTTTCCATCCCAGTCTGCATGGAAAGGCGGTATGTGTGTATGTTCAACCGTTTCCAGGCTGCTTCTCGTCTCCGCGTTTATCAGCTGCAGACGTAGATAGGGGGCCTAACCTTTACAGCCCTGGCACACGCTCCAGAGCCAGTGCTTCGAGTACACGGCGTAGCCTTCTCTCCATGTTTTCCACTTTGGAATGACCTGTACGTACACCTATCAGCCGGCGTGTCTGTCTTTTTATCTGTCTCATTGTCTGTCTCGATGTCTTTATCTGTCTCTCGCTCTGCCCGAACATATACCAATAGGTTTGGGCTGCATAATTCTGTCTTTGCCAGTCTTCCTATATCTGTCCGTGTTTCTGTCTGTCTGCTTGCTTGTATGCGTTTGTTTCGTTGGTTTATTGTCGGAGATGTCAAACAGCATGCGTTTCTGTCAGTGCTAATAGCTCTGTACTCTGCAAGATGTGTTCCTCCGTCTGCCTGTCTGCCTGGTTGTCTGTCTGAGTGTCTTTGGAAACTGATAGTCAAAGTTGGCTGCAACAAAAACGCTCAGACTTACTCTGTGCTGTCTGCCGGCAACTGCGTCGGTAATTTTGAAAGTCGTTTGCTAAGTATCTGCGCAGCTGTCTCTCCATCTGTTCGTCAGTCCGTCCGTCCGTCTGTCTGTCTGTCTGTCTGTCTGTCTGTCTGTGTTTGCACAAAAGTCAGTTTGTCTTACTCTTTCACTTGCGTCTGTCTGTTTGCCTATCTGTATGACTGTGCCTAACCGTTTCTCTGACTGACTGACTGACTGACTGTCTGTCTGTCTGTCTGTCTGTCTGTCTGTCTGTCTGTCTGTCTGTCTGTCTGTCTGTCTGTCTGTCTGTCTGTCTGTCTGTCTGTCTGTCTGTCTGTCTGTCTGTCTGTCTGTCTGTCTGTCTGGCGTCCTTCGTCCATTACTAAAGCACTAAACATCTCGGACGAGGCATTATATGTTTAAACATCGCCTACACACACCTATAGCTCTTCACGGATTCAGCTGCATCTCTCGTCCCGTTCGCCTTCCACTTCGTCCTTCCATTCCATCGCTTTTCCATTCCTCCCCTTCCTCTCTCCCCCTTGATGCCTTGGAATGAAGGAATGCAGTCTAAACCACCAAAGCATCAGCCTCACCGATTCCAGTAACAGTCTTGGTAAATGGGTAAGAAAGCTTAGAAAGGTAAGTTGAGTATGGTAATGTACGGCACGGCAGCATACGGTAGGGCATAGTAGGGTATGGTATGATATATGGTATGCTAGAATAGAGAAGAGTAGGGTAGAATGGAGTATGGCATAGTAGGGAAGAGTAGGGATCGAAGAGTAGGGTATGGTAGGGTATGGTTGGGCAGTTTAGGATAGCGTAGGGAAGGGTAAGGTATGATATGGTAGGGTAGGGTAGAGTAGAGTAGTAGTAAATAAAGGTGAAGGTAATGTGGACAAAACAAAGTTAGGTAGGGGAGGATAGGCTAGGTAGGCTAGGCTAGGGTGGCGTACCTGTCCACAGGCCTCTCTGCATGATTGTATATCAACCCAATGGCATGAAGTACCTGCGTTGCAGGCAGGTAGGTTACAAACGTAAATATAACCAACTTAGGCGTGCCGATTAACCATACTGTTACTGGACTGGGCTATGCCGATGTTTTGTTGGCTACCACGACGACGACGATGATGATTGTGATTGTGTTTGTGATGACGATGACTTCTTGGTTTTACTTAAATCTGTTAGGCACACAAAGCCACACAGCTGTATGAAACTGACGCGCGGCAGGCATGAGAAATGGCACTTATCACTGATATCAGAGACAGGTCTTTCCGGGAAGCCAGCTGCAACTCCAACGCCGCTTATCGCCTCTGTAGATACTCCACAAGAGCCTGGTTCCAGTCCTTCAGGATCTGCCGACGACAGCAGCAGGACACCTTTTGTCGCCTACCAATGAACTTGATACAATACAATACAACTTATATTTATAACGCGCCTTAATACAACAATGTCTTACTCAAAGGACGCGTTACAACGCACTAATTAGTTATAGTACTGAGAGAATAAATGAGTCTTAAGTTTTAATTTAAAAGTATCTATTGAAGAGCATCTTCGGATAAATTGATGACATGATGGAATGAGGGTGTGTCACGTTCGCCGCCTTTTTGTTATCGTCTCAGTTTAATTAATAGAGAATTTTAGTCCGGCATTCCCTCGAGTCAGGTAAGTGTCCTTTTTGGCGCTCCGATGGTGCATATCGAACTACCCTCCGTGAGCACCAGAGGTTACCAACGGACGCATGTCCTGAAAACGAGGAAGCGTGAGGCGGCGAACGTGACAGGCTGTCAAAAGTAATATCGACAAGGTTAAACAATTCCGAGCGCAGTTAGTACTTGGATGGGTGGTTGAGCCAACTCAGCCATCCATCATTTCAGAGTGGCTAAATGTTTATCAATTTAAGTTGGGAGGCGCAAAGGATGTCCGGCTGTTCGACTGATGTGGTCCTGTTTGCGCTTCAGCCGAAATATCTTTCAACTCCGGGATGACGCTTCTGAAGATTTTCCACAGAGGTCTATAGACACGTGGGTGACCTTTTTTACTTTGTTAAAGTGTAGGCCTAGTCTATGGATTACATAATTAAGAGAGAAGAGCAGCGCAGTATAAAAGCGTAGGCCTGTCCAAACAACCGCGTTCATTGGGCTTATTGTTGGCCCGCATTGGACCAAATTGGGCCAGACAAGCGTGTCTGTTACGGAGATTAAGTGTGTTAATAGTGCTCTAGAATTCTGAACTTGTTAGTTGTGTTAAGTCCGAGCAAAATCCGAGCTGGGGTCTAGGCAAATGTTGAGCTAACGAAAACCTCTCGTTTACAAGGGGCTTATAGAATTAAAAAAGAGATTGAAGTGTTTGTATACATCTGGATATTTATTTAGCCCCTTTTGTAGCCTGTTGGGCCTTTAGTTATAGACTTGTGGAGTCGCTATAACCCGACTTTAAACCTGACGATAACAAAACTTATCACTGCCCAGATGTTTAAGATAAACTGACCCTAACCCCAAATTCGGCTAGATGATAACCACGACCTTAAATTCATGGAGCACAGCATGCAGCTGGCTTCCATTAAGAAGCTCGGTAAAAGGCCTCACTACATTGGAACCCTCGGGAAACCGGTCCATGCCCTTACTCCAGATTAAACCTTACCCTACCCAGTGCGGTTTCACCTCTTGGTAGACGCGCAGGACGAAGAAATTGCATTGCCCGGATGTTTTCGTATTATTTACGGCGAATAGCTAAAAATAGAAAATTCAGCGGGTTGTAAGAAGGCGGTGCGTTCGGAGGCAGCGCAGAGACGTGAAGAGTGAGGAAGACTTCGTTAAAGTTACCGGCTTCCCTCGAACGCCCTCCGTTCCGTTTGGAGGATTTCAAGCAATTTCTTAACTCTTAGTTATGTTCAGATGTTTCCTTTGCTCTCGCCTGGCTTTTCCCCTACTTCTCTATCTTTTGTTTGTTTTTGTGACCTCCCTTCCCCGGCATTTTTCTCGTCCCTTCCATCTTCATTCTCCTCTGCCTTCTCCTTCCTTTTCATCCTCCCCTTAATTGCGTCTCCTTTTCAGCCCTTATGGACTGTCTGATCTTCCGCCTTCTGCCCTTCTCGATCATCTCTCGTCTCTTTCTCTTCTTTCTTCCGGCTCTTCCGCCATCTTTCGCACACTCCATCAAATTCTTCCTCAACAATTTCTCGACATTCCTACAAACCACACATATTTCACCCCATTACACAAACCTTCCCCAAACCCTTCCATCATTTTCAACGCCTAGTCCTACCACTTCTCCAAACTTTCGTCCCACATCAGCATAAGCTTTTTGTTTACTTGGAATCGAACCCGTCCTGCCTATCGATTTTGTTTTCACTGAGCGTCTGTGAATAAGCTGGTCCCGCGACTTCGCTTTCGTTGGGCGCCATAGAAATCTCGAGTTTACGATTACGATTACAATTTTCCACTTGCACAGTGTTACAAAGTATCTTCCCAGCGTATCGATCATTCCGCATGGTAACGTTGCCCATGGAACGCCAGGCACTCGCAGCGAAACCGGGTATGCCAAGGTTGTGAATCTCTCTCTCTCTCTCTCTCTCTCTCTCTCTCTCTCTCTCTCTCTCTCTCTCTCTCTCCCTCTCCCTCCTTCTGTCTGGAATTAAGCCCTCCTACCAACGTCGTGAATCAGAAGCATCAAAACAGTCTCATCGCCTTTAGCAGTCGCTGCCTATCCTTGCTCTCTCCGAATCTCAATCAACACGTCGGCCCATTCTCCCAAGACGATGGATCATGGATACCAGTCAAGAGTTTTGCTCTCAGACGCAAATAACCAGAAAATTGCGTCATAGTTTCTGTTTTTTGCTACTTTGCCGTCGTTTATACAAGACTTGCTTATGCCTCGACTTTTGCTGCTAGAACGGTGCATTCCATGTACAGTAGATAGATGTGGATATATGTGCGCGTGCACAAAAGAGACCGACCGATGATGTCTGATGACAGACAGACAGACAGACAGACAGACAGACAGACAGACAGACAGACACACACACGCACACACATACAGACACACATACAGAAACACAGACACATATTCATTCATTCATTCGTTGAAACAGATAGACACAGTACAGACAGACACACAGACAGACACACAGACAGACACACATACAGACAGGCGCACACACAGAGGTATTCATTCAATCATTCATTCATACAGATAAACAGTAGAGACAGACTGACAGTCAAGCAGACAGACAGACAGGCGGTCAGACAGACATTCATTCATTCATTCATCCATACCGACAATACAGACCGACAGTCAGACAGACAAACAGACATACATTCATACAGACAGACCGACTACAGACAGAGAGACAGGCAGGCAGACAGACAAACTGTACACAAGCTAAACATAAAACAAACGAGATAAGAGATTCGAGACAATTCTACGAAGTTCTTTTGAACAAAATATATGAGGCTGTAACAAAAAAATTCTTAAGAAGTAAATTCACAACAAAATTTAACAGGACAGTTAGGCTAACTCAGCGATCAAAGCAGAGTCCGCGCTATAAACTGCATGGCTATCTCACCCTGTAAATGAAGAAATGTAGTGGACTGGATAGAGTAGAATGGACTAAACTGGAAGATGGAGTCGAATGAAATAGAATAAAAGAAACAAGTGGAACAGAATAGAATAAAGTTGTAAAGAATGAAATAGAGATGTGTGGAATATAGTGGAATAAATTGTGGAATAGAATTTCCAACTTTTACAGGTGATGGAATGGAGTGAAAGAAAGCATAATGAGCAGACAGCGAGGGAACACGATAACTATCGAAGAGAATAGAATGTGATGGAATTCGGTTTAGAACAGAATTTCGTCCTCCATCTTCGGGTGTTGTCGTCCCACCCGAGGAATCTTTGCCTGAATGTGTCTTTGACTCCTCGTTTCAGTGCCAAAAATCAGCTGCTTGATTTGATCTTCATTCAGAGGAGGCGCGTAGGGTAAGCTTGATGAGGAGTGTGATGGAGAAAGGGAGTAAGAGGAAGATGCGTATTGGGAAGCTTGGGACGTGTACGGCGATAAATCGGATGAAGAGAAGCAGGAGTGAGAGAGAGGAGAGGAGTCAGAGGCTGAAGGAGAAGAAGTTGATGATGAATGGGTGAGAGTGAACGAGGGGGAGGAGTAGGAAAAGGGAAAGGTGGGAAACGAGAGGCCGTTATCTTCGCCTGTAGTTCTTCCCACGCGTGGAATCTTGAATAGCTGTCTCCTGCTCTCGTTTTGGACTTGGCTCAGCATTTCCTCTCGTGGCTTCGTCAGCTGGAAACACTGATGCGGGGATGATTTCCAGGGTTTCTGCGGCAGAGACGATGCCCGGCATCCTAACTTCGCTTCGTTGGACAGGTACCTGAAGATTGCAGTTGATTGACCGGCTGCAGATCAATCGAAATAAACATGTGAGGCCTAGGCAATAGACCTCCAGTTAACCAATCAATCAATCATTGAATCAGCTGAGAGTCACTTTACTAAGGGTCAGTCAATCGAATGGTCGATATTTTGTCAATCAATGTAATTCTTTTTCCTTCTTTCCTTGCTTCCTTCCTTGCTTGCTTGCTTGCTTACTTCCTTCCTTCCTTCCTTGCTTCCTTACTTACTTACTTCCTTCCTTCCTCCATCCCTTCCTTCCTTCTGTCCTTCCTTACTCTCTGCCTTCATTCCTTCTTTCCTTCCTTCTTTCCTTCCTTCCTTTCTTAGCACATTATAATGGTTAAGTGCGATTAGATTAGACGAGTGAAATCAGTAGGAAACGGAGGATTAGATCAGATTAGCGATGTATACTTTATGCGGTTGAAAATAGAGCGGTGACCTAGATGGAAGGAAGAAGCGCTTACTAGAACACCAACTGAGCAGAATCATCGTTGAAAGCAGTAACGGCCACATATTCCACGCTGCGTCCAGATAGGTTACCGATGAACAGATTACCAGTTAATTATCGATGAATTATCGAACAGCAACGGATCGATTATCGCTCTTCTACTCCCTGTCTTGATTCGATGGTGCTGGTTCCACCCTCAGAATCTCAGACCTCATCCTCGGAACTACGAGGTTGCTACGCAGAGGCTGTATCCGAGCCCTCGACTGTTGACGCTTTATATAGCGCCCGATAAGATACCTTCACTTTCTCGGCCACTTAGAAGGACATGACCGGCGTCTTGTCCTTACTTAGATTCGCAGCCATCAATCATCGCTCTGAACAGAGCAGGTGGACACTCGAAATCAATGTCTCCTCAGACCAGACACTCTAGACACTGATCTATTTGTTGATCCGACACCAAAACAAGACCAGTTTATTATTATTTTTTGCCAGTGCTAGAAATGACACTGTGGGGCTTTAAAAGTTCTGCAGAGAATAGAAAAGTTTAGGAACGGCTAGAAGATCCAGCGGAGAAAAGTGCAACAGTGTAATTTATTGTAGCTATTGTCTGTCGTTGCTATCATTATTAGTTTTATTACTGATTACATCGAACTGTATCTTATTGTAGATTATTTTAAGAGTATGAGTATGACTAAATATAGATAACCACTGTCGTTGTGAGTTTTCACCAGATAATTTACCTATCCGCCCAGGTGATAGGTCTGGCCACATAACATTGCCTGTTTTCACGAGACATTATTTGAAAGAGCGAACTACGAAAAGAACTCGTGAAGAAATAGGCTTTTGTACTGTATTACGTTTTCTTCATTTATGTGACTTTATATCCAGTCTTTCAGGTAGTAATCCACTTCTGAGATCTTAAACGAAACTGGTAAAGATTTGTAAAGTAACAAGGGATTTATGTAGCGCCGATTGAAAATACCTACTTAGATTTGCCGAGTCATATATTACACCGCATGGACATTCAGATATTTTACACGCATTTCTATATGAAAAAAGCGTCACGTGTGATGTCAGCGTGTCACACATACGTCACTCCAGGCCAGATCGACGTCGCTCGCTTCATTCATTCGCTCATTAATTCACAAAATAAATTCATTTTCTCATTCATTCAAAGATTATATAGCGCCACTTCAAGGCATCTACTCGAATGGGCTTCAGAGTAAGCCTACATGTGCTGTATAAATGCCATATCGCGTCCCATCAGCCGTTCTATTGCAGTTGGGCGCCATATAAATTCGTTCAGCGGCCGGCATGTGGAAGCATCTGGACGAAGAGGGTCGTATGTGTGACGACGCTGAGTGCGACGAAGACCCAGAGGAAGATCCGGTCGGCCAGGAGGGCTACCAGTCGCCACTCGGCCTTCGACCTGGCGCGGTCCCGCCGGTCCTGGCTCGCATCGCTGCCCTCCGTTTCGCTCCGTCGGATGTGTTTCAGCATCAGGTCCTCGCTGTAGTCGATCCTCCGGCCGCGCTGCAAACTGCGCGAACGATGAAGCGGCGGCGGCAGGACCTCGGCACTCCCTCTAAGGCCGCTGCAGGGACTGACGCCGGAAGCACCGCCGATTGTCGCTGCTGCCGTTCGGCGTCGACCGCCCACGTTCAGCTGGCCGTTGGAGATGGAGGAAATGTCAAAGATCTTTCGTCGGTTCTTCTCTTGGTCCGGAGTCCGCTGTTCCGCCAGGTGTTGGAGGTGGTAGGACGGAAAGAAACGGGAAGCCAGTGCAAGCGCCCAGGCAGGACAGCGCTCCGACGAGTTCTTCTTGGCGTAGATGTTCGTCACAATGACGGCCATGACCAACGCTATGCTGACCATCACCATCGTCGAAGCAAAGAACATCCCTACACATGCAACCACAATCACATACGGCCAATCACTTCACTGCTATGTAATGCAATCTAGTCTAGTGACTTCTATAGCGCCGTTATCATAATGCACAAGGTGACAAGGTTACAATTGCGACTCGAGCTCCTTTCTCTTCCCCTCTAAGTGTTCCGCAGGCGCCTGTAAACTGTACTGATTAACAGTGATATTACTTTTTCGGGTCGGAAATAAGCCTACCTCTGTTGAGTTTATCCTCTAAGAGGCGCTTTATAAATCTCAAATTATAATTACAATTACAAATTACAAATACAATTACAGTCAGTGGTCGCTTCAGACAGTAAAAAATCGTAAACCGCTCGGTTGAAATCCGACTGGTCACGCAACATGACTGGACAATCTGAAGACGCGGTGAACAACGATAAGGGTCAGAGGTCAATTACACTGAAATGCGACGTTTTGTTTACATCTTCACATCGCGTCATCGAAGTTGACCGCAGAATTAACCTACACTGTTTTAAGGCAGATTATTATCGTCCAGGGAAGCTAATAATGTACGCCTATAGGGTATAGTCACGCGTAATTTTCAGTTTTACGAACTAAGGCGTAACTGAAGCACATCAATACCTTAACGGAATACTTACTGAGAACGAATAGAAAAGAAGGGAAAGAAATGGGATAGAATCTACTATAGAATAGAATGGAATGGAATTAAACAGGCCAGATCAGAACAGGAGAGAAAATACAGAACAGAACATAGCATAACAGAGCGGAATAGAATAACACAGAACAGAGCAGAAAGGAATAAAATAGCAAAAAGCGCAGACAGAACAGAATAGGATAACAGAGAACAGAACAGAATAGAATAGTACAGAACAAAACAGAAAGAACAAATAACAAAACAAATAACAAATAACAAAACAAATAACAAATAACAAAAAGCATAACAGAACGGAGTAGAATTGCGCAGAACAGAACAGAATAGCACAGAACAGAACAGAATAGCACAGAACAGAACAGAACAGAAAGGAACAGAATAACATGGAGCAGAACAAAAGGAATAAGACAGCACAGAATAGAGCAGAAAAGCACAGAAACGAAATAGCAAAAATAAGAATTAAATAGAACAGACGAATGGCTGAGTGGATCTTCGTTGCCTACCGAGGATTGGAATGGAGTCGGGGGTGGGTGGCATTGTTTCGCCGACCCTCAGCAGGAAGACGACGAGGGCCAGGAGGATCGTGATCTCGAGGTTGACCTTCTCGCCGGATTCGACCGGAAGGAAGAAACCGAGGAACGAGATGAGGAAGATGAGGAAGCAGGGAGCGATGAGATTGACGATGTAGAACAGACTGCCACGGCGCATATGTATCGTAAAGGTCACGTCTGGGTAGAGTTCAACGCAGCAGGCGTACTTCTTCGTATGTCGCTCGGCTGTTATTCCACCCACCTTCTCAACGGCCCACTCCTGAATTCCACCCACACAGCATGCAATCATCGTCACCATCATCATCAGCAACACCATCATCATCATCATCGTCATCAACAGCAACAACGTCATAATCATCAACAACAACAGCGACATCATCATCATTGTCTGCAGCAAAACAACAACACAAACCACAAAATCCACCACCGCCGCCGCCACCAGCACCAACACCGGGCTACTTTGACTGGTGCCGCTCCTGAATACATCTGTGAGCTGTGCGTTCCGGTCTCCAACCACCCTGGAAGCCAAACATTGCATCCTGTGATGCTTCTTGCCTTCGATTTTGTTTTGACAGCGAATAAGCTGGCTCACGTGACTTACCATTCGTTGGGCGCTATAGAAATCTAGAGTTTACGGTTACGATGATGGGAGATATCGTTCTTGCCCGCTGTCGCACGTTCTCCGTTGTGCCGTATTTCTGGAAAGATCCTTTCACTGATATTCTCGCCTTTCTGCTTAATGTTGATTCTATAAGATTTTCTCGAAAGCAAGTCTGTTTTTGTCTGACTGAATGCTGCGACCAGGACGCCGCTGAGGGGCTCTTGAATGGCGCTATGCAAATGTTACAGTTACCAGCACAACCACAATCAGTATCACATTTTCAATCACAATTGCAATAACGATCGCCCTTACAATTAAAATCAAAATTAGGCCTACAACATTGGACATTCTGTTACTATAATCGTGCTTCCCAATGGCGGATTCAGCTATAGGCCTGGGGGGAGTTCGTCCCGCGCCCCTTTTGGTTACACGCTGGCCCCCCCTCAGGCCAGAACCGTGCATGGTGGACTGCCAGAATGTGGCGCCCCTCTGGAAATGCTCTTGCCCCCTCGTAAGCAATCCTGGAGCCGCCACTGGTGCTTCCATTAATCGTAATCGTAATCTCGAAATTTCTAAAGCTCTACTTAAAAGCTAAGCGCAGGGCACCAGCTTATTCACGAGCGCTGCGTCAAGTCCGTGGGGTTGTCCAAAGATGCCATGTCAAGAACCAAGTCCGGTTGTCAGGAGACCAAAGATAGGAGTGAAGAGGAGGCTAGGGTAGGTTGTGTTTGAGCTGGGAGAAATGGGAAGACTGATGAGGGTGGGATTTCTTGAAAAGGTGACAGTGTCATTCTGTCTCTCTCTCTATAGAAACCTGGTTGGTGGACGTGTAGTAGACGCTGTTTTCGAAGGTACTGTTGTAGACGACGTCCAGCTGGTCTTCGCTGTGGGTCCACGAGATGAAGACGATGTCGCACTTCTGGCTGTCGAAGGGAAAGTACTTGACGTTCAGGGTGCAGTAGGTCTTGATGAGCGCCGGGTACAGCCACAGCACGGTTCCATCGGGACTCACGATCGTGTTCGTCACCACGTAGTCGTTGAATTTGTCGCCGGCACTGAATGGAACGCAGCATTTGTTGTATCCATCACAGGGCAGCAATGATGACAATGAAAAGCGAAGAAAGGGAAGACAGAGGAATGGAAAGAGGGGAAGGCGGAAGGAATGCGTGAGAGAGACAGACAGAGACAGAGAGGGAGAGAGGGAGGGAGATAGAGTGTATGACAGAGAGAGAGAGAGAGAGACAGAGAGAGAAAGAGAGACAGAGAGAGAGATGGAGAGAGACAGAGAGAGAGGGGGAGAGAGACAGAGAGAGACAACTAGAGACATTGGCAGAGAAAAACCCAGAGAGAATATGAAAGCGACAGGCAAAGATAGAGGAAGACAGAGAAAGAGCGAAGCAAAAGCAAAATATGGTGAAGTATTCCTGTAACATGTAGGGTGGTAGGGCCTTCACAGACGCTCAGGTATAGTTACAGGTTCGGCATTTATAGTAGGGCTGTAGATGTTACTTATGGTAAAGAGCTGAGCCACGTGGACAGTCATTAAAGCCTGATGTTTGTCAGCAAGCAGGTACGAAGTGTTAGCGACTTTATTTTCTTAGCCTCAGCATAAAAAGCAGATTTTATTTTCTTAGCCTCGACATAAAAAACCAGATGACCAGTCCTCTAACTCGTCGTCTGCTCTGCCTATTATGCATACGATATACTCACGGGATAGCTGCGTTCGCTAGAGGGCCCTAGTGAAAACGAAATCTTGAATTTCATTCTGTTTTCAGTGGGTATTTGAAACCTGACTGCTCGAGAGGCCAGGTAACTGACCACAACTGACCGCAGCGCCAGCCAATGCGGCAGTTTTGTTAAAGAAGGCTTAAGTTAACAATCATAAGACGAACGGCTGTGCAAAGAGGATTTTGCATGGCAACCAGCAACGGAAGCCTTTCATCATGATATGCTTTGACAACGAATTGCCATACTTCGGGATTCTGGCTGTTAACAAATGAAAACTCACAAATTCTGTATGACGAGGTCCGGAGTCCAAATCCTATCAGCTGGTATTCGAATCGTCTCAACTCCATACTCGGATGCGTTCCATCTCAAATATTCATCCTTCCACTTCTACGAAGATAAATAAATAAACAATTGAACAAATAACAAATAAATGACTATTTAATTATTAAAGAGTATTGTATGTCGGCCCCAGATTATATTCTGTGTGAATCTGTACGCCTGACAAATTTTCGTAATAATAATAATAATAATAATAATAATAATAATAATAATAATAATAATAATAATAACAATAACAACAACAACTACCACTACTACTACTACTACTACAATAACAATAACAATAACATGGATTTGTAATTATGAAATTGCGATTTGCTGCCTATGTAGGCCTATATCTTTTTCTTTCAAACTTCTGTTAAAGCTATTACTTTATAACTATTTCCTCAAATCGTCCATTTCTTTTTTGCATTTCTCTGCTATTATTTCTTTTCTCATGCCTATCTTTCTTTTCATCTTCTTTCCCCCTCTCTCTGTCTCTCTCTCTCTTTCTCTCTCTCTGTCTCTCTCTCTGTCATACACTCTCCTCCCTCCCTCCCTCTCTCTCTCTCTCTCTCTCTCTCTCTCTCTCTCTCTCTCTCTCTCTCTCTGTCATACACTGTCCTCCCTCTCTCTGTCTCTCCTCTGTCTCTGTCTCTCTTCTCTCTGTCTCCTCTCTGTCTCCTCTATGTCTGTCTGTCTCTCTCTGTCCCTCTATCTCTTTCTGTCCCTCTGTCGCTTCTATGTCTGTGTCTCTGTCTCTCTTTCTCACATACACTCTCACGCACACACTCTCTCTCCTTCCTCCCTCTCCGTCTTTAATACTCTCTGATATTCTTCTGTTCCTGAGAAGTGACAACGCACCTGTCGAATGGCCAGGAGACAGGTGAATGTCTGTTCCTTCTCGTTCTGCAACAAACAATTATTTTTTAATATTATTAAAATTAATAATAATAATTTTTCTTATTTTTATACTATAGACTTTTACTGGTCTATTCATTGCTGTCCTCGTATTTTATTCAAAACGCTAAAACCGTCCGGAGCCATAACCCCGGCTCTCCTGGCTTCGCCCATAACAGCCATCAACAGCAACGAAGGCGCCACATGCACAGGTATGTGAGCATAATGCGATTCCAAGACGAAGGCCAAGAGTTATGCTAATGGTCCCATCGTCTGGTCTGTATGATGGAAGAAGTGCCTTTGCAAGCTGTGTGTGTGTCAATCATATTAGAATAAGGGATCAGCTCACATTTTGTGCGGCTAAGGTTTTATCCAAACGCTTTACAAGGCAGCTCAGTCATTTCAATATCTGCTGTAACAGCTGATGCATCTCCAGTATCTTCACCTGTCGCAATCGTAATCGTAATTCCGAGATTTCTACAGCGCCCAACGAAAGCCACGTCATGGGGACCGGCAGAGAGCAGAGAGTTTATTCACAGGCGGTCAGCAAAACAAAATCGATAGGCAAAGGGTTCGGTTCTAGGTCAAGATCCAAAAGTCAGGCAGAGAGACAGCGTGGCAGCTACGGTGGGAGATGTTTGTGAGGGGAGACAACAGCCCGAGTGCAACCGGTTAGAGTTGGAGGCAGAAGATAAGCGGATCCCCACACATTTAGAGCCTCTAAGTCGGATTCTTAGCACTTTCTGGCACCAAGGTTTTACCGTGTCGAGTATATGGAAGAGCGAGATGGCTATGTTCACTTCGACTGGGCTTCTGTCGTGATGGACTGGTCTCGTTGTGCTGTCGTAGTGGCGTAACAGGAGCTGCTTGATCCGGTGCTCTCCAGATCGGTCTCGTCGCGACTGCTGGAACATTGACCTCTGACCTTAAATGAACAAAGCGAGACCTTCAACTTTGACCTAAAGAACACACGTTTAGTATATGAACTTCGTAATCGTAATCTCAAAATTTCTAAAGCGCTGCTTAAAAGCTAAGCGCAGAGCACCAGCTTATTCACGAGCGCTGCGTCAAGTCAGTTGGGTTGCCAAAGATGTCATGTCAAGGACCACGTTCTGTTGCCAGAAGACCAGAGAGGCAGAAGGGGAAAGGAACTGTTAGGGTGGGTTGTGTTTGAGCTCAGAGAAATGGGAAGGCAGCGGAACTTTGCCTTGCAGAGCACAAAGAAAGATCTTAAGCTTGCCATTAAAATGATCAGATTGGCAGATGTCTGAGTGCGTGCAAGCCAGGCACTTCAAATCAATGTCTGGGAGCAGGAGACACTAAGTCAGAAGGCCTAAGGCTCACTAACTATCTAGTAGCGAAACCGTGCACAGATCCTCCAGAGGCACTGTAACAAAGCAAGTCCACTTGACGTAGGCCGCTGTCGGAAGTATTTGTATGACTAAGGTAAAGGCCACACTGAGTGTCTGATTATAGTTATGGGTCACACGCAGTCGTCGAGCTTCACTGGCAGACAAAATATGTGGATCCCTGTTGTTGCCCTGGCCACAATAAGGCCTAAGATGTCTGTTGTAACTAAAGTTACTTTTAGAATTGGATGCAGTGGTAGTAGTATCATCATGATCATGGTCATCATCATCATCAGCAGCAGCAGCATCATCAGCAGCAGCAGCAGCATCTGCATCTGCAACATCACCATCACCATCATCGTCATAATCACCATCATCATTATTATTAAGGAGTTATGTTAGCTATCAAGGGCGTCGGCATGCACGGGTTTTAAGAGTTAGGGGTTTCCAGCTGGGTTTCATGGACCCTGCGCCCGTGCTGACCACGATGGCCCTTATTGTACCGATTACAAGAAAAATGGTATAGGTCACCATAAATCACGATCTCTACGCTCACAGCTAACTGTCTCCGGGGGAGGCCTGCGTACATTGAGAAAGTCCAACCAACCGGTTACTATTTGCCACGCGATCTTGTAAATTCGTTGGCAGCGATGCAACACTTCAGTATCGGCTTTTGAGGAAAGGATGTCGTCCGATGCAAGATAATTGTTAGTCGAGTATCCTTCTGTGCCCCTCTGCTCCGCCCTCTCCCTCTCATTTCTCCTCCTCACGGAAGAGTTGGGGGATATCAGCCACGGTCGTCCTATTCCATATCGCCTTTCTTTCAATTAGGAACGATCGAAGAAGAATCGCAGAGATGCCATCTACTGGTGATGTTGCTGCGCCCAGAGAAGGATGGAAGGAGGCAGGCAGTGACACAGAGAGGCAGACAGGAAGACGGGGATGCGTAGGGAAAGAGAAGATGGAATAGGGAGGTGGGAAAGAAGGCAATTTAGAAGACGCCAGCTTTATCGGCTTTATCCATCGCTCGATACAATTTGCCACCAAAGGAAACGATCTTCACAACGACATCATATATAGCCTGGTCTTCATAATACACTATTCACTGTCACATCTATACAAACACTGGAGGCATATCACACGTATATATAAATGCAATATTTCTATTGTATATAATTTCATATCTATCTGGAGAGCCGGCGCCTAAGGGAGGCCAGGGTCTGGCCACAAGAAGTTACGGTCATCCCTCCCAGCTTTGATTCAGTCACCCAAAAGTGTCATCACCAGTAAACCACTTATACGTAACCTTTGAAGTTATCAGGGTTGCTCCTAAAATGCATCAAAATCACTGATAGGCTATATGGGCTTTGTGATTGGATTAGGGTGACAACTTCATTTGTTTGACACGCCTACACTTGTATACCAATATAATAATTGTCACCCGCTGTGAGAAAAGGTACAAAATCTGGGGTTTCCGGAATAAATATGCCCTCAGGTTTGTTGATGTGATTGGGACAAATGTTCCAAAGTTGATCTCAGTATGTTCACAAAAACCAGTTAAACTAAAAGTCCAAAAAGTTGATCATCTAAAAACTGCGTTTTTGAGAAAATAGATTTCGGAAATTGCAGATATTTGACAAATCTCAGCTCCAAAAGTTATGAACAGCTCTGCCTAGAACGTTGTTCATGAGATGCACAGCAAGCCCTTGTAAGGAATGAAAAGTTTCTTCGGTAACAAGTCACAACTTCTTATGCAGTGACCTACAGCTATGGTCATTGGGCCAATATAGAACCCGCAACTAACCGAGAGTAATCTTAATCGCAAACTAAAAAATCTAAAGCATAATTACTTAAACGCTAAGCGCAGGGCACCAGCTTATATAAGAGTGCTTTGCCAAGTCAGAAGGGTTGTCCAGTTACACCGTATGAAGACCGTAATCCGGTTACCAGAAGACCAGAGATAGAACGAGACAGCTGAAGAACTGTTACGGTTGGTTGTGTTTAGAACTTTAGGTTGAGAGAAATGGAAGGCGTCGTTTTGGACGGACTGGGTAACATTTCTTGAAGAGCTGGAATCTTAATTTTGAATGGAAAGCCCGAGATATTCAAGATAAAGGGCTTGAGGCAGGTTAAGGTGGGTGAAAGACAGAAGGATGTAGGAGGGGAGAATTCGTGGAATTCAGGTGGGAGATCGTTCCAGAATCGAGGTGCAGTGTGGGATACGGAGCGTTTAGAGAACTTAAGATAAGTAGTAACTAAGAAGACGGGCAAAACTCAGGTAAGAAAATGTTTGGGGGCAGAGCATCGTGAATGGATGGTGAAAAGTTTACGAAGACGAGTGGTTTGGGATTTTTGCAGTGTTATACATGTAGGTTATTGAAAGAACATTGGAAATGCGTTGGGAAATTTTCTGTTAGGAGTGATATGGTGATACTTGGGTGACTTGGTGACAGTTCGGGCAAGTGCAGTTTGGATGAGTTGAAGACTCTCGATTTAGTGGATTCAATGTTAAGGAAAATAGAGTTACAGCCTGGAGTGGACACTATTGGCACAGGCCAACTATGGGACTAAAGAATGTGGCTGTCAGTGTTGGCAGGGCTTTCGTGAGGTGCCATATTAAGCGTCTGGATACATGCATTCATACGCACACATACATACATACATACATACTTGCATGCATACATACATACGTACATAGAACGATGTGGATGAACAAAAGAAGTCATGGGTAGAAGATCAGTTCCTTTAAGCTAACCACTAGAGGTAGCACGGGTAAAAATATTTTGGTGACTTAATTTTTTTGGTTTCGGCAAACTCTCTAGGTCCTCTTCCTCGCCGTCACTGTCTTCCCATCAACAGTGTACGGCCAAAGTACTCATTTTATAGTCGAGTACGCTAGGGGCACAAGTGGAGCAGAAACCTCGAATAACCTTTCTACTCAAGTAGAGATTTTCCGCGGTCTGCTCGGCCGCGCCCTGGCTCTGTAATCCAACGATCGCGGGTTCAAGCCTGCTGAGCAGATACCATATGTAAACACATGGACAAGTTGTTCGTGCATACTTGTCTCTGTCACCAAGCAGCTCAATCTGGTACCGACGTAACCTGGAGAGTAAACGGCAAGTCCTGCGATATCCGGGACCTTGAGATTCGTTCATTTCCAGCTGAAGGGCCTAACAGTGAGAAATGAGCGCCCCCTGTTCCACTAGGGACAGGGGAGCTTCACTTACTTACTTAACCCCTGGGTTGACAGTCCAGCACGCCCAACACTAGACCATTGCGCACCCCGGTAGAACCCCTCTCGAAATGCCCGCACGCCAATCGGGCCGTGACCTTTGCCCCTGGTTCATACCTGAGATGAAGTGGAAGACAATGACAACCCAGCCGACAGAAGCCAAGCGAAGTCGCGGATACATTCCAGAAGATGCGTTCGATGTTGGTGATGTTCAGCCAGCCGCTGAATCCGATGGATGTCCTATACGTCCACTGATGATGGCTCCGGAAGAAACGGCTGCTGCTGCAGACTGCGCCGTGTTGTCATGGATGGACAGAGCGATCGACTCATGGACCGCCGCACGCATCATTGAACTTTACCCAAACGATGCTACCACCCCACGCTCAGCCATACAACATATACTGGCACATATATGATTCCAAATTTGGTTATAAATATATAAATAAATATATTGCTTATAATACAAAGTTAACCTAGACACCTCACATATTTATACCCGTCAGCAGGAATAAGTTAATCTCTTGAGCAATTTATGTGAGCTACATATCAGTAGTAGTAACAGTAATTATAATAATAATTATTATTTATTATTATTATTATTATTTAGCCGATTTATCGGCTTCCTATCAATTCATCCCTTTGACCTTCGAGACCTTTAGCTCGATAAATTTACAGGGCCTGGAGTTCTTAACTAATCTGGGTGGTCACTTGACCAGGGTTTCGGGAGACCCAAGGGAGATCGCTTTCCTTTTCCAACTCGTTGCCTGCACAATTCAACGTTTTAATTTGATTGCCTTCCAGGGCACTTTTGAGAAGCCTGACATCAACGAAGATTAGCCATCCCAGAATGCAATTTTTCATCCGGATAATTTTTCAGCTTCCTGAGGGATCACAAATACCTCAGGGCTAAAATTATGATAATAATAATAATGATAATAATGATGATGATGATGATAATAATAATAATAATAATAATAATAATAATAAATTTTTAGTTCCTGAGGGATCATTTCTACCTCAGGTAAAAAGATGATAACAGTAACAACCTCATTATACGTTTCACAAGCATAATATGTCCCTATATATCTTCATTGTGTGTAGCCTCTTAAAAGTACAGTCATGTTGTCTAAGTTCACTTTGCATTTCCTTAAGTACATTCTTGAAAGTAGATATATATATATATATGTATATATATATATATATATATCTGCATTGTACCGAGTGAATATAGATCCATTTCTTTCAATTTTTCCTTCCTTTGGTGGTTTGGTTCTTCGCTTTCCTTGAATCAATCGACTGCGAGTCTCGAGTGACAGGAAATTCATCAACTAAGAATTTGACACTACACATCATATACAAACTAATAAATGCAAAAGTAGACTATATATATATATATATATATATATATATATATATATATATATATATATATATATATATATATATATATATATATATATATATATATATATATATATATATATATATATATATATATATATATATATATATATTAGACGACAGCTAATGGAGTAATGGTTCTGTTGCGTCTCCAAGGACGCATAGGGATGGGTTAAAGCTTACTGAAACTCTTTCAGACCATCACTTGCCGGGTTAAATATAGGCCTACACATGAAAGGTTCTACAACACATAGGGCCTCTATAGGCCTACATGCACATACAAATGTACTCCTATGTTACGATATGAAAGGTGAAAACATGTGATCGTGCATGAGAAAACCCTCACAAGGTCGGAAAAGTTAATTTGCGAGGAAACATGCTGAGAAAGAAAGCAGCCAAATATATGAGTAAAACGAGTTCTTTGCATATTTACATTCCATGTTGTATTAGCTATCAAACTGTACCCAGGCAAAACGTAAACTTTGTGTAAACGTTTGTTTTTAGTTGACAACGTTGAATAATGGTTTATTTTACATTGTGAACATCTAAGTAACTTTAATGAAACGTTAGTAAGCAACCGGTTAGTTTACGAAAGCTTCCTAACGTTAATAAAACGTTTGTGCAGTATTTTAGTTTATGCTATAAACGACTCGTTTGCACATACTGTAGATCGACTGAGTTATTTGTACCTGTTGAAAGTAGTAACACCAAAAAACAAGTTCGTTACCGTCAGTTGATCTATTTAACAACAAAATCACAAACGTTTCGGTAACGTTGCGGAAACATGTGCAAACGTCTCTCCATTTGGTACATTACGTCGCTGAGCCAGCTCATAGAATCCTCCAGTCAACCACCTTATTTATGCTTATGACACTCGCCTCTTCACATCTTCTCTCCAAGTTTCTTTTCCTTATCCATCACTCAATTGCTTGATATTGTCAACCAAATCTCATAATGGATGTCCTCTAACCTCCTTTGCCTCAACCCTACCAAAACTGAATTCATTGTTCTAGGTCTACGAGATAAGATTAAAGGAATATTCGACTCTGCCATCCACCTATCAACTAAATTCCTCCACTCTCACTTTCATCTCTAATTCACCTGTACACAATCTTGGCATCACCTTCGACCCAGATGCACCTTTTCATTCATATTTGTGACCTTCGCCATATTCGTTCTATGCCCGAGCTGTCACCAGAACACCCAAGCATCACACTATCACTCCCATCTTGAAATCACTCCACTGGTTGAAAATCCTCAAATCCATTCATTTCAAAGTTCCTTCTCTAACCTTCAACTCTCTGCAACACTCCCAACCTACTTATCATTGGAAACTCTTAACAATCCAATCACCCCGCTCTACCCGTTCATTCTCTTACTTCATTTTTGCCTGTCCCTCAGTAATTATTCAAGTTTTCTAACAAATAGGCCTACCACACTGCACCTCGACTCTGGAACGATCTCTTTCACGAATTTCGCATAATTTCCGTTCCTCTATCTCTTCTATAGCCTAATTCACCCACCATCACCTTCTCAAACCCGCTACCTATTATCACTCCTCAGGCATTCCATTCAAAACTAAGTCTCACCTTTTTAAAACTGTCTTACCCTGATCCATCCAACCAGCTGCCTTACCATTTCTCTCAACCTAAACACAACCCACCGTAACACCTTCTCTGTCCCCTTCTCTCTGGTCTTCTGGCACCAGGACATTATTCTTCATATGACATCTTTGGAAAACCCCTCTGACTTGACGCAGTGCTCGTGAATAAGCTGGTGCCCTGCGCTTAGCTTTAAAGTAGCACTTTATAAATTCTCGAGATTATGATTACAATACAATCGGTTAGGCTACGACAGTTTGCATGACGTTTTAAAAACGTTTGTATATAATTTTACTCTGCAATAGACGACTAAATGTTGCACACAGATCGACTGTGTCTTGTACCAGAAGAACATGTTATCGCGTAAATACAAGCCTCTTTCACACACAGATGATTTATTTAACATCCCAGCCACAGATGTTCGGAAACGTGTTACAATAATCGGTGAGGCTTCAAAAGTTTACGTAATGTTCATTAAAAGTTGTACAAAAATTGTTTATTCTGTACATACATGGCATATAGACTGACTGCGTTTTTATAGGTCTACCAGTGAACACAGTAACTACAGCGCATAGGCCTACATACAGTTCCACTCTAACACAAAGATGACTCACTTAACATCCAAGTCATATTCGGTAACGTTGCAGAAATATGTTTAACTAATCGGTTAGGCAACAAACGTTTTCGTAACGTTCAGAAAAACGTTTGTATCATATTTTTTATTCTGTATATAGTATACACAACTTGACTGCACACTGATTGATTGTGTTTTGCAACAAGTGAACAGCGCACCGCGTGTAAATACTAGTCTCTTTAACACAAAGACGTATTTAGTTAACATCCAAGTTACAAACACTTTGGTAACGTTGCGGAAACACGTTTAAACAAACGGTTATGTTTCAAGTTTGCAAAACGTTCACAAAATTTTGGCACAAAATTTTACTTTAATCTATAGGCGGCCTATACAGATGATTTGTTTGCATGCAGATTGTGTTTTGCATTCGTTGAACATGGAAGCACATGGTCATAATCTGGGTCAGCTATTATTACAAAACAATAACCCAAAACTAACTGTAAAGATGTTTATGTTTTGAGTTAGAGGTTAGAGAAGGAACTTTGAAATGAATGGATTCAGTGATTTTCAATTACCTCATGTTTTGAAGTTGGGTGTCTCTTGGATATCTCCAAGGCCACAACTAAACCAATCCAATTTGAAGCTGCTTATAATTAGTTCAAAACAGATCACTTTAAAAACAAAAACTTATAAAACGATATTACTGAAGCATTTTAACAAATAGCTATAATAATTACAGTAACAAAACTAATGACAAACAGTAAAAGCAACGAAAATATTGTGCAACTGAGACCGAACCAAATTTAAACAATTTTGTATAAGGTAAGGTAATAACAGTCCCTGATCTCACCAACTAAACTAGTCATCTTGACAAGTTGAACTACGTTCCAGCTAACCTATGCTATTATGTAAACTCTCTGATGCAGCTTTTGCATGGCCTTGCAATATCTTACATTCAAAGCCATTATCCTTTGTCCACCCAGAAAACCTTACATAATACATTGGGATTCAAAACCTATACAGAGAACTTAGTTGCCGAATCAGTAACTGTTCCTTTGGGTCTCAGTAATAGTATTAATATTAACAGCAATATTAACAATATAATAATAATAGCGGTGGTGAAGAATCTCACCTTAATTAACTCACTGAAAAATGAGCAGGGTCAAGGCCATACAGTCGCAATAGAAAAACGTGTACATTTACATGTACATTAAAATGATAAAGAATGTAGTATTAAAAAATTAATAATGTCTTTGCATCAGTAAAAACAAAACAGAATAAATGCTAACACTCACACACAAAAAATGTCCAAACACAAAGCAATCAATCTGCACTAAATTATGTTACAGCTATCAGCATTTCTGAGGTCGATCAGTTTTTGTAGAGCATCGGCACCCGCTCCAAGGCGCCTGTGATCCTCGTGGCACTTAAAACTGGCAAATATAACACTAGAACATGTTCAGTTTTGTAGTTTCATTGCTCCTGTCTCATAGTCAAACAGTAACTTCATTCACAAAACTTCAGATCACAATCTTATTGTGATTGTGAGCACGTCACCACCGGTCATAACAAGACAACATAAACCGACGAAACTAGGACACTTTCTAAATACCAACCAATGTCATTTAAACATCTTGTCATAAACAGGCTACCAAATGTTATAACAACTCTTTGCCAACTCATCCAAACAGGTCACCATCAGGTCTGTTTAAGTACCCTTTTTAAGTACAAAACAGTCATCTGACTAACACGATTAAAGCACCCGTTTGTGCTGCCCATTGCTTACAAACATCAGCTAACATCTACACATCTTACGTCTTAAATGGTCTACAGTTCTTCAAAAGCACTCATTGCAAAATCGGAATGTTCTTGCAGAAGTTTGGTTCTGCATAACGAAAACCTTAGCATACAAAAGCACAACTATACTTGAATCAATGACTGCGTCTTGGATGGATGACTGATTTCGCTAAAATCTGTAAAAATAAGTCTTATGGACATTTTTGGCAAAAGAATTCTTTTCCATAGGCTGGCATCATATCTAACACATTAATTCATTCCTGAGCCAAGACATTGTTGTAAGCCAGTTTTAAGCACAATTTCCGGTATTTATATAATAAACTTATTATTTAATATCGCTGTTTTTATGACCATAATTGTTACAGCTGTAAATAATAATAATAAATCATTGTTTCTGATAGCTCTATCTGTTTGTATTTGAGTTTGCTATTACTTCAAAACCACATAATACAATAGTGTTATCGTATTTTTTTGAGAAAAGACACACTGTTTTTATAAACTAGCTAGAAGTCTGACAGTATATTATTTTATAACATTTTTATGGTACTTTTAAAATATTGCTTTAATTCAAGGTAAAAGTATTCCATCTGTAAAGGGCAAAATTATGATGTATAATACCAAAGTTATTATTAGTATTTCCTTCTTTCTCTCCTTAGCAAGATTTTTTGCTAATTATGTTATAATTAGCATTAGTAATAATTAAAAATAATTAAACAACTGAAGTTTTATTAAATTAATTAATAATTGTTATCATTATCATTTGTAAATGGTTATAATACACTTATTAACGACACCAGCCCTGGAAAAGCAAAACTGTTCGAATTTCAGGTGGCTAGAAAGACCTGTCTAATCCAGACTGTGGGGAGGACCGTCGGACTGGCCTTTGCCCGAGGCCGTTGGAGTAGGGACTTTGGTCAGCTGACCACATCCTCGTAGCAGGAGATGGTGTAGTCTGATTCGCATACGCTGGTGCAAACGGTGTCTGGCCTCCACTGGACAAGAAAGCAGAAGATGCTGTGGATGAACCTGTTCCAGGGTAATGATATCGCTGACCATAGACAAGGTGGTAAGCTGTTAATAAATCAATCACCCATCAATCAGTCAATCAAATCAATCAATCAAAATAATCAATCAAAATAATCAACCAAGTGATCAATCAATCAAACAATCAATCAATCAATCAACTACAATCTGTCAATCAATCGATAAATCCATCCACTTACTTGTAATCAGCAAGTGAGCCATCCAGCATGCCAGCCGAAGAATGGGAACCAAATAGTCAAGTGGTATAAGCTATCAGCCAACGAAATCAGTGTTGACTGAATATATGCAGCCAATAAATAAATATATCAATCAACCAAAGACCAAGTGAAGAGCTCTCAACACATATAGTAGATGCTTTGCTGTCAATCTAACTTATCTCAGAACTTGTAAAGTGATGACCTCAGATGTAAGTATCTAACATAAGATATAAAATCAGAGAAAAGCAATCAATCAGCGACATACCAATGACGACACAGCTAACGGTGGCAACGAGGCATATGACGAAGAAGAAGAAGTTGGAGTACTTGTGCAGCAAAGCACTCAACAGATGTCCCCAGCTCATCTCTAAAAATCCAAAAGAAACTGTACCATCATTACAAACTAGTAAGATAGTAGACCTGTGATACAACCAGTAGCACGTTTATGAGGTACTAAAAGGTGCTATATAAACAGTTGGATACAAATATAACTACTGAAAAAGTGGCTGTATACCAGTTAGGTTCGATGGTGGCTTAATGTTGCAGACATGATGCTGGCAAGCACAGTTAAGCAACATTGAGCCTGGTTAGTACTTACATGGGTGACTATCCACCTGGGCCAACTGTGCCATGTGCTTTTCAGATCAATCCAAATTAAGTATCCACAGAAATCATCCCACAAATCTGTTCGTCATACTGACCGGCCTGATCGCTCCTGAGTATGCCGACAACGACGACCTGTGATTGACCAGTCAACACACACTTGACTGTCAGGTTGACGACAGTTGGTGCCACATTCCACATGTGCGACGTCATCTGGAGGTCGACCGGAAAGTACCTCACGCCACTGTCTGGAGGCGCATCTCGATCATGCGGAGGACGCACTCGTACCAAAGACTCATCGCTTGATATGACCTGGATGAGAAAAAAATTACAGTGCTTGATGAATCCAGAATCCAGGGAAATGACAAGAAATCCATGAGGAGACATAGTAAAATGATTGAAACTGAGATCAGGAAATATGACAATGGAAATTGCAGTCAGGAATAACAGTAATTGAGTGCTACTAGCATAGCTGGAGCAAATCTTTGTTAGCTAGTACCGAAATATGTACAGAAAAAGCATCAAAATCCGATCTATAGTTGGCAGTTGATGCTGCCAAAACGCACCTAGTACTGCGTTTGGGAACAGAGAAATAGTGAGAGTGGAAAAGAGTAAGGGAAAAATAACAGTGCAAAGGAAGTACAAAAAACTAAACACAGTACAAGAAAATGACAGTTGAAAAAGCGACAGCAAAAGACAGTGGAAAATGGGGAAAATTACAAACATGGATGGTAGGAAAAAATGTCAAGAAAAATGACACAAGATAGCTTAATCTTCATCCTCATATAATGATGATAATGAGTTCTCTGCCCAAAGTCAGGTCCATTGACTTTATGCCACTCGGGGATGAGTGAGGTGGTTTCCCGTTGCCTTTCTCACAGACAATTGTGGGTGAGCAACTTGTCCAAGGTTGCTACGCAGTGGCTTGAGGCAGATTCGAACCGAACCTACGACCCACCGGTTACGAGGGACAGACCATACCACTACACCACCGTGTCCCATATCTAGACAAAAACGTTTCCTTTGAAAGTTCACCCTCTGTCTCCTACATCTAGGGTTGCACATGAAGCACTACATACTAATTTGTTTGTAGATATGCATGCACACGTGCAAGTATGTACTGGGTATGCACCAGCACGCATGCACATACAGGCTTATATGTAAGTCTGCATATAGTATGTAAGCATTTATTTACATATGTACCGGTATATAAGAATGCCTGTATGTATGTATGATTTATATGTATGACAAAATTCTGTTTCTTCATTCAAGAAATGCCAACAAAACTCAATTTCTCACTGGCTTTCAAACATTTACTGTTACCTGGCTGCTGACCACACGCCTCAGATTAATATTTCTGTGTGACTTTGCGTGCATTACAATTTTTATAACAATAAAAATAATAATTTACAAATCCCCTCTGAAAATAGCACATCACCACATAACAGAACGAATTTGGCAGACAAAGTACCTGAAGTTCACTGAGCACAAGCTCAGTGGCTATGACTCGCATATTGCTTGTGGCCTGACTGACTGTAAGTAAGATCTCGGGATTTTGGACAAAGAATGCCGGATGGAACGGAAGGACAAGCGACTCAGACGTTAGTTCTGCCTGGCCTTCCTGTGCCACGACTGTGGCGTACAACTCCACCGCCGTCTCAAAAGAAGCAACCACCGGAAGCAAGGCTTGTGCCGGTGCCACCGTCACACGACAGTTGTAGAGTCCTGTGACATATTGTTAAAATATAAATCAGCGATCAGATTTGATTCCGAATACAAATAACATTTCAAGATTTTTTATAAGATGTACAAGAATTGTTACATTCACCATAAATTACATTAAGAATTACAATTACATCTACATTACAAGAACATGTATATGTAACAGATTATGTTTACAAGAATTTTATATAATTTGCCAAAGTATATCGAAAGTCATTACTCCATATTACATGTTTTGCTACCAAATTACTATTATTTTAAGATTTACAGTAAAGCTGATTATATTGTAACATTTTGTAGCAATATTATTAACTTTATAACATTGAACCATTACCAATAACACTGAACTGAAAGGCTTTATAACAATAACATAATAATTAGTAACTTCTACAGCACCGTTGCCTAATGCACAGGGCATCAGGCAACGGCACACCAAAATTAAGCTATAAACGAGTACATTGACTGTACACTATCAGTGGGAAGATCAGACAGCAAGGAAAGAACTGGCCAACGACCCTCACATGCTATGGCTAAGAATATACATTCACTAACAATTTGCACACAAGGCTGCCTTTCAGCGTTCGCTAAAGGGGACGGCCATTCTTCTACTTTATTTCAACCGTATCAAATTGCACATCACCAAATAGCTGAAACTTAAGCAACAACATACCAGTAGCAGGGTCAAAGGCTGATGCAACATGTGCAACATCGTTGATATCTAGCTGTGGGTGTGGCCTTGAAAATGCCATACTACAGCTGAAGAGAGAGACATCTGCTGATCCAAGATTGCGAGCTCGAATCACCTCACTGCAGTTGGTACCTAAGCGAAAAGCAAAACACCACTATTGAAAAACACAACAGGTGACGGTAAGCAACTTGCAGGCATATTTGATGGACTTCCTTGCTTGTTAAGGACCTTAGAGTGCACACATCAACGTTTATTACATTGATGGTTTTTATCTTGTTATCAGGTTATGTGCTGTTAGAATGGGAGTAACTCTGATAAATTTCTGCTGAAGTTACACTATATAAATATGCAATTACAATTACAATTTGCATGAAAGCAGTTTCTACAGTGAGTAGATGTCTTAAACGGGTGCTAAATAAATGCTCTGAATTAAATAACAAATAACTGTCAAAATGTCAACCTTTCAACTTTGCATTAAAAATTCAATCAATTCTGTTAAACATATTTATTAAAAACAAAATTGTAGCAAGCAACAAATTAAGACAGTGTAACGTAACACAATCACGAACTGCTTGCAATGTTCAACGCTGGAAATTACAATTAAGCCAAACATCAACCGAATAACAGACCATGAAGACCGGCTTTGTGTTTGAGATCTAGGTTTTCCAGGATGACCTGAACGGAAGGATTCGAGTGAACTTTCGTTTGGACATTTGTCAGGAACTTAGTAGAACCCGTCTCCTTAAGTGAAATCTTTGTTACTGGCAGCACTTTCAACTGACAGAGAAAACACATTTCCATATAAAATGAAAAGGAAGAAACTTCATCATGCTTCTGACAGATCCTTTTAACATAAAGGTACAGGTAACACACTTGTTTGTATGCCCCTCTGATGATACCAAGGTAATAGGCTGAGGCACAAACCTGACTCACCAATCCAACAAGACCTTTTAAAGTCATGTAATGTACTTGACACATACTCTTATGTAAGTATGCAGCAAAGCACTTAATATAACACATTTTAAGTACCTCATAAAGGTGATGCATGCATGACTAACAGTTTAAAAATGTTTGCTAAACAGGGTTAAACACAACCGTACATATGTGCATTAGAAGATTTTTCGAACAGGAAAGTCCAAAACATGTCTAGCTGCATTGCATTAACGTTTCCTGTCGTGGCTGTATCAATTTTTCAATTACCAGTACAGCTACAATAAACAGAATGAAAATAAACTAAAGCAGAGAACCAGTGCACTTACGCTGGTCTGTGTGGCAACATATGACACGTTATATGTGATGTAGGAAGAGCCAATCCTATTAGCCAATGCAACACCAGATGCTTGGTCAACTGTGATGGCATTTCCAGTGCTCACCCATCCCCCCATGTGTCCTGAAAATTCCGTTTAAACACAGAAATACACTCAAATAAAATTTCAATGATTATTATAACTGCATCATTACATTATGCTAGTAACATGTCTGTTTTTACCAAACAGGTTTCAAATACTTGCGTATTGCATGGAATCAATTATTATAATTTGTCATGTTACCTGCAAAGGCAGAGTATAATTACCACAGCGCTTGAGTCAGCGAAATTATCGTTTGTCTCTGGGACCACACACTTTGACAGATGTCTGATAACTTAAAAGATGCTGCAGCAGACTGGTAACCAGTACAGACATAACATATTGTATGAAAACACACAATTACAGAAGTTTCCCTGAGCATTTACAAGTTTGATTCTTAGTTTTAAAAATTGTAATATTTTATAAATACATGTACTAATGAACTGTTTCTTCACAGAATACTATAGATTTAAAAAAAGCAGGAAACAAATGACATATGCCCATATCTGTACAGATTTAAGTATTTGCTTTAAATCGAACTGCCAACGGTCAAATGCACTAAAAACAACTGAAGCTTCCGAAAGTTAACTTGCAGCGTAGAAACAACTATATACAAGAATTACACTTATGCGGTGCTTAACTTAGTCAGTAGTTCACAGATGAGTGCCACAAATGACTTCTGTGGCGCTGTTACTATAATACGTAAAGCATCAATCAATTCCTCTGGTGTAATGTCCGAGTTCCTTACCCTCTCGTGTCAGCAGGCGACTGCTGAAGCAGATTATGCTGCCCAGCGTTACCTGTGCTCGACTTGGATGGATGACAGAATCAACTGGGATGCCAATGTAATCTGTGATTTGAGGATTTGATTTTTCATAAACCTGTTTAAGACAAAGAAATCCAGCTTCTGTTCCCACCTTTGTTAAAATTAGGACATATTATGCATAAAAGCACTTGCCAAGACACTGATTTGCGCTCCAGCATGTTGAGTTCATCACATGATAAATATTTCTGATTAACATGATTACAATAAGTAATAAAATTCCTAAACACCGTTACCTAAAATGGCCAACTGATGCACTTAAACCTGAACTCTTAATTTTCTATTGCTTGTGCATAAATAAAACCTGTTTGATGACCACAGAAACAAATTTCTTGCCTTACATGTAGTCATACACGTTCTGGTCTACCATCATTGTGTATCATATGAAAGTACCTAAACTTGTAGAACTTAACAAAGCAAATCATAATAAAAAGTATTTAAAAGCTTTTGTTGTACTAATACTTTAGTAAAAAAATAACTTAACCCAAGAACAACGCCTCAAGGCATTATTTCTGACAAATTACTAACTGGTAGCCTTTTTTTACTATACAACCAGACAAAGCCTGGTTTATGGACCAGATTACTAGTTTTGTGAGGACAATTAAAAGATTGGCAAACCGGTTATTTTTACCAATAGCTTTGAGCCATTCATTCACCAGTCTGCTGAAAATGATTGTTAAAAAACATCACCCCTGCAACATTTGCTACGGCTTAGTTATGAAAAATCAAGATCATGACCTTTAGAACAGTAAATCCTGGCGAGTTGGCTCGAGCCGCCAGAGAATTATTTGTCTTTCCAAACAACATCTGTATCTGGTCGTATCTACAACAAATGATCCAGATCTGTAACATAACACATTTTCTTCACACACAGCTGTAAAGAAAGATCTACACTGGACCCACCTTATAACACTACCTTTCAGACCCGTAACCAGTAACATATAATAACAACGTCATGCTATGAGTTTGTCTTCACAATTCGGTTTCGCTTAGGAGTTACAATCCATTGATGCCTTAAGATAATGGCACTATAAAAGTTTCCAAATGAGATTAGAACATTTTCTAAGGCAGGATTAAATTAAGGGTACGTGATAGGGGTAACTGTAATTTGACATTTATAAAGCACCACTTCAAGAATAAACTCATCAGGGGCACTCCCGACCCAGACCAGAGAATGAAAATCCAATGAAAACTCGAGAAACAATGGGTCCGCACACACACATCTAAACGCAAACTTACACTTAATGATTATGTAATATGATTACAATAATGACTTCACAATAATGATAATATAAGGAATGCATTACCAAATAAATTCTGAGCACAGTTATCACCAGACAGCGTAATTTATTCCTTACTATCATAAGAGTATCCAACCTTTCCTTCCTCAACAACCATTCTCAGAACAATGGTAATTTGTAACTTATGCAACCTTTTCAGATAAAAAAACAATTCTCAACACAGTATTTTCTGGGACAATAGACACCAGAATTTTCAAAAGTCCACATTTATATATATAAAGCTACTGACTTGTTGAGCTGGAAGCGGATGTTGCTCTGTGTTGCATGGAACTGTTCTCCAACATCGTCATGCAGACTGACAACGAAGTTGATCGTTGTTCCAATTGGGAACGATGATATTCCTGGAAGTCTTGTCCGAACCACAGTGTCTGTGTTGATCATGATGTAAGACAAAGGCTTAACCTTAACACAAACAGAAACACACGACCAAATAAAAGAAAGCAACAAATAATGACTTAATGATTAAATAAATCAAATAAATATAATAACTTTCAAGATGTACTTAAAGGTGCTAAATTAAGGGTCTTGACACATACATAGATATGATTATATATATATTACCCCAGTTAGGAGTTCTTTAACTCCAAACTCCAAACTCAACGTTTCCAATTTGCTCTGTCTTTTGGTCGCTCTGATCCTTCAGACTTTGATGTTGCCTAAACAATGGGTTTTTGATACTGACTACAAATTCCAATTTGAAGCAACTGCCATTTCACACCTTGTGCTCTGCGATAACGGTGCAGTAGAAGTCTTTAGATTAGATAATTTGTAAAGGATGCTATAAAGAAATATAGAGATAAATGCATTAGAATCGTGCAGGAGACTTGACCCTATTACAGCAGATAAATGTATTAAAGGTGAATAGTTTAACAAAAGGCTTTATAATAGACTAAATGAGATATGCAATTTTGATCCTGCTCCCTGCTGGCCACTGTGCAGGGACCTCAACCAAGCTCTTCCTGCCCATATGCTAGGTAGTGCCAGTAAACAAATATCTTAAAGAACATAGATAAAAAATTAGGTGGATAAGTGTACTGAAGGTGCTCACTTTGATAAGTATAACCAAGGTGTGATTCACTCCAAATTCCTCCTGTGCTGTCACATGCAAATGGGCCTGGCCCGGATAGCCTCCAGACGCCAGAAGTCCATTCCGACTGATGGATACAACCGGAGGACGACGATCTGTGCAACTGTTGTCTGGAGCAACAACAGCGTAAGATAACTGGGCGGCTGAACCATCTCTGAAATAATGTAATTAGTCTCAATTAAGATCAACCACATAACTCATGATATCATCATGGCATCAATCAAAAATCCAGGACAGCATCATCACACATTGCAATATCATATAGCACTCATTAGCATTATCATATCCATCGTATGATGGCATGGTGGTCTATCAGTAATGCATTTGGTCAATGACCATGCGGTTGCGGGTCTGATTCCAAGTAATGACCCTGGGCAAGTTGTTTGCGCACACCGTGCCTCTGTCACCAAGCAGTATAATTTGGTACAGGCATAAGCTCCAAACGTAAATGGCAAATCCTGCAATGCAATGGCCCGTGCCTAGGACCTTGGGATTCATCCATTGCCTGCTCAAAGGCCTAAAGAAAAGGAACTGAGTGCCTCTCCTAATCCCACTTATGGGATATGGGATACTTTACTTTGTATGATGGCACAATTCTGTTCAACAAACATTTTCTACCTACCTTATAACACATCTGTTTAGATCAGACAGATAGTTACATGCACAGCATTTTTACAGGGACTTCAAAAAGTGCTATATTAAGCATCTTATACATACATACCTGCAAATGTCATAAGACAAAGTAATAACAGATACCGTACTGAATGAAAGCAATATCACGTATCAATCACTAACTCCATTTATATTAATGGTCATAATATAAACCCATGTGCTACCTATGATCTTACAAACACACCTGTTGGTTTTAACAAACATCTCTGTGTTGGGCATCATCAGAATGCTGCCATCAGATATTGGTGGTGAGAGGAAACTCAGCTGATCAAACACCTAAAATCAATCAAAACATGAAATACCAATCAAATCAATTACTATCTCAATCAATAGTCAATCAATGCAATTAAATGTTACAGAAGCAGTTAGTTATGATTATCCACCCTGGATGCAGATATAATAGATGAGTCTGATGGTTAATTTTGAGTAAGCACTTGCTAACAGTAGGCATATATTTACTATTGTAATTAGCAATGCGCCTATATCAGAAATCTGTTTATGTGTGTGTGCCCTGTATACCAAAGGGGCCTATGTACCGACTTTTAAAAATGTTGCCATCTTTGTGTCACTGACTTATGTAATAAGGAGTGAAAATATGGTAATAAATAATAATACAGTAATATATTAGTATATAAATAATAAAACAGTATACGGTAAGTATAAATAATTTCTAACTAATTTTGAACTGTCATCAGTCAAACCAGGACTCTCAGAGAGACTGGGTGCCAGCTGCAAATCACATAGCAGGCAGAGTACAAAACGAATGTTACCTGAATCATGACGCTGTCTTTCATAGTTGCCATCTCTGAATGGAGACTTGTTACAACCAGATTTAGCATCACATGACCGGAGCTCAATGCATGAAACCTCACAGCAAAGTTTGCCTCGTCTGACATGTCAACACCACTCTGAAAACAACAGAATTTCACATTCACACACCACCTCTTTAAAGCCTCTAAGAGAATTTTATTTTATTTTTATTTTATATGGGCATTTTATCTTCACAGCCCTTACAGCCTAGGCTGCCACAGGCCCACTCAAGATGACCATAGGACAGGGCATTGACGGCACAGAGCAGTTGTGAGTGATGGACTTGCTCAAGGTCTGTACACAGTAACCACCTGTAGACAGTACTGTACATAGTAAATGAAGACTCGATCCTGTACTCTCTACGTTACAAGCCAAGCGCTCTAACCAATCGGCTACTGTGCCCCATTATTAGGCTGTTTGCTTGTAAAGTGCCACAACAGAGTGGTCCATGATTTGCACTTAAATCTCAAATCCATGCTCTCCTAAGACTCCAAGAAGCTGCCGTACTGACGAATAGCACTCGTCATGAATGATCTGCATGATGTGTGCCATTATAACAATGGCGAATCTAACAAGAAACTACACTTGCAATCATAAGAAAAATGTCATTATGTCTGTGTATCAGTTGTCAGTACACGGGGTGGTTTAATTCCAATGGACGTGTGGCAGCCAAAGGGTTAAACTAATTAGCTACAAATGAAAAATACTGAAATTTTTTACCAGACTTCTGAATATTTCCCACCTCATAATACACGGGTCTCAGCAGCGCCACCTGGTCATTGGCAATCATCCAACGAAACTCAAGAGGAGGAGCCACATTAGCAAAGGAGAACGGTGTGACGTTTTCATTCAGACCAACTGCATACACTGGCATCTGCAGAATTTTACCATACAACAGTGTATCTAAAAATTATAAGGTGAATTAGCCAGGTACAGTTAATCTTCCAACTCAAATCGGAGATTGACTCGAAAACCGATGTGGCTATTGTACTGATTTAACAACAAAATGCCACTTTTGTGTCATTGCATCCTAAATAAAGGTGCAACTTGTAGTCCGAAAAAATCCAGTACTCCCACTCTAATCAAAGCAGAAAATTTCGTTCAAAAAATTACTGTATCAACATGTTAACCCGTATCAAGGCCAAAGCAAAATTACGTTGATAATTACAATGTTGTAATTGCGATGAATCTAAATCTAATCTAATCTAATCACTTCAATAGTGCCATTACAAGATGAACTTGAATACCATAACCAAACTGCCATGTTTGGTAAGAAATAAGCCTGACCACCTGGCAATGAAGACAAAAAGCACTGTAAAAAACAGCCAGATGTGCCTCCATACATACCTGCGCACCAGCCTGAATCCGCTTCAAAGGAGCAACAATACGAATCCCAGTCAACTCCACTACATCTAAGACGGCATAATCCTACCAGAAATTATAACCAGATATAAACAAAGAAGTGTAGCAGCAAACTAATTCCATTTTATTGATAATACATTATAAATAAAAGAATATAAACTCATAATACTGAGAACAGAAAAACCAGCTTGTAGGGTGAAATTGCAGTGTTTTTCACACTTGAGATTTCATCCCTTGGGTTACTAAAACTATATTTATTTCATCATACCAGACATCTGCAAAGACTAGACATTCCAACAGGTCAACTTTTCCATGAGATGAGATGCTTCTATGTAAGAAAAGTAGTAATAATAAACATGTGAAAATCACCTAAAATAATGCATAAATAGTCATTATATTTATGCATCTGAGCAATCACACAGAACTTCTCAAAGACATTGAGAAGTAAAAATAAATATAATAAATAACCAGGTGGAAATAAATAATACTGATAATAATATCAATACAATAATAAAAGTTCGTAGTAATACAAAACAAAACTCAAAATAAATCAGAGATACAATAAGCAAAATATAAAAAGAAAATGATAACAAATTTAACTGACTTCATAGAATAGTCTCCAGTTCACCCACAACGACTTCCATAGTGACACAATTGCAAACAATACCTGAGAGAAAATAACCCGGCTGCTGTTGCTGGCATCCAGGCCAGTTGCCATGGCAGTGATCAGCGTCGATCCGAGTTCCAGAGCAGTGATCAGTCCATTGTTTGTAACCGTGGCAACCGTCTCGTTCTTGATCATGAATTCGATCGTTGATTCCGGTTGTGGACCTCCAAAAGCCATTACCTATCAAGACAAAATGATCTGCTTCACAATAGATCACAACGTTATTAGATAACTAGGTCAACAAATACATAAATAACTAAGTAAATAACTATTCAAAGGTGAAAAGATAACACTTCTAACTAGCCTCTGCGTGTCACTTAAGGCCAAGCTGGCAGCTGTCATGCAACTTCAGGCCTTGATCCATGTGGATGATCTGCTGTTCTTCAAATTCGTAAAGCATCTTAAGACCTGTTTGGCTTGCTTTTGTTGTCCGACTGTTGTGACCCACCCAAGCCTAAGATTCCTCACTCAGTCGATGGACATATGGCATGTCAACAAATGCACTACTTACTTGCTTTTACATACAGTCAGTGAAGCAGTGTGTTGCAGTATGTGACTGCTGAGCTCACTGTCTGTCGTTGTGTTGGACTGACTAAAGGTGCATGAGGTGATCTCGGTGAAAGGCCTTGTATATTAGTATTAGCCATTATTATCTGAATTGATATGATCTCTGCCAAATATATCTAAGAAGAAACATACGTCTTGCTTGTCTTTGAATGTTTGTCATGCTACTTTAAAACCCGTCTTACAGATCTCCCATCAGGTGCAGTTGGCAGCAGAGACCAGTGTAGTCAGCCTGTCATATTCTTTTTAGTCAGCCTGTGATGGCCAAAGGCAGGGCTAAGGCCATCTGAGGCAAAGAAACTAGACCCGAAACTCAACTGACAAATAACTCACCTGGAAGTACGTTCCTGGGATGATGGTTATATTCTTTGGCTTCAGATCCAGTGGAGGAAAAACCTAAGCCAAAATGTCAACTCAAACTGAATGACAATTTTTTACAATTCTAGGCAAGTTTAAAAGAGCTTCTTAGCATAAATTCTCAGATATATGGGATGAAAGTCTTTTGGATTGTACTAGTTGTATGTACTATCTATTTCGCTCCCAAGTAACTGTATTGTGTATTAATCCAATAATAAACTATAAAATGGAGCTTTTGGTCCATGACCATTGGTCACCACAAGAAAGAAACTCTGTACAAAGCCTTTCTTAGGAGGCATATCAAGAATTACCTTACAACTAATTTGTGTAATAAAGAGGTTATGACTTGGGATCTAAGTCCCTGACCATAACATATTAGAACTACAGAACAACGAAATGCGTGGCAAGGATGTTCCAGTTCCTTTTCCTCACCTGGATTTCCTTAGCGGTGCTCATTATTTTGTGGCCCGTCTTAGCAATTGCAGAGACCTGGAGGAAGGCTCTTCCAAGGGACTCACCACGGACAGTATAGATGGCAGTCAAACGGTCAGCAGCACCACTTTCCAGTGATTGTCTAAACAAAGATTGCCAATCTTTCTGTATTAAGTGTCAAGCATTTTTCGCAGCCCTAACAAGTGAATGTAAAACATAAGTGTCTAGTGTAAACACTAGTCCAACTCTTATAGTTAAATATTCCACCCGCACTGATGGCAATACCAGCACTTTATCATTCTCATCTTCTATCCGCATTGTAACCAATTTTTTTATATCATCATCATAGCTCCCTCACCCTCCTCATGGCCACCATCTTCGACTTCTAATATCAAGGTCATTATTATTACATTTAGCACAACTTTAGTATTTTTAGTATAAATTATATTATTCATGTTACCATTATTATTATTAGCCATTAGTATCTTGCTCAATAAAGGCATTAACACTAGTTAAGTTTGTTTTCCCAGAATTTCCTTGATAACCATTGTAACTGCTGCCAACATAACTGCCCCCATTCACACCTCCATTACCACCACCTCCAATTCCTCGCTCAGCTGATGGACACATAGCGTGTTAACAAATGTTTTACTTACTTACTTCTACCATCACCAGCACCTCTACCATCACCATAGCTTATAGGAGGTGATCAGGTTGAATAAGAGGAAACTTTTCAGTGTCTGACCTGACTGAGATGATGTCAGACCGTGAGACCGGCTGAACGTCCATGAGTGAGAAGTAGCTGCTGTCTATTGGAAGACCATTGCCATCCAAGACTCTAACACCGGCTTCCACTTCACGGCGTAACTCAACCTTAACGCGAGCAAACAAAGCCAAGCACAAGTCAGAAAACGTCTATACTTTAACACAACAAACAAGCATCACCTGCAAACAACATGTCAGTCTGTTTGAAAGAAATCCGTGGCCCATTCAAAATCAGATGGAAAGCCAAAAACAGCATCAGCTGATTGCACAGAATACTTTTGAGTTTCAGGGTGAGCTACAAATAAAGATAAGTCAGCTGACTGAAATGCAGTACCTTCTAAACAGTGAGACAGAATCTCGACTAAATCTTCTGTTTCATAGACTGGAACACTGAGATCAAATAATGTATTAAGCACTGTGCACAAGATCGTCAACCCTACCTTGTCAACCACCTGTAGCACTATCTGGGCAACGTCTGAGACGTATATTGTGGTCGTGGCTGACTGCACAGGTGACAGGCAGAGATCAGTGACACTGAGAACCACAGAACCCTCCCTGATCGGCACCACCTGAAAAATCGATACAGATGTCTTCAAATTAGGGAACCAAGGGATGTGTTTAATTAAGTTCTTCTTCCAGGACATCATAATAAAATTGAAATAAAAATACTCAGACAGAAAAAAATTCAAAATAAAAAGTTAGTTTGATAGCTAACACAACAAAGTAAGTAAGTAAGTATATTCTTTATTAACCAATAGCTAATCGCACATCGGTTTACAAGTATTTAAGAACACAAGAAAACTTAATATTCATACAACATCCTAACAATAAAACATTTACGCGTTAAATTGTCAGCAGGAGGAATAATACGAAGGAATATAAATAAGCAAAGAACTTATTTTGGCCCATTTTATGCCTACTTGCTCTCTGAGCACGTTTCTCATAAATTTACTTTTCCGCTTTGTTATGGTCTTCTCACGCACAATCACATGTTTCCTGGTGATCAATAAAGCGAGTTCAGTTCAATTCAATTTCAGTTCACTTACCGTGATGTTCCTTGTTTGATCCATAGTGTAACTGATCCTTGCTATCTCTGACGCTCGTTCATTCTGATCAATCTTGTAATGACCGGATCCTTGGATGATATCAATCGAAGCCTAAAACATCAAACACTATTGTAATATAAATTTGTCATAACAGCAGACACTAGAATGGATAGAAATTTGTTTGGATATAGAATATCTGTATCGCAGAACCTCAAGGAAATTCCTATGCAATGCTGATGACTATTTTAGCACTGTAAAACATCATGAAATGAAACTGTTTTCAAACACTGATTGACGGACAGCAGCAAAAGGCTGTGAATTTGTTTTTCAATCACCTGGAAACAAGGGCATGTTCCCAAAATTGGCAGAATGATGTACAGCCTTACCTTAACCTGTCTTTCCTATCAACAGTTAAGCAGAAATTTATCTGTTTTGGTAATTTATTTCGTAAGATAACACCTACAGCGACAATATCACAGCTACTACAGGTGCTATATAAATTCCTAGTAATATCATGCTATATCACATCGATATGTAACAGAAAACCGTTTAGTAAGTAAGCCGACTCCTGTCGACTTACCTGCCAAACGTGATTCGTCTACTTACCTTGACTTGTGCATGGTTGAATACGATGACCTGATTAGGTGAGAATTTTGGATAGCCAACCAGATGAAGGACACGAGACTTGACAATTGGCACACTCACCTGAGAATAAAAAGTACTGCAAAAGTGAGGTCAGCATTACTGAACAATCAGGCCTCAAGTTCCAGTAAATCTAGTCTCAGACATAGAAATATGTGCATGTAAGCTTTACTTATGTAGCACCAGACTCTAATGACAAACATCAAGAGATTTTGTTAGGCATGTGTTAGATGTCCCTACACACCAAGCCTCAAACTTGCAAGCAGCATATTAAATGTACATGCAAGCACTCAACATAGTCACATGTCAGCAGATAACATTCTTCAAAGATGCATGCATGTATATATGTATGTATGTATGTGTATGTATGTATGTGTACGTATGTATGTATGTATGTATGTAGGCATGCATGTGTGCATGTATCTGAGCCTTTTAGTGTTTGATCCTTAGTTCAATCTCCTGCCTTAACCATAAACACAACAGCAACTGCATATCAGGAAGTCTTTCCCTAAAGCAAAATATTTTTTTGTCATGGAAAATAAAGATGAAAGTTTAGTTAACAGCAGATGCTCCATGTGTCAAGTCAATGAACTAATGCATGGAGATTTGAACCCTAGATATTCAGTTAACAAGCTGACATCTTAGCAATCAAAAACCAAAACACCAGTAGTATTTGTTTATTTTTATATATTTTATTTTTTATTTTATTTTTATTTTTTATTTCTACAGTCCACAAACAGAAGAGTAATGAGCACGAAAAAGTATAGGCTGTCTTACTTTTGACCATTAAGTATTCAAAATCAGGCCTAATTTAGAAGAGTTTTTTCCACATAGAACCACATGAGAAATAAAAAAACACCTCAGTTTAATAAACACATATGAAGAAATAGAGGAAGGAATGACAAAGGAAAACTTACAGCCGTATTAGAAAACCAGCTCTCAACAAATCGCGAATCGTACTTATCAATCTGAACGGTGACCGTTAACAGACCGCTAACATCTGACAGAGAAATCCACTTGTAACCTAAAAGCAAAGTTAACCAGAATGCTCTAAAAGTAAGGTAGTAAGGCAATTAAAATGTCGTAAAGTATTCATGTGTTTCTTCTAAGCCTCTGTGAACAGAAATTCTGGGGTTACGCTATCCTTTGGCTGAACCACACATGATGACAATCCAACAGTTGACTCTGTTAAGACAGAAGTTAAGGAAACCAACCTAATGACTTTCAACAGAATTCAAAATACATTAATCGATGGTCACTTCAAGCAAAACCATGTAATCGTAAATCATAATCCGTTGGAGAAGCACGTTCAAAATATAACAGATCAGGTAAACCAGAAATCAGACTATTGACTGTTGACTATAGTGAAGAAGCAAGTTGAAACAAAGGAGTGTTAAGTCTAGACCTGACAGACATTAACCAGCTGAAAGACATTAATGAAATGACACGACAGAGCAGTGAAATCCAAAGCTTTAGAACAGCCACTGACAACATTCGAGAGCCCAACATTGTCCTGGTACAAGGCCCAACAAGAGTCAAACTGCCCTTTAATTGAATATGACATTTGTTAGCTTGAGGGTATGTAAGCAGCGAGATAGGTTAGCTGATTTAAATGCAATCCCATGTGAGGTACAAGACAGAGTTTAAACTGGATTTTTTGCTCAGTGTAACGAATGCAAATATAGGTGTCAGGAAATCCATGCACAATCATTTGAGGAGATCAAAAACAGGTAATCGATCTCTTAATGTAATTTACAGGGAAAGCCACTTTAAACTGCATTGGGGTCAAAACCACAAACCGCAGTGACAGAAATTTCCATGTATTTTGACAGTGCCATGTTCTGCCTTCTCAGTGGTTGGACCTTCTGCCCAAAATAATCTCCTTACAGATCTGCCAAAACTTGAAATCTTCTCTTTCACTGAAGCTGTGTGGGGAGCCACACTACTGAGATCACCTTAAAGAGATGATATATAAATACTAACTAAACAAACCATGAAAGCAATGATGTAACTGACGGAAAAACTAAATAGAACTCACAACACCCGCATCCATTTTTAAATCAATAAATTTAATTAAATAAAATACAATTTCATGCCATCACTGGATCCAAGGCATTACGTAAAAAATCCAGGTGAATAATATAAAGAAAGTAAAAGGTCGTGAACTGTGCTTTACCCAGCTGAGCTGTTGAAAGTTTGCGTTCCATTCCAGTCGGCAAACGATTCAAGAACTTTCCAAGACTTGAGTCAGACACCTGCCAGTCGACCACAAGCGAAGAGAAGTTGCCGAACTTGCGGCCAAGACGATCCGTCAACGCGGCCACCATCATAACGTCCGTCTGTAGAGGAACTGGAACCTGGATGGCAGCAACACAGACTGACACTGAATGAACTCGGGAAAGGAGTTTGATATAAAAAAAACTACAAAGGAAACAGAAAAACACTGGAAATTGCAATGCAGGGTTTGTAAGATGTTGAAATCGAAGATATGGAGAGGAAATCAAATATTCAAGTAGTGACTGAATTTCATTCAAATATTCAATCAGAGAGAGAGAGGGATGGTGGACAATAAATGTTCAAGAGCAACACCTGCTTGCTGCCAGAAATAAGACAAGCAGCCAGGACCTCAAACGACTTGGGTGCCGGAACAGACAAAATGAACCAACGTGGTGGACTCGGAGGACGTTGTCATAAAAGCACAAAAGATGGAATGCTTTAGACATAAGAGACTCTGTACTCATTGGGTTAAGACGAAGAAAAATTGGGTTAAGACCAAGAAAAATTGGGTTAAGATGAAGAAAAATAGATGCTGACAAAGTGTGAGTTTGAAACAATGTCATTTTATACATACCGGGTCGTCAAATTCGGCAGAGATCGGGCAAGGAGGCAGATTAGCTGGATGCTCAATCAACGGGTACAGATGAAGGCCTTTTGGAGTCTCACATGCAAATCTATAACAGACACACAAAATAAACCTCAATCATCCAGCCGATTTTTATCTAGAGCAGCAGTAATAGGCTAACATAAGTTACTGCTTATGGCCTGAATGAGACAAATACCCTTCAAATTGTGTTACTGGTAATTATGCTCCAAAACAAAAGTTAAATTCATCAAGTCGGTCTACAGAGTCAAAGAACTTAAACTGATGATAGTTAAACATTTCTGGTTACAACAGTTTAAACCAAAAATTCTGTTCAATGGTCGAACTACAGCAAAAAAATTAAAAATAACAAATAATAATAATACTAGGTTTGGTCATATTTTTAAAAGTTCCACTGGTTTTAACTGATAGTAAGTAGCCACTTAGTTAAAAGTGAATCATTACTGAAACATTTGTGGCAAAAACAAAAACTTAAGCTCACGTCACTGTAGCAACCGAAGTGGCAGGAAATGGATTTTTTGCTGTTGGTTTATTGCCAACTTTGAGTGTCAGCAGCTAAAAGATAAAATGACATCTTAATTATCATAAACCTAAACTGTCACGTTACCTTCATTACACTACTTCATATATCTTAAACACAGTGGCAGATTGAGAAATGCATTTGCCTCTCAGTTTTGTGCCCAGGGTTTGAATCTTGGCACGTCTTGTGAAACTGACAACTCACTGTCAAGCTGTAATTGCAGTCATGTAAATGCAACAGCCAAAATAAGCTTTAACTCCAGGACTCTGTCTCTAAAGACTAATGTTGAAAGAGGCACGTAATGGAACAGCAATCACCTTATCTTAATGTGCTCGTGTATCTGCGTCTTGCAATCTCATCAGATATTTAAAAAGCATCTATGGGAGTGTCTAAAAATTGCTGTGGAATCAACATTTTCCACTTTCTGACTTCTCTTTGTAGCTCTCTTCAATGTATGCTTGTATATCATAACAAAAGTAATTAGAATAGATGATAAATTTCAACAAATTATGAAATAAGGCAAGATGACCTATAATCTATTTATTGCACAGCTCTACAGACAATTCTTCAGAGGTGTCATTTAGGTTTCCAAGTAATCTTTTTGTTAACGCTCAAAAAGATTACAGTAAGACAGCTTTCTCTTACAAGGTAACAAGGCTATAAAATCAATTCTCTCTTTGGCATCGAACTTAGGTGCAAAGGTAGAAGGCCTAGATAATTAATTTAACAACAGGCCAAGAAGCCACACCATTACAGAAGCCAACTGCCTGGATTAAACACAAAACATAAAATTGTACAATCATTGCTTTTCTTCAATAATTTAAAATCAACAAAATCTCAAGCACTTAAGCTGATGCAATTCAAAATAAGTTTACCTGTTCGCCAAAGTTCAAACATCGAACATCAACCGAATGATGGTGTTCTGCAAGGTAAGAAAATATGGGTCAAATCAGACTTACAAATAATTTCACATGATTTAAAGCTCAAACGCAGCTGATGCCTTGCTACTGCACCTGGGGCAAGAACATAGGAATATGCATAGAATTAAACCCAAAGCATTTCAAATCAACTGCATTAAACTTAACATGTATTTTTATGATACAATAGCCGGCAGACCTGGTGAGGTGTCACCTAATAACTGAAAAGGTCACCATACACACGTGTGCATGAGTGTACGCATGTAAGCGTGTATGCATGTATGCATATGCATGTATGTATGTGTGCACATGTATGCAGGTGCTGGCATGTATGTGTGCATACATACATGTGTGAAGACACTTAACAGGGTGCTCTCAAAAGCACTGCATACATGGCTATCTATCTCAGTGACCTAAACAGCTGTGTCCTAAGGTGACAGTAGTTCGAAAATGTCTGCAGAACAGAGTCAAAAGCAATCATGAAGGGTCCTTGAACATGTTCTTTACATACAATGTTAGAGTTGTGAAGTCTAGTCTTTAGATAGTTATGTTATATAAATATGGGAACATAAAACATGAACGAAAAAACAAAAGATCATGAATGTAAAAACTTACTGGAAGCATCACTTATTCGTGGTTTGCCAGCAGACACAAGCTTTTCGTGTTCAAAACTCACTACAAAAATTTCAAAACCCTTTCTATACAAAGTAAAAGAAATCAAGAAGTAAATTCAATAAACATGCAAGAAAAATAAATAAGAAATCTCCAAATAATAACTGTAAATATGAGCCATTAACAATAATAATCATGCTAAAAATAACAATCAGCAATAATATTGACATCTGCTTAGATGTTAACAATAACCAATTAACAATAACTGAAATCAACACTACACAAAAGCAGCTTAGCTGCTAGCAGTAATTGAAAGCAGCAGTTAACAATGTTCAAAATGATGATCACATAAAGCTTTAACAGATGAATTTGCAAACCAGTTTGGAAGAATCCAGAAGCATCAAGGACCCATGGACGAGGACCTCCTTCAAACACAATTTCCAAAGACGACCCAAGTGTCACCACAGCAACCTCTTTTGGCTGAAATGCCTACAAGGCAAGAGAGCACGCTGTTAACTGTTAAGTAAGACAGTTGATTTGTATGAACTGACATGCATGTATAAGTAAGTATGCAAAGTACTTACATGCATATAAAGTATAAATATATGTATCTAGACCATAACAAAGTATGTTTTAATGGCCTCTCAAAGACTGCATAATGGCAATCAACAGTTCTATTAAACAGGTAAGATAAGCTGTATGAGCCAGCATCAGGTGGAAATACTTGGCAAACGATCCTAAAGTAGGGGGATCAGATGCATGAAAAAACATCAAATTCCAGAGTTCCAATATGGAAGCAAAACAATGTCCCCCAAAGGCTTGGAGCACAGAGAACACTGACCTGGCTGTTTCAACACAGGAACACAGAGATCCAAGCATATTCTGGATCAGAACTGACTATCTATCGATGCTAGTCTGAAAGAGCAGATCTAGAACAGAATTCCATCCCCACACAGCGTCAGGTCACTCAATTTACTAGCTAACAGGCACTAGTCTATTTAGAACTCACTGTCAGTGGAGCATAGGATGCAACAACTTGTGATGCTTTCAGCTTTATTCGGCCAATTTCATAGCCAACAGTTACTTCAATGTGTCCAACTCCAGTCGCCTCCAACAAAAGATCAGCACACGCATGCCCAGTTGACGACTCTTTAACTAAAAATTGAACGGAATAACACACACACACCGTTCTTTTTTCTGTTTACAATTCATTGGCAGGCCATGCCACTTGCTACTAATAATTTCAATAATTTCATTTACATGTGATGCAGTGGTTGATCAGATGCTCCAAGCATATGTAAGTTTTTCCTTTAGAAGAAGTGTAATGGGTAAGGACCTAGATTACTACTCCCTTAACATGCAGTCAATATGAGCTCCTGAATGATTCTATTTCACCAAATACATCAAAATACTTCATTAAAACACAAATCTGATATGATGCAGTCTAGCACATGGGTCCAACATTTAGTGCAGCTTTGGAAAGTTTCCAGTAGCCATAAATGACATTAACTCATATCATTACTACAGTGTAACTAATCAAACAAATTATAAGGCAAAGCCTTCCTTATAGCCCAAGAAAGTAGCACATAACTTATGAAGTGAGCTGTAATTACCCGTTATCTTTCGGAAGATGTTACCATCAGACAGAAGGACATTCAGTTCAAGTGTGTGACACTCGTCAAAACTGAATTCATTGTCGTCTACATGGAATATCCAAAAAGTACTAATTAACATCGTTTGTTTATATACACTTCTGAGTAATAAAACAGTGTTACACATCCACAAAACAACAACAATGTCTTTTTTGCCTGATTCAACTCTGATGCCTGACATCTGTATTTCTTAACATTATTATTAACAGTTCATGTTTATTCATATTCCAGTTACCTTACACACTATCATCCCTGTCATTATTCTTATTAATGTTCATTCATGTTCATGTTTATTCATATTCTGGTTACCCTATTACATTTATTCATATTCTGGTTACTCTACACACTATCATCCCTGTCATTATTCTTATTAATAACTGCCGTCAGTTATTAATATCATTCCTATTACTAGCCTACCATATGCAGAGCATTTGAACACCATTTCAGCTACAAGTCCCTTCTGGAGAAAATCCTCTGTTGCTTCCCATTTCTCCCTCTTGCTCTCCACCCACACCTTCTCCTCCCTCCTCTGGTCAATCATTTAACTTTAGGAAATCAGTGACTGGATTCGCTGTGAACATGGCCCTATCAAGTATCAAATTTCCCATCAGCTGTGACACATAGTTGTAACAGCATATATCTGGTTATTTGTACAACTGCCTTTAACTCTCAATGGCACGAAAACATATAAAAGTGATGACTACGGCTGGTTCTACAACTCATCAAAAAATAAAATAGATAAACACTGGTCTGATTTTCATACAGAAATCTGATGCTACATCATTTGTGGCTGTATTGCATCAACTGTTACGTCTGAAGAATGAAGGAGGGAATTTACCGAGTTGACCAAACAATGCAATTGGCAACTTGAGGGAGGAACCAATTTCTACTTCCACCACTGACTGAAGGAAAGTCAGACGAGATGGAGGCACGACAAAAACCTGGAAAAGTTACAGTCTCACCATCATTGTCGTCTTCAGCATAGTCATTATATTTATCGCTTTTGTTGTCAGTGTTATCAGCAATCACAATCATCATCATGACATCTATCGATACAACTGTCCTTTACCAACTTCTTAAAATTTCCTCTGCTTTCAGGAATAAACTATCTTTCCCATCAAGCATTATCATCATCATCATCAGCAGCAACAACATCATCATCATCTCCACAACAGTTTATAGCATGTATAAGTATGATGAGAATCATCATCACAGCTATAAACAATCTCCATTATGATCATCACACAATCGTAGTCGTCGTCACTGTAATACCGATGAGTAACATCATCAACAAATAATAATAGCACTAAAACATGTGCCAGATGAGTAATCGTAATTAAGAATTTATAAAGCGCCACTCCAAGATAGACTCATCAAAGGCGCTCAGAATAGTCTACAATCGCTAGCGGAAGAGAGAGGGAGGAAGGCAGAGAAGCTCATGTCGCCGGTACTACCAGACCACCACTATCATACAAATCTAATTTCGAAAAGCAAAAGGCATAAATCAACGGTCGCTTCTAAGCAAAGACGTATTACAAAATCACAGTACTACCTACAATCAAAACTACCACAGCCATCTGAACCCTACAAACTCAACCAACCCCAGTACTCAACCAATGTCAATATCACAGTACCTGCGATACATCGAAGTGAGCCGAGTTTCGGATATCTGAAGCTTTGATTGTGGAGGATCCAATTGTTGATCCAACTATGACCAAGCCAGATGGCTGCACATCTGCTGCGCTTGGATTACCTGAATGCCACGAATAGTTTCCACTTCCTCCTGATGCCTAAAACATAAAACATACAATGTAATGTTCACTGTTGTTTAATAGTACATAATGTAGCATACCTGCCATGACTATTTTCATTGGCAGAAATGTTTCATTTAGAGAAATGTAAAGAAAGTTTTTATTAACAGAAGTTTCAGTATATATAAGAACTCTTTTTATGCAAGGTTTATGGAACTGATACCGTTTATAAGTATAACAAACAAAAACAAAAGCAAGTGAAAACATGTAGCTCAAGTGGCTTAGTTCTGCTTCAACTTTGGTCACATTGGCTTTGTATTGTGTTTCAGTTCATAGTGTTTCAATTTGTAGCGTTTCTATTCATAGTGTTTCTACTTAGTGTTTCAATTTAATGTGTTCTTATTAATAGTTTCTATTCACAGGGTTCCTATTTATAGTATTTCTATAGTTTCTATATACAGTGTTTCTATTTGGGAAGAAATTTGCAGCAGATTTTCAGCCAGGCTTTTGTGCGTGATGTATCTGCACATTTATATAGCACCTTTGAGGAATATCTCTTAAGTGCTTAAGTACTGGGTACTTGCACCAAAGAAGTAATTTACGGTAATCAGATTTGACTTAGAGCACACCTTGAACTGAAACTGGATGTTGTTTCCGGAAGGTTCCCAAGGAAGCAACACGGTTTCCGGAAGCAGAAGAATCGGATCAAATATCTCGGCTGCCTGTGTCCCTTCAACTGGTTTCTCAAACGTAAACTCCTTTCCACTCTAAAATGATGCAACAATGAATTAAGGCCAAACCCCTTTTTACGTTTATCATCATTTTAACACAGATTCTCCTTATAAAAACAAAAAATTCAAAGCAGCACTTGTACAAACCCTTCAAGTAATTTGATAAAACTCAACACTTATGTAGCTCCATTTAAGGGAAACAGCTCACTGCTGCTCTGAACCTCAAAGCACCAAGCCACTAAATTTTTATGCATGAGCAAGAAAATAATGTACAAATGTCATGTTTTCACTAACTGTTAATACAGCTAATTTCAACTAAACTTACCGAGGTTGTGATGGACTTCAGCTGCGCGTAGAGATTCACAAACCCCTTGCGCAAGGTCTCCACAACATAATAGGTTCCGTTTGCCGCGGCCGAGATAACTCGGAAATGGCGATCAGGAAAGGCAGCATCTACATGAAGATTCTAAACGTCAAAATGAAAATAAATGTTAAAGGAAAAATGAAGCAAAGTGAAACGAAAACAAAACCAAGTGAAAAGTAAAACATGTGTCTCAAGTGTCTCTTAGTTCTGCTTTAACTTTGGTCACGTTGGCTTTCCTTGCAGAGGCATTCTTATGATAACACATGAGATTAAACTCCAATCTTAGTTTAATTAGATCAATAAAAGTTAGATTAAAAGCTTTGTTTAGCTTTTCTCAAATTAGATTTGCACTATCATTACATCGTCTGGACTACTCATCTTTTTCAGAATGCACGTAGGATAAAATTTTCATCTTGTCCTTTTGGATTCACAGCCTGTCTTTCTGTTCCTGGGGCCTCGTGGATCTTGTACGTATGTGCATGTATCTGGTTATTTATATACTGCCTTTTAAGAATCTCACAAATGCGCTAATGGTTTTGCTTAAAAGCAACCACCAGTTGATGTCTGGTGCAATGCGATAATGGCATTCAGTTTCCAGACCAGATTAGATTGTCATTTTGAGCAACAGTTTATTGCATCCAAGTTAAACATTTATCCATCGCTCCTAAAAAGCCTCTTAGGGGCTCATTTCACCAAAAGAAAAAGAGAAATTTTGATTAGTAATGAACTCTTTGTACATACTTTGGATGGATAAATCTTGCGGTTTTCACCATCAAAGACGTTGACACAAATGACATATGTTCGATTTGTCTCCAACAACCAATTTGGATCTGGATTCACGGTAAATTCTACAGATAAACCATTTATTTGTTTATTTTATCAACCAGTTTGGATCCGGATTCACAGTAAATTCTATACCTATTTGTACCATCTTGCTTTTGTTTTCTTACCGCTGTGACCCACCCATGCCTATGATTCCTTGCTCAGTCAATGGACATATGGCAGGTTAACAAACACATTACTCAATTACTTACTTTTACTTAGTTACAGATAAACCACATTTGTTTATTTTATCAACCAGTATGGTTCTGGATTCATGATAAAATCTAAGATAAACTCATTATCAATTTATTTTATGTACCGTGTTTGAATAGGAGTCGACTGTGCCTCGTGCAGGGAAACAAACTACAAAGTCAGATATTATATTGACTTACCGAGATAGGCAGGACTGACAACGTAGATGCCTGCGGATGGCTCTCGGAATGTGTCGGATGGTTGAAGGGCTTTGACAGAAGATATAGTCAAGAAAGAAACCCATTTTGAAAGCTCAGGTGCAACACTTACATAACCATAAATTTATTCTGAAAATAAAAACTAATGCAATTTTGCAAACTTCACATTCAGTAATTTAGATGTGGGACGGCAAAGGGTGGAGGGTTGTTGTCTTTTAAACCACTATCCTAATTCTGTGACTCAATCTCTAGACTCTATTAAAGGATACAAGAGACACTCCGCAGTGTAACTTCACTGAGACTGCATATGGTTATCTAATGTGACACAAATATGTATTCAAACGTAACACAACTGTTCACACATTTCCACTGAGATATTAACAGCAGCACGAACCTGCAGTCACATATTAAATGCCTTTGTCAACAATAGTTTCGGGGATAGTGGATCCAACTCAGCAGGATGACCGTCCTTTTCATGAAGCACAAGTGTTTCCATTTTATAAGGCACTATTCAAAAACCATTCACACCCATTTTAATAATTCATTCATAAATAACCATGTTTCAATTGCACTAAGAATTCGTCAGTTGTCAGCACAAAAGATACTCTGATCCTTGAGTTTAAGTTCGGTGAAACCAAACTCGACGCCCGTAATGGTCGAAGTTTTTGAATCGAGTGTAGCGACTGTCGTGTTGTCTAGCTCCAGAATATACTGCTTGGAAGGCATTTTCACTTCTGAAACAGGCATTTTGTTTTAGAAATCATTTCTGAGTGCAGATAGAACAGACTGCCAATGCAACTTTTGGGTTGAGGTCAATGCTCTAAGGAAGACTTTAATCTGAAATCCATATTCTTAACCATTTTTACATATTTAACGTAATACACGCATACAGAAAATTCAGATCATGTGTAAGACTCGCTGGCAATCACAGAAAGACAGGTGAGAGAAAATCTAGTGTAAGCTTAATTGTCTTTTTAGTCTTTCTCTTTTTATAAAATGCAATTTTATAGCCTAAGCCAATACACGTGCAATCTTACAGGAATCAGAGCACAAGCCCTACAGTAATGTTACTTTCCAGGGCACTCATGGTGAAAAACAATTACACAGAACATTGCTGAGCATTTGTCTAACAACACAATGCATGACAATTCATTCCTTTCCTCAGATGATCTTTACATAGGAAATCTGAGCAAATCCTAAATGCACCGATGCTCAGACCATCAAATTGTATCAAGTCGTTAAACAGTTGTGCAAAATAAACCAGATAGGAATTAAACTTAATAACAAACACAAAACTGAAGAAACTGTAAAGTCGAAAACAAAAACTAGAGAAAGACAAGTGGTGCTTGCCATGCACTTTTCCTTGTTTAAGAAGTTCCACTTTATAGGTGACGGTCATGTGAGGAAGGATGTAGACAACGGATGGAGACAGCTGAAGGTTGGCGACAACAAGAACACGGACTCTGTGCTCTGGTAGATGCTGGACGACAAACACAACATCATCGTCATCAACAGCAGCAGTAACAGCAACAAATCAGCCACTGCTGTACTCGGGTAGTGCCAGTCCCATGCCTGGATAAAGGAGGAGGGCAACGTCAATGGCCTTTGATGCCATAAGATGTCGTTAAACACTGCAACTGTTACTACTAGCAGTAACAGCAATGTTGTCAATCATCACCATCATCACCAGATTATGGTTTGGCAGCACTAGTTTTTGCATCTCTGCATCAGAGTTTCGAATTTCAGTGTGTCAGAAGAAAGCGAAAAATCACTGCCAAGCAATGAAACTCTGAACAGACTCCTACAATTCATGGTTGGAAGGTATTAAGAAAAATTGTCTAGTTGCTGGATTGAAGAAGTTGTCTCGGCACATCGCACAAAACATCTTCACGCTTCTTTGACAACTGTTGAAAGAAGTAATAATCTCGTAATCTGTAAATCCACATTTATATAGCACCTGTTCAAGAAAACTCAGAGGTGCTTCCAACCTGACAACACAAGACCACAATCAACTAGAAAGGTCTTCAACCGCTGGCAAGCCCATGTTGCAGGCTGCATGGAAGCCTGTTCCAGAATGAGGGGCTGACCATGGCAAAGCATCCATATTGCACCATAGAAGCATGGGGCAGGGAACAACCAGATTATCCTGTGTTGCAGAGCAAACACATCCGAAACCGTGTGCCAAGCGATCACCTTAAATGAGTGATTTACCTTACCTTACCTCACCATACAATCAATGGTTTACCTTCAGCAGATCAGTTTGGAGCTAACTACCCAATATGCAGGAGTAAATGGGTTTAATACCAACATAGAATGGTTTTCCTATCTCTTTCAAGCTTAAACATGGGCTACTTACTCGATAGGCTGGATCTAGAGGCTTAACAGTGATAACGGCCGCTCCCGTCTGCAGTCCCCTCATCAGGATGCGATCTCCTCGCTTGCCCTGGTCCTCTAGAAGCTTGATGTGTGGGAGTGCTGTGTATGACGACTCCGAGAACTTAAGTAGCCTAAGAATCACAAAAAAGCACAGAATAAATAAAAAATTTAAATATTAAGTACCAAGAAAAACAAATGCATGCTAAAGCTCTTCAGATTTCACATAATTTATTGTTCTTTCATGAAACAAAGCGCACTTCCTAACAGTTACATGCATAGGTGTCATTTCAAAATTAATGATCTTAATAACAATAATTTAAAACAGCAACAAAAGATATCAAAGCTGGTGCCACAGTTGCCAAGTTGTAGAATGCAGCCTCTGGAGTTGAATCACACTGAATCAGGTGACAAATGCCAACTGAACCTCGTAACCAATAAGGAAAGACTGTCCAGCAGGCTACACTGTTCCTGTTTTTTACGAACTCGAGCACAAAGACCTTTGAGTATGCCCCTTAACTCATTTCTGCAAACTATTGTTGGTAGATGCACAAAACATCGTAAATTCAAATGAGCTCACCTTACCTTACCTCACAAGTGAAAACATCTAACAGGGACACAAAACTGGTGCAAATACCTGAGAACATTAGCTGCACTCTGGTCTCCAGACTCCGCATCTGAGACAAGACTCCAGTCAAAGAGCATTCCATCAAGACTGCTAAACATGTCATCTTTAAAAAAAGGATCACAAAGAAATAAGGTCATAGTAAACCAGTTACATCACTAATGAAACAGTTCTGTGCATCAAAGAAACACCTGAAAAAGAGAACATTTGCAGTTCATTTATCTTTTCAAATTTATTTAAAGCACTTATTACACGAGCAAACTCAGTATATATGACCCTAGGGTGCGAATGAATGTTTGCTGGTTGCAAATGCATCAACCATAAACACTGTCACAAGAGAGCAAGGATGAAGAAAGGAAAAAACACATCATTTACACATCACAGAAATGTATATATGAAAGTTGAATAATGAAGCTTTTAACCTTTTCCCTATGATAAAAAAATCACAATTTTGTGTTATAAAGAACAATGAATTAACACTACAATGAATTCTCGCTTGCTTGAAAAGGTTGATTCAAATAACAGTAATACCCAAAGCTATCATAACGATCTTGTAAACAGATACAAACTTTTGTCGTTGCTTGCACGGATGATATATTCTTCTGGAGAGTCATCTAAAAATAGTTCCTTTGTTGTGGTCTCGATGTGTATTTGTGTGATCTCGTCCACGATTACATCACACCTCAACTCCTGACCAGTCACTGCAAAAGAAGTAAATGAACAATTTCAACTGTCGAGAAATGGTCATCATCATGACCAGCATGCTTCTTTCGTAAGTTTCGCTATTTCCACAATGCATTGCCTCTCATCTCTATCTTGTGCTTATATTCAGGCTGTACAACGTGTATGTATCCCCATGTTTAGCAAAGCATTGCCGTTTTGTGGGCACAGCAGTCAACAGGAAAGTGCGGGTTCGAGCCTCCCGTTAGATGGCTACTGTGTAGGTACTTGAGCAAGTCCGTCACTCACAACTGCTCTGCGTCTCAGATTCAGATTTACTGACCTTCCATGTGTATTAAGCAACGATGATCAGGATGAGGATGACAATAATAATAACAGTTTTCACAACTCTGCCAACTGAGATTTCACACCAAAGCAACCATGAACTGATGCCTCGTGTATTATAATAACAGATATACAGAAGTCTTCAGCTGAGATCAGTTCAAAGATTCAGCCCAAGAAACAAAGACTTTCAAAATCTATTCATAAAAATAATGAAATAACAGCAATGAAAAGTAATTCTTTATGAACTGTGGCATGCAGCCTCCATTGCAGTGTCCAACAAGTAGAAACCTTAAACGGGTCCTTAAAGCAAAACCACTTAGCAGCCTTGATAAGTTCTTATAAGTGGTCATATCAATATCCAAATAACACTCCTCAATCTACTGGCGTACTGAAGATCAATCAAGCAAATAGAATATAGATTTCCTGTCTACCAGATTCTTCTGCGGTGATGATAGTCGTTCTCCGAGTTGGGACAGATGATACCGAAGTTACGACTGCAGTTCTCGAGCAACTCACAGCATCTGTTGTGCCCAGGGGACATACAGATGCCACCTCGGGCCGAGAGGAGCGCCTTCAGAAACATTCAACAAAATGATAATTTCAAAACACCAACAAGTTTTTAGTCAACAGCAATGCCAACTCAGAGTCACCATCATCAAGACCTCCCTGCTTGGAGCACATGCAAAAGCAATTAATAAAATGCTTAAAGTCAACATTGCCCAGACTCACACATAAAGTAACATATTCCAAATACGCTCAGAGCAGTAGTGGAACAGGCCCTAAGTAACATTCAAATTAGAAAATTATCAAAACTGGTAAGTCACAAAACATAAAATATTCTTCTCAAAAGTTAAAATTTGATATTTTTGTTTCCTGTAATGTCAGAGTTAGAAAATTTAATACTGGTATATGATATTCCACTCCACAGTGCCCTTAAAGTAAAATTAGAACGTTTCCTTTACTATGGCCTCAAAGATGGTTTTATCTGCCGCAGTATTTCGCCTTTCAATACTGATATCATTTATCTCTAAAAATCCGTGGGTCAGGTTATGAGAATTTCCACAACCATGAGAAGTTAAAACTGATTGTCTTTTATCACACTTGTATTGTTTTATATTCATGTAATGCCCCTATTGAATGACACATATCAACTGACGGTACTAAGCAGTTGTGCGTTAAAGACTTAGTTACTTTCTTAGCACTGGCTCAAACTGCAAACTATGTTACTCTGCAAATCAGGTACTAAACCAAAGCAGGCACTCTGCCAAACAAGATACTACAGTGGAAGAAGGGATTATGACAGGCAGGTGATGAAACCAAGCAACTTTTAATAGAAACTCTGGGGAAAATTTACACAGCATAAATTTATGTAGTGTATGTTAGGATTTTATTCTAAATTTGAAAATTTTATAATGAAATTCTCACTCATAAGGTAAAGCCTTCATGAAACAGAGATAAGAATTTGGCTCTGGAATGCATAAATTTAATGATTTCGTCGCGCAGTACTATATACAATGTTCATTCAGAACTGATATTTTCTGTTAAAGGTTGTCATTACAATGCATAACTTAAAATGCTCACGTTACATCACGCTAACACAAAAATAATAAAATCCGTCTCTGTGCTCATAACACATTTGTACATATTAGACATGCGCTATATAATCACCGGCAGCCGGTAGTACCATGTGATAATCGGGGGTAAATCTTACCAAACAAAACACCCGTCGCTGGCTTCTAAGGTAAAGTTAGTGGCAACCTGGCTGTAGTATGGTAGCAGAAGTTTCGGTACGTTCAACTTCGATGCGTGGCACACATTATTGTTAACGCAAAGCAAGAAACTATATGACAAGAGAAATAGAAAGCGAACCATTGCCGCCATTTTCAAACAGCCATGCATGCTGCTCTGACAAAATTTTCTTTGTCTTATTGTTACAGCGCCATTAAAGCCTCGACCTCATTGCCAGAACGCGCAAGACAAAATCTTAAATTCCGCTAAAGAAGAAAGCCGTAATATTGGCCTCAATTATGTTTACAGTGACATTGCTTACTGTAATTTCATTAAAAGTGCTTCAGAGTTCAGATAAGCTCGTTTATCTCACTTGATTGATCATGTATGCATTAATATCATTTTATTAGTTGCCAGATCTGTTAACGCACAATAACGTGATAATTAAACTAGAATTAATAAGTGATGATCAGCTACAATTTTTCTTTAATATAGTGCAGTGTAAACCACCGAAAAGAGACCAACTCATACTCGGCGATTAATAAAATCAAATCAGCAAGAGCCACGTTAATGTTAACTTGTGCACCCTTTGCAAGACCATGCAGTCAGAATTCAAGAAAAACGGGAAATTAAAACAGATAATGGCCCTTATGCATGGATTCTACTGGGTAATGTGTCTTGTACTGTTACATCTTTTCATTTTAATCATTCATGAACAATTTATGCCATCGAAGAACTTAGAAAGCTCTTATATCTGAAACGATTGCGTGCAGTCTTATTTACTTTCATTGGTATACGCAGCAGGGATACAGACGGCGAGCTGTCGGCCAATCACAAGTTGCTTTGCGCAAATTTTAAAAGACCGATGTACAATTTTAATTACTTTTATTTTGTTAATAATATTAACTTATTCATAGTTAATCCTTAAGAACAACAGAATTACAGCTGTTATTAGCGGTCAGAGACTGTGATGGCTGGGCATAGCGGAGAAACGGCTGTTCATGTGATGAACCTTTCTGAGCCATACCGTGCAACTCAACTGGTATGTTTTGACAGTTTTGTAGTGTCATCGCTTTCGTTTTAAATATACATCTTCACTGTTGTTATCCAGCTCCATGTCTGATGATATAGTAGAAGTGCTTAGCCTTTTAAAATAAAGCCATGAAAAAGACCGTGGGCTTCAAATAGTCGTGAGAGGGAATACAAACCTGCTGCGACTTCTGTTGCTGCCAGTTGCCTCCCAGGGATTATCAACTGGTGATCAAAACATAACACAACGAATGTGCAGTAAACGTAAATCGTCGAAATTTCTCAGTGCAACATGTGATGATGATGATGTTGATCAGTCAGTTCAAACCAAGCCTGAGAGAACTCTGTGGTATGAAATGTTATTGACTTCTATTTAACCTCGGCATGACATGACTAGTCCTGTACCTCACTGTCTGATATTGCTATTGATAGTGGACAGTTGTGCTCAGTTTATGACTGTGATCACTAGAGGGCCTGAAGTCTAAATATTTTTGTGTGGTAGTGGGGATTTGAATCCCTGTCCTCTGGATTGATAGTTTAGAATGCTAACCAATAGGCTATCACTCCTCACAGTGTGCAGTATGTAGCACCCTATTACAGCCTTTGATATGTTGGTAACTATATTGTGTGCTGTGCTGCAGTGGAGTGGCATTGTAGAGTCATTTGAAAGTGGAATGGAGGTTGGACGTCACTGGCGACAGTTGAAATACTATGATGACAGCTTCACTGCTTCTGAGGCTGTGAACTACCTTCTGCGCCACCTTCAGCGAAATCCAAACTTCGGTCTGTCAGTCACGAGGTGGGTAGAAAGTAATTATAGATGTGAAATTAAAATTAGGCACCTGAATGCTGGTATGTCCACCTTTTGTATCTGGTACTAGGGTTTGAAGCATTGTATTGTTTTAATGTCACTAATAATTATGAAAAGCTGTATTAGTATCATTGGCAGTACATTTTCCCAGTATTTTTAAGAGCCCTTATGCTATGTGAATTGTGGTTGAGAGGAATTGGTTGCATTTTCAGGCTGCAGTCTGTCCAGCTTCTTCGGAAATTGCACAAGGCAAAGGTTTTTGAAGACGTTCGAGGTGCAAAGTACGACAGAGAAGATTTTACTGAGAACAACAGTCGACTGTATAGGTACATGTAACTTTTTCGAAAGGCATTTGGTCATCATGGATTTGAGAGATTAGACTATCTAATCTATTTTAAAATCCAATCTAGAACTTATAAAATTTCACTGTAATAGAGTAGTGCACGAGGTATGAGTTGGTGGTTGCTAAGTAACTGGTAAGTTTTTCAAAAACTTTTTAATGTTATGGCTTAAAAAACGCTAGCTTGTCACTGTACATGATATGTGACATCTTGTTAAATGTATTTAAGTCGTCTTACTTTAACTATTCTATATCTTACCTTATCTTACTAGTATTAAGACATGAGAAGGCATGTCCTTTAAGGCGAGTGTAGACCTCAGCTGAACATCACTGTCGTAACTTACATCTTAACTTACCTGTAATTACATAACTCACTTTACCTTAACCTACTTTTTATCTTATCTCTAATTATTTATCATTTACGTATGTTAGACTTATGTTACCTTGATGATGTTTTTGGTGTTTGTAGGTTTTGCCATCGAAATGCTGGGCCGCGATCTCCCTTCTCATTCTGCCGTGCTCTGATAAACGTCCATACCCCGGGAAAGTCATTCTCTCCTGCCGAACCATCAGTGGGCAATAAAGTGAAAAGAATGATTACATTTGATGACAAAGAAAACCAAATGGTGCCCAGAAACTCAGTTTTTTAGCAGTTTTTTTAGAAATTCATGGCTTTTTATTATATTTACTGAATGCCATTATCAAATCAAACATGAGTTGATTAGCAACATTTGTACTTAGTACCTGTATAATAATATATTTAGACATATATCTATATGTGCATACATGGTCTGCTGGCAGTGATGCTGTATGGCAGTTATTATGAGGACATTTTGTCATGGCTTTACTTTCATGAGGAGCAAGAGAGGGGTAGAGGAAAGGTGAGAGAGAGAGAGAGAGGGAGGGAGAAACAGAGAGCTACAGAGGATTTTCCTCGGAAGGGACATTTTGCTGAACTTGAATGCAGATACTTTGTGTGGGTTAGGCTAGTTAATAATAATAATTGTTTTGGTCTGATTATTTAGGATATTTAAGACAGTACTTGTGTAATGTTTTAGCTACAAGATGATTTTCTACTGAAGAGAAGAAATATTCCTAATGAGAATGTTTTAATAAAGCAATTCATGGCTAAGGAGGATGTTCCAGTGAGACAATCCATTCCAGTGAAAGAGCCTACACCAACTCTTAAAGAAAACCAGAGTCTTCTTGGTGCACTGCAGCAGACGTTGTTGCCTAAAATACCTGTTATGTCAGAATTCCCAAATTCCATTTATTCTGGTCAGACGGCTGCTGTGCAACCTTTTAAACCAGCAGCACAGTCAAATGTTGTGTCATTGAAACAGTCCAAAAATCAAGAGACTGGGACCAGGTTGCAGGGTAAAGCAATGCAAAGAAGGGCACTGATGCAGGTCAATGTAACGCCTCATCCTAAATCTGTCGAATTAGGTAGAGCAGGCAGACAGGTCCATACAGCTAATCGTGATTCCCAAAAGATTTCACAATTTGAAACGATCGAGTTCCCGACATTGAAAGCAAATACGTGTATTTCAGTTTCTCAGAGAACTGGTGAAAAAAGACAGACACGGGTAGGCACTGCCGTTGTCCGGGATTCAGCAAAACAGCCTATTGAAACAAAGCCAAGTAATTTGCCAACTGCAGGGCAGCATGGGACAACGCAACAGATTAATACAGGGATACGATCTGCTTTGAGTCTGTGGAAGAAACCATCTGCACTTTCAGTAAATGAAGACGAGTTAAAGCAAAGATGTTTTGATGAATTCAAAGTTAGGCAAGTATTTATTTTCTTATCTTTATATAAAACCTGTAGCACCATTATTGTTGAGCCATGTAACCAATAAGGAATGGTTGGTTGTTTTATCACGGCTGTTGTGTTTGCACCAAAGGATCCTAAACTGTTACTAGAGGCATCTAATAAGCAAGCAATTACTTCACCTGCTAATACACAAAGCAGTCAGTGGCTGGTACTGGGCATCTGTGCAAGGGGGAGCTTCTCTCCCTCTCCTCCCTCTTCCATAAGCGCTTGAAGACCGTATTATTCCCCACTTCTGGGACGATGGGCCGGGAGCGCCTCTGATGAGGCTACCTTGAAGCGGCGCTTTACAAATTTACGATTACGTAGCTCTTGGTCGATTGTCCTATGCGGTGGTTATCTTGAAGACTGTCCAGGACATTATATAGTGAGCACTGATGCAGTTTATGAATTTTACAACTCATCGCATTATATTTTGATTGTAAACGTCATATAATCATGGGAGTGCCATGCAAACATTGGGTGGGCCAGTGGCATCACCATAGCAGATTGGGAAGACACTTCAGCTGAGAAACAGATTCCACACGTTAAACTGATTACAAGCAGCATCAATTATAATATTCTATGACACTATTAAATAATTAGTATTCTGCTGAATTTCAGTGTAAAGTAGGGCAGTTTTACTTACCGGCACTTGTCTATTCCAATACATGTTACAGTGATGTTTTAATGATTAGTAAATGTCTAACCAATCATTTAATTCAATCTAGCTTGCTCTGTTCATTTCCTTAGGAATATGATGTAAGTGGACATATCTTTAAGTTTAAGGTTTATAGATGTTGTTTGGTTTTTAAAAATGGTCATCTTCAGAGTCGTGGTCAGTTAACTCTCTTGTTCTGGACCAGTCAAACTTAGAAAGTGAAGTTTCTCAAAGGCTATGATTGACACAACTATAAAAAACTGTATACAGATCTGTATGTATAACAAAAGGTGCAGCTAAAGAGGAGCGGAAATTGTTCTTGCAGAGCAGATTGAAGATTAATTGGAAGATTGGTTCAGAAGGATTTGTAAATTCATAGTATTTGTAACCGTGAAATAACTGTATCTTAATACTAAGTTTAACTATGCTTTGCAGAGGGAGCAATGAGGGGGAAAAGTTGCAGAAACTATTCTTTTAAACTGATTGCTTGTTTCTAGGCTTTGTATTGTTTTGGGTGTCAATGATCTCAATGAATTTTATGTTCCTGCTCCGGGTGACCATGAAAATGTCTTTCGCAATTTGACCTGTGCTGATGGTGAGGGCTACCCATCTGAAATCGACCGTGAAGGTACGTGGCTTTTCAGAATCTGTCAATAGGCTGTCAATATAGAAATGTTTAGCTACTGGGTATCTTCTGCTTGTATAAGATGAATCTCTACTGGGTATCTTCTGCTTGTGTAAGATGAATATTTGTGCACACTTCTCTGGTGTTAGCTCCTTTTCACTAACCACGGCCAGCTCGGCAAAGCACAAAAACATTTGAAATCAGAGGGTCTCTTTCACAAAGTGAAGGCTAATATGATATTAACATTATGCTGTAATTCAAATACCACCTATTGTCACATAGCACAAATGCTGCAGTTTAAACACTTTAAAAGTGCAGTAAAACCAGCACAAGGGTTGTTATACCAACTTTTATAGCTTCTTTCCGAAAAAGACAGTAAAGTAACATTAAATGAACAAAATATAAATTTTCAGGCTATTTTGCCAATTACTTAACACTAACAATCTGTTTTCACAACACTGATAGCAAAATAAGCACAATAACTCCACAGATAACTCAGTAATAGGCCATATATTATTATAAAGCTGGAAAATGTGTCCAAGCATGTATGGTCGCTAACGTTTGGCCATGACTGTTGACATGAGTGCTAGCATTTAGTGTTTTATTTTGCTTTTCTTTATTAATTTTCTTATTTTATGCAGTGACTTGCAATGGCAAGTTTATCCTTTGAAGTTTGCTTGTCTGAATGCCTAACTTTCAGTGTTATACTTTAATCAATTTTTTTGGCAGGTTTATGCTTTGCATTAGATTTACATTTAAATTATTTTACCCCTTTACTGAGTCGGCATACAGATGCTTTGTTTTTGACAGTGGCAGTTTTTGTTTTAGGTCCATTCCCAGCATGGTTGCATTCTGCTATGAAGTATCTTACTCACTGTAAGTTCAAAAGCTTTTACTGGGATGCATATATTGACTTTGGAGCAATCTAATCATTGGTTGAACAGTTATTGCCAGTTCAGACTTTTTTGCTGTGGCTCAACGCTTGCAGGCTATTCCTCTATGGTCTGTTCAGGCCTATGGGGTATTCACAAGTGTGAGCTATACCAAACTTTACACATTTTCCTAATTTTTACTGGTTATACGTGTGTGCAGGTTGTGTCCAGGTGTGGGTTATATGCGTGAAAAAATGGTAAATTAAATAAAACTTTGTGTGCATGTGCATTTGGTGTGCACTGTATGCAGCCCAACGTACCTGTCAGCTACTGTTGTTTCAGTGGCGGGCCATCCTTCTTAAAGCCAGTTATGCTGAGTGGGTGACCACTGCTGCAAACTGCTTTGGCCGAAACAAATTAGACGAATGCAGTTTCTGCTTCCTGCCTGCATCTGTGCAGAATTGTCTATCAGGGAACTGGTAAAGGCTAGTTTTGTTAAGCTTAATATTGCGTTAAATTATCTTTCTGGAATTTTCTAGGGCCACTTGAGGCTGTGGGCAGTCTTCCAAAGTATTCTGGTTTTGAGAAGGACGTTTTTCAAGCAGTTGTTGACTACTTTGAGGGTCCAGACGTGAAACCCATCTTCATGAGGCGCCTGAGCCAAGCTGTGTCCAAAAGTTTTGGTGAGACATGTTTCTCAGAAGATACTGCACAGTTGATTGCAAACAGAATTTAATGTGACTTCTCCAGAAAGTTAAAGTTTATGAATTTAGTTATAAATATATGTAAGTAATTTTTAGAAATTATGCCTCAGGTGACTACTTTTCTTTCTTTCCATCAATTCTTTCACTGATTCCAGATTTGACATGTCACTTCTACAAACTATGTACAGTTGATCGAGATACTAAAGGCAGATCCAGAAACTGGCAGAGTCCTGCTTAATTAGGGTCACCTATTAACTTTGATTAAGTTAGATGGCAATAGCAGTGTATTTGTAACACCATTATCATTATAATTCATTAGAAACATGCACAATAAGAGCACAACTGTGTACAGAACATGCTAAATTACTGTATACAAACAATGCACAAAAGCAAAATAAAAAACTGTATGAGCTTACAAGCCAACTAAACTGAAGTATTCCCAGGAGAACTTATGGGAAAAACGTAAGAGTAATATGTACACAATTTAATGAGCTGTCAAGTAGATGAAATTAAAAGGCCTCTCTTCTGCTTTTTAAATAATAAACAGTATTGATAACAATTACGAAAATATTAAAAGAAAAATTATCATGCTTTGTTGCTTTGGATAAATGTAAAAACATAAATATAATATTTTCTAGATATACAAAACAAGAATGAATAAATTCTGTAATTGTTTATGTTCTGTGATATTGTCACTTTCATAGTACATCTAAATTTTCGGGAACAAGAAAATGCTACAGAAGATAGGAAAGAAGAGAAGGAAGAGGAGGCATGCATGGAAACGTCATTTGGGCTTGGCACCGATGAACCACGAACACGGCTCATCCGCCAACTGCCTATCCGTTGTGGTCGAGTGCCTCGAGCACGGTCTTGCCTTGCCCAGCCGCGGGTCATCGCTTCTCCACTGAAGAACTGCTCAAATCCAATGTCACTGGTGGCCAGTGGACTAGACCTCAGTCAAGTACCAGGTGATACATTGCCCCTAATGGGATGTCACAAAATGGTGCTCTATAGATGTGTTGTTATGTTACAGTAATGGAAGAATTAAAGCCCATCACGGTATGACTGGCTCTGGACTACTAATAGGTATTTTGCTACACCAAGTTCTTGTAATGGGCCATTTTCTTCTTGTGTTGACAGCAGATATGAATTGCCAGTTTATACATGATGCACTGGAATTTGTTACCTTGATGGTAAGGCTAAGTTGAGACTAAGACTGTGATCCTTCAGTTACCTTTATTCTGCCAATGCCTGACAAACATTTTGCTGGTGTAGTTTGTGAGTGCATAAGTACATTTGGTTGATGTAAACTTACATTTTCTGCCTACTAGCCTTGAGGATACCCCGATAAGATTGTCTATTTGGAAGCAAAAATGAGGACTCTCCTTATTATGGAGCTATATAAATATTTGGTTGCATTACATTAGAGTAGTTTTAACTCTGTTGTCTTTGTAATTGACTTGCAGGTGATCGTGAGTACAATGGTAGTTCACTTTCCTATCTTTATTCGATGCCCGATGTGAGCTTCTTAGACCAGCCTTTGTTTGACACAACTGCAGGAGTGAGCAGATGTCCAAAGAAAGCGCTGTCTTATTCTGGCTTCCAGTCACAGAAAGGTTAGTGATTTCTTGTGACAGATATTAGGTGTTACATGAGGAAAAAGTTAAAGCACTTGTAGCAACTACCAATGCTATACCTTTTCTAGGAATATTCAACTGAGTGATCGTGCCCTGTACAGATTCCAACAATCACATATTGAAACTTGCTTAGTTAGTTACTTATTTGGACATTTATTTGGGACTTGTATCTTTGTATCTGAACGTTTGTGTAGAAAGCACCTTTTGAGGATCTCTGAAGCGAATTAAGTGTCTCCTCTATTGGTGTGTTGCACTTGGGATACAGTTGACTGTTTTACTTCATACTGTACTGTGTTGGTTTAGAACGGGGTTGTCCAACATGGGGCGGGCGGGCCATGATCCAGCCCACCAAAGGGTTCATCCCGGCTTGCCAAGCCTTTCAAAATATTGATTTTTGTGTCTAAAATTGTGAACTGCTTACCTGCTAATATGTAGAATACTTGTGTAAGCAAAAGCAATGTCAGGTATTCCATTAGTGCAAAAAAATTCAACAAAAATGTGATTGTGTGGTATGTGATCTTAGGGTAGGCAAATAAAATTATTGTTTCATTAGCGTGCATTGCGTTGTTTTGATTATTGATGAAATTCTGTCTTTGGCCCCCAAAGTCTTAGAAAAAAGGCAATGTGGCCCTTCCCTGCAAAGGTTGGACACCCCTGATGTAAGACTTCTTAACGTTGGTTATTTACAGTGGTAATCATGGCAATCACTGTATCATGGCTGCTAGCTATGAAAGCTTAACTTCTGCTATCCGAGAGCCTTCCGAAAGAATTCTTGTAAATGCTATTAATTTACAATTGAAAATTAATTTGCCTTGTAACATTATGTTACACCGTTAAAATTATTTGAAAAGACAGTTCATTAATGTAAGACCATATGTGCATAGCAAGGTCATTATGTAAGTCATTTTGTTATTTAATTTGATTTTTAAAGTAATTTTCAATATTAATTGTCATTCCTCTGAAGATATGTCTGCCGTGTCCGTTTGGGGCAACGCTGAGACAAACCACAATCGCAGACGCCATCGCCCTACATTATCTTTGTTTCACTCTTCTCTGCCATCTGAAGAAACCATTCCAAGGACTGGTTTTGATGACCCTTTCCAGTTAGCTGCCTCAGAGGCAGGTGGCATGAAACCGATGCGATGGGACCGCTCGCAAAGCATCATGCATCTTCCGGACGCCAGATGCCAGTGCCCAGCAGACTATTCCTCCTCGACATATTGTAAGGTGTGTTGAACCTCTTGGGTCTGAGCAGATTTTAGAAGGTAGAATTTTATTTCATTTCACGGATTTTGTGGTGAGAGGTAAGAAGCAGTGACGTAAAGTATTAACCCTCTTCCCATTTACCCTGAGAATACTCACCGGCAATGTTTGGTACTGCAGCGTTCACCCCAAGATGACTCACGAATCAAAGTCCTAACCTTACCCCTAGAGTTTAGCATGAAATATCTCATTTTTATTATTACTGTTGTATTGCTCTATTATTTAGATCATCTATGAAAACAAATGGCATCATTCTATTTTTAGTATTGGTATTTCCAGTTGCAATGTTTAAACCTGAAAACAGTGTGTTTATGCAAAATTAAGGAAATGACGACGTCATATCGTTAATTTGTTAATAAACAGAAAAAGTGTTAATAATAGTTTGGCATTGGAGAGTTTTCATTGAAAGCACAACAATCCAAGATAAAAACAGGTTTCAAGGAGCAGTCACAAATTGCCAATTTTGCAATCCAAGTTGCCAGTTTTGTACATACGACATCACCAGCATTTTTTAGAATTTGCACTCATCATAAATGTGATTACGTTAAAGTGTGATGCTGAACACATAGTAGCAGTATGTAAGGCACTGGAACCCTTTGTGACATGCATTATTACAATGTAAATTCTGTTAGCAAGATTGATGACATGGAACCCGTTTAATTCATGTCAAGAACACAACTTGTAGTCTGTCTAGATATTTATTAAGCTCTTTTTAGAACTAGTACTGAAACGCATGGGGCATGGCTATGTAAAGTAGGTAAAAGGTGCATCATAAGGTAAACTGAAAATGTGTTTTGCTGCATCAGGTGGAACATATAAGGTTTTCAGTGGATTGTTCCAGAGATTGTTCCTGAAAGAAAGTCAGTCCATTGCACAAGAAAGCATGCTGTGCCCCAGCTGCTGTCTTGGAGTATGGGACAAGGAAGTTCCCATGACTGTAGAACATAGCGACTGTACACTCAGCTGACCCAAAACAGGAACACAGAGTTCTTTGACATTTTCTGGGGTAGCTCGTACTACTGAGGCTTATATCAAAGAGGAGGATCTTGATTCATACTCTTTTTCAACAGGGAACCAGCGCTGTGTTTCTCCCATAAATAGTAGTCTGAAGTTTGGCTGGTTGGCTTCAGTTTGAGTGGCACAGTTGAGGATGAACTGTAGCTAGCATACCCAGAATTTTGGCAGACCTGCAAGAATAGACTTACAGTCTTGTTATTAATATGGATCCTAATGCGGCTCTGGGCTCCTAAAGATAGGATTGTAAGGCCATTCCATTGTGATGTATGGTACTAAATGTTCACTTCTATTACTAAAATAAGAATGTAAATCAGAAAATGAGATTTATAGGGTGATTTTTAATTATGAACTTTTGCTATATGAAGCATGGCGACTTTGCTGTGGTCTGTTCTGTTCTGTTCTGTAATGTCCTGGTAACTTGTGACAGGAACTCTTGAGCCTTACAAATGCATTACTTACATGCTTTCCCTTCTTTCATTTCTATCACAGGCAGAAAAAATTCTGTCTTGTTTGATGGCGGATTGGTGTTGGGTTGCTGCTGAGAAATGCCACAGCAGTATGTCAGTGTCCAGTTACATTACAATGTAGATTGCATTACAGTAGATATTTATACTATTAATAAAAATGAATTTTTATAATTTTCTGTTTTTTTTTATCAAATGAAGACATCACATTCGTGTGCAAACTTAGCACAACAAAGCCGTCGTTCTTGTGACTTGAAGTCTCACTCACATCTAGACAATACTTCAGAGTCGTCGTCTCTGTTCTATCTAACCCGGTCAACTTCACGTGGAGCCGTCACGGCCTCATACCGTTTGGCTGTTGATAAAAATGAGTCCTTCTCGACACCAGTTGGAAAGAGCTTGTTCAGCAGTGCAACAAATCATCACAAAAGTCTAGGTTAGCAGTTATATTATATGGAGTGGATGAAACAAATGCACCTGAAACTAGTTGTAACGTTGTCTTTAGGAGCCGTGTCGAAAACCGCGCTCTATAATGAGGCCTTGCTATATTGATGAATGTCTCTGACCGTGTTATGTCAGATTTTGTGCTATAAAGAAGCTTGTTATAACATTCTGTTGTGTCTAACAGAAAACTCTGTTAAGAGGTTCAGTTGTTAAAATAATTGATGCTTAACCAGTAAACTATGAACAGTTTTCAGCCTCCTTTCTAAAATGGGTTATTTAGCCTTTTATCTATCGCTTGCTGAGAAGGTTTTAGATATCTGTTATTGCACATTATAGGATGAAACTATTTTCGGTAAAATGTTCTAACTCTTATTCAAGCTGATATCACAAATACATCCATCCTTAATTGCTTGAATTTACTCAAATCAAAGGTTAGCTCATTATTGGTGCTCTGTTAAACTGCTAACGACTGTCGCCTGCTACTTGTTTGTCTCGGTTATGCACCATTAGATTGAAGTTTTGCACTTTCCTTTTTATCTGTATCCAGAATAAAAATTTACTGTTTTTACACACCTTAAAATATTACCCAGTCTTAGCAAGTTCTTCAAAACCATTTTGCGTTAGTTTTACAACTTTGACATCAATCTCTATTCCAATTACTGGTACTTTTGAATTTTTGTAAACTGTTAGCATTTTGTCGATGTTTTGACACTAAAAGGCTTCAGACAAATTACCTTACACTTGTCCTACCATACATTAGCTTGACATACATTATTTTACCACACCATAATTTACCTTACCATAACTTTTGTTCTTATGAGCAGCTACAAGGCGGGACAATAGTGAGAAGTTTCTGGATGTGCTTCAGATGTTTTCCCTTTTGCTGCCTGTTTCTGAACACTGCCGTCTCATAATCCTCCTCCGTTTCCTCGGCAGAATTTCAGCAAATGAAGACCTCGTTCTGGATGAACAGCTGTCAGTCTGCCAGATGGTGAGTTCATTAGTAGCTGCTATAAAGTTTCCATTTAAGAATATTTGTGCAGCATACATGCTGTTACATTACAGATACGTAAAACGTCTAGCGTTATAGTTTTACGACTTTGAACCAAATCTGTGAAGCAAATAACTATTGAATTGTATTGTATTGTACTTGATAACTTATGTAGTGCTTCTTACAGAACAAACTACTCAGATGCACTTCCAGCATGAGAGCCCCTAGGAAATAAGAAAATAATAATAAGGAAATAAACTGTAGACAAGCATAAATTAAGTTCTGAGTACCCAACCTAGAGGGCTTTTATGGAAGAAATTGCTGCAAGAATTTGATCAAAGTTTAATGGTTCTGTTTCATGCAGAGCTAGCTATCACATTTTGCTGAATATTTACAAAGTAGTGTGTTTGACACAAATATATTACATGAGCTAAGTATTTTACATTTCCTGGAAGTACTCAGCAAACTCAGGCTATTTTTGGATAGTTTCATGCTTGTATGTACTACTGAATTTGCTGTCCAGGCATTGATTGTTTTTGTAATTAGTTGATCGTAAGAATGGTGCTTTGATGCTTTATTATTGTTCGGTGGATCATTACTCGTATGCTTCTAAAAGTAATGTCTGCAAATAATAGACACTACTGACCTATTGCCAGTGTGGCATGTAATCAGACATCAGACATAAGTGTACCAGTAGCTGCATTCGGTCACTAGAAACGTTGAATTGTGGCTACACCAGTGTCTGCTGTTTGCAGGCATCAATTGCAAGAGCACATGTTTGACTGACAGACATATTCCCAAGTGAGCCACTCTGTGATTTGCCAATGGGACTGCTAGTCCAGCGACTGGAATGGCCTATTTATGAATCAGCAAATTCTTTGGCACGCAAATCACTTATTGAGTCACACTTTGTTTACTGCAAGAAATGGCACACAGTTCTCAGAAATTGGTGGCTGGCTTTCACCAATAAATAGATTCATTAGGTCAGTAAAGCTCCAGCAGTAAATGATAAACACAATCGTTATTGCGCCATTGTTGCCAAGTCATGTCGGGTACGTCTAATGGACAGAATAACTTCACATTATCTGCGAACACCACAGATTTTCGACTGAGCGTAGACGGTTGGTAGCAAAGGCTGAACCAAATTGATGTATTTTAGGTGTGGAAGCATTTTGTTTGCGCTGTTTTTCACATCGACAGTAGTTCTGATGGCCTTATGCTGGATATACTTGCTTTTATGGTGGACCATTTCGAAGATGCTACAAGAATCCCTGAGGCACTGGGCTTTGTTGCGCGTGATTTCAATGAAAAGTTGCAGAACTCAAAGGTAAGAAACTGGCATTGTTTTTCTGGAGATGACAGTTAGTCTGAATTTCTGTCCTGTGAAGTAACTAGAAGTTTATATAACACAATTTGGTCAGTGGCAGGTGTGGAGAATCTAAGTACAATCTTTCACTTAGTATGCACTTCCATCAAAAGGACTTTTAGCCCCATGAAACATCAGTTTGGGTTGACTCATCTTAGCCATTCCAACAGTATAAATATCTTTTCTATTCACTATCATAAGACAAGAGTGAACAGATAACTTACCTGCCTTGCCTTAGCTATTATTGTTATTATTTTAAAATAATAATAATTATTAGAAAGTAATAGTAATCAAAAGATGGCGGTGTGAAAGACCATTTCAGACTGATGTACATAAGACTTGAAAGGCATGATGTTGTGTAGAAGTGTAAGCAGGATATATATATATATATATATATATATATATATATATATATATATATATATATATATATATATATATATATATATATATATATATATATAAGGAGAACACTGGCAGTTATTTATCATAATCAGTGAGGTGATATGTCTCACTGATGGAAACTCCGTGACCTGCCTTGCAACCATTGCACTGAGATAGCTGTACTCAGGGCAGCCAGCACAGACTGAAGAAATCAATGATCATAAGTTAGGTTCACTTGCACAGTGAATCCACTGCTGACTGTGTCTATGAGTGAACTGCATATACAAACTAACTCGTTGCAGGTTAAAGGTCGTTTTTTGCAAAGTAAGTGGCAAAGTACAAAGGTGCTCTAGATTGTCATTGCAACTTTTAGATGTTCACAGCAAAGTTAAGCCAAACGTATATGTGCTACATGAGTTCTTAGTAATGTTATTACCGTGCTGTACTTGTCACAACATGAAGTTTGAAGTGGAGGGCCGTGGTGGATGAGCTGGCCAGATAAGATACCTTTTAAGCATGGACCTGACTGCTGTTGTCACCAACAAGCAGAATTTAGAATGCTGGCATCATAAAAGAAGCAGGCATCAAGTCTTGTGATGAACTGGTGCCATGCACAAGCTTTAGTGCTTGGAATGACAGTCCTGACCATTGAGAAGAAAATCCCTGCAATATGATAAGGGAGGTTTCAGTTGGTTTGGTCTTCCAGTGTTTAACATAAAGGACTGCGAAAATCCATGCAATATGATAAGGGAGGTTCCAGTTGGCTTGGTTTTCCTGTGTTTAGCATAAAGGACTGCTAATCTAGAGATCTCTGCAATTCAGTTCCCTGCAAGTGCATGGAAAATGTTCAATGATTTCTATGCATCTGACAACTTCAGCTGTAAACTGAATATATGGAGGGTGCTATATAAATGTCCAGATACCATATGCATATGTACTTACCTTATGGTTAAAATATTATTTTAGGCTGTGAACAAATCTGATACTGGAATGGCTGGTAAAAAGGACTGGAGAGGGAAAAATTCCAAGGCAAGTCCTTCTCGCATTATGTCTGCCAATCTGGAGTCAGTGACGTCAAAGATTCAGTCACGCAACAAGGTGACATCGATGTTTAAGAAACCAATAGAACGGCTAAGGAGCATGCGCTTTTAGATTGACCTGCATTTTATGATATGTTGGATTCTGGATGCAGTCATGCAACAAGATGACATCAGTGCTCAAGAAACCAATAGAACAGCTAAAGAGAATGCGCTTTTAGATTGACCTCCGTTTTATATGATGCTCGATACTATTGCGTTTGATTCCCCTTGCGTCTAGTGTAGTTGGCAGTGTGTCATCGAGCCATTCAACTTGTGATGAGTTTTCCTAGATTAGAGGCAGAGTTTTGGGTTGACATTGTTGGCTGAAGACCATAAAACCACCATGCTCAAACAATTCCAGCTGATTGAGTGCGCGTAAGAAAGAAATGTGCGAGAAGAAATAACTGTTGTGCTAAAGAGTCCAGCTGATTGTCTGGGCATGTCATTGCAGCTTGGCTTTGGTGAGCCATCGGTTGATGCCTTGTGCTTTAGATACCGGCACAATAGAAGTTACTAATTACAATTACAACAAATACGTGATTAGTTATTGGCCATTTCTTTGTGCATAGCAGGCAACAGAACACTTGTCCTTTAAGTGATTTTGGCAGAATAATTTATTAATTTTCTGCCTCTTTAGATTAGAATTTGTGTTTTCTCACCCTTGAGTTGACTTTGCAAAAGTACTGGCATTTTAGCAAAATAGGTTATACTCGTGCATATGCATTTAGCATGCATATGCATTTAGCATGCATATGCATGAGTTCCTTATCCTTATATGATACATATATACAATATACAACATACACATTTGTGTATAATTGTGTGTCTATTTATAAATCATGCTGTGTGAATATTGGAAATAACATGTTGGTGTTTATATGCATGTGCATCAGTAGGCTATATGCAAAGTATATACATCTGTATGCGTAAATATACCTATGCTGTATACTATTTTTGTGTATATTCATATATGTATTAATATATATATTTCATGTGTTTTTGTGCAGTTCAGTGTGTTTGTTTATGTAACTGGCGCCGGATATTGTTTTCTTTTTTTCCATAGGCTTTGGTGATGAAAATCTTGTAGGTTATTTTGAGCTTCACGCTGTAATATATTTCATCTTAATTACTGTGTAGTTGTGTATGACACAAAAGCTGATGGTCCGAGGCTTGCCTTGTGGCAATGTAGCGTGATTAGAGGTGCCCTGTGAGCATTGCTATGCAAAGTCCGTAAGGTGGGGGTCCATGATGAAACTGCTTCGTGCCATTGGTTAGGGTGGTGTTTCGTAGATGTAAGAAAATAGACTCTACATGTACAAACAGCTAATTAACTTAACAGCTAATTAACTCATTCCATGTGCTCTGATTCGGTGGTGTCATATTTTAGACAAAATTACGATGAGTGCTATCACTTTTTCTAAATTTATAAATTACATTTTGTTACATTACAGTGTCTGATTTGAACCCTATAGTTTAATCTGCTGGTAATGTAATTTATGAATGCATGTATGTAGTAATGTGTCATCTAAAAAGAATTTATAAATTGTTATAAGGCATTGTCTGAATTAAATTCAGTGGTTTTTGTTCCTAGTATTAATGAGTTTAGTGTTCAAATGTTACATAAACTCTGTGCTTTATAAACAACTGTTCAGTGATGACTGTATAGCATTTTAGTTGGCGTTATAAAAGTATTTTATGCTGCTTATTTTATTTTAAAGCTGATGTAGTAGTTATGTTAAGAGTGTGTTGTTAATGCCAGTGGACTGTTTGTATTTTCTGGCCATTTTAACTTTTAGGCCAAAATATATTAAATTGTTTTGGAAAGTTTTAACTTTTAATAGTTGTGTTTGGCAGTGGTTAAGGTTTTGGTGGTGGTGAAAGTTGTGGTTGTTAGCATCATTATTAGCATGAAGATTGTGGTGGTGGTGGTAGTGGTGGTGATTATGATGATGAGGCTTTGTTATAACAACGACCTTAGAGGTTGTTTTGGCCTTGGTTAATAAAATTATAATAAAACTAATAATAGTAGTAGTAAAACGAGGATCAGCGTAAAGTAATTTTGGTCATTATTATAACATAGAATTAATGATGCAGTTAAGTGGCCTATAAGTAGACAAACTTGTCTGTTGTATTAGCTTTGTGGCTGGAGACAGTGATCTTTTGTTTCAAGTGGCAGATAGACAGATAATATAGGTCGTGTTTTGCACAGAAAATGAAAACGAAATAAAAAGCTAACCATGCCAGCATGCCCAGGAACATTTGTGGACCCTATCAAGTTCCCATATGGTCATGTTGATGACTAAGATGTCTTCTGTTCTGTCGGACAGCTGAGCGAATGAGGCTGAGGCAGATTCTGCCTCAGCAGCAGCATGGCTTCCCTCCACTGCAGACGACTAGTCTCTGCCACGCATTCCAGCGGTTGTTAAAGCTCGCTTTGCTTATGTTGCGCTCTGGAAACATAACGTGTCCTAACAACTGAATTCAGATTGTCAGCAGAAATTGTCTAGGTTCAGAGCACATTTGTTACAGTTGATCTACTGCCAGACAGTTTTATGTTGGTTGCTGTGAAAGACTTTGTCGCTAGCCACTGTTTATCAGACAAGTTATGGCTGCGTGATTTCTGCCCAAAGGAGTGTTTGCTGTTACCTGATAACACCTTTTATGAGTGGCTACAGCAGACAGTAGAGTAGTTGTGAAGATGACGGTCTGATAACATGTGTGGTAATGCAGCCAGTGTGTTAACGGCCATATATATATATATATATATATATATATATATATATAGGCTCAAGTATTACCCTCTGTAAATCCGAAACCTCAGAACTAAGTGCCTTGAACTTTTAATAGGGGTGATTGCGTTGCCGAAATCTCCGCCTATAAAATGTTTTGAATCGAGATTTCTAGAGTCCAAAAAAGCCAAGTCGCAGGAGACGGCTTATTCACATGCGTTCAGTCAAAACAAATTTGATAGACAGGGAGGATCAGATTCGATTCCAGATCATTATCCATGGGTCAGGCAGACAGACAGTCAGACGGCTACGGCGGATGGTGTTTGGAATTGGAGCGGCAAGATAAATAAGGGGAGAGGAGGAATTGCGATAGGATTTGTGGCAGAATGTTTCAGTTTTAGGTGAAAAATCTGCATAGAGATTGCGGGGGTGTATATAGACACTGCCTTTTTTGGGTAGTTTGATATGTTTTCCGGGATTAACCTACAACCCAGAAGCCTGACTGATTTTTGCGCACTGTAGCTCATTCGACGGCGCTTCATGTAAGGATGTGCCTTTCGAACCCTTGTGTTTTCAAAAAGGTCAAAAGATGTAGGCCTGTTTGGAGCAAAAAGCTGCATAATTCTCTTTATGGAGTTTTGAACTGATTTTCAAAGCTGTTGCCCTGAACGATGCAGAAACGCGTGGATGATTAAAAGACATAGCAACATTGGAGTCAAACGTAGGCTAAATTTGTTGCAAAAATTTTTCCTAAATTTTACGTAAAATTCTACGTCTTAAGGTATTAATAAACGTAGGCCTACTAAGGAGACGCCCTTTTATTTTGCCCTTTTAATTTTTGGCTTTTATTTGGCAGCGAACATCGACCATGTAGGCCTTCGCTTTTGACTTAATATCGGTGGCCATGTAGGCGTTTTAATATTGGAATTTGCGATACATTAGCGAATACGAGACAGGTCAGACTTTTTTAAAGATTTGGAAGAGTAGGCCTAACAGTCAGTCAGTAGGTGTGCCTTGAAAATACGGAATTTGGTGTTCAACCGGCTGATGGTAGTCCAGATTCACCGTTGTATGTTGTTTCAGCATTCCCTAGGAATGGCCACTCGCCGCTGAACCTCAGGTCTGCTACAGCCATCGGCCTCCGCATAAGAACCGAGGTAGGGTAACCTATGAACCAGCTCCATCTGGTTCATGCATGCAGTGGAGTGGGTGTTATGCACACATCCGAGTATCTTCGTCCTTTAAAGATGATACTTTGATTTTGGCATTACTCTAATGAAGAGTTTCCACGGAGGTATTTTTCTTCAACTTTTACCATGTTAAACAGAGTTATAGCCATGAAAAGTAGTGGCCAATTTAGGGGTTTTGTTACCCGGGGGTAAGATACAATTTGGGCCCTGATCTAGTTAAAAGCTGCGATATTATTATGTTTAAACCCTCATTCTACGGTGAGCACGGTCCTCATAAGTCTGCGCCGAGGATGCGTGTCTCATTGGCTCTCCCCGCTTTCATCAACCAGCACCAAACGACGATGGCTTCTAAGCTGCGTTAATTTGCTACTAATCACCGCTGGACTCTGCTAGAAGAGAGAGAATTCTTTGTATTCTTTAAGTTTCTCGTTATTTTACGAACTTTTTTTAACAAGAAGAAGCTTATAAACCGTCGCCTTCCTATAGACGCCTCAGTCAAACAGTAGGCCTACACGCCTAATAACACCGACTTAGTCTATCTATCCAATCGATTCCGCCACTCAGATACAGTTTCTGCGTTTGCTATTCGGGTAAATGTAAATGTACACGTTTTTCTACAGCGACCTGCTCATTTTTCAATGAACTCATTGGGTGAGATCCTTCACCCCGCTGCCTCTTTGAAGGGGGGTGGTAATTGTGCTGAGATGAGAATTGGAGAAGCGACGTACTTAACAAGTGATGACATAATAAAATCGGTTGATAGGCCTAGTATCAGGCTGCTGGACTTTGGGGAACTCTGTTGCGGTGATGATAATGTTATGAACTCCGTGGTTCTGTCGTTTTATATGATGGCGTCACCAACTGTATTTTGCAACTGCCCACCGTAGCCTAGCTTCTACCTACCGTAGCCTAGCTTCTACCTACTGTAGCCTATCTTCTACCTACTGTAGCCTAGCTTCTACCTACTGTAGCCTATCTTCTACCTACTGTAGTCTAGCTTCTACCTACTGTAGCCTACCTTCTACCTACCGTAGCCTAGCTTCTACCTACTGTAGCCTACCTTCTACCTACTGTAGCCTAGCTTCTACCTACCATAGCTTAGCTTCTACCTACTGTAGCCTATCTTCTACCTACTGTAGCCTAGCTTCTACCTACTGTAGCCTAGCTTCTACCTACCGTAGCCTAGCTTCTACCTACCGTAGCCGAGCTTCTGGTTCCTCTGACCTATCGGAATTCGACCGGCTTCTTCAATGGATTATGATTTTGGATTGCGATTTTGACTTGAAGCGACCATCGACTGATGCTTTGGGCATTATGATAATGGCACTACAGAAGTCTAGATTAGATTAGATTAGATTAGGTCAACGAGCGTTAACCAGTACGTGACGTCAGCCACCTTATGAAGTACATCATGCTACAGAGATCATACAGAGATCATATAAAGATCATATAACGATCATATAGAGGTCATACAGGAGAGATAATACAGTTTCCTTTCTTCCAGTTTCCTCTTTATGTAACAGGGGAAGCTCTGATTTCGTTCAATCTTGACGAGCTTGCCAGATGTCTATATCTAATTATTTTTATTTATGTTTAATTGTGTATATATAATGTGTGTATATAATTATATTTTGTGTACACAGGTATATTCAAGTATATTTGCGTGGCACGACCTATTCGGAGTATTGTGGCGTTTATGGGAAAAATCAGTATATTTGGGCAACACGAGCTCATGTTTGGGTAGCCTATTGTAGAGTATTTTTAGGTGGGCTGAACATGGCGTATTGGGTATTGTTATGAGTATTTTAGGTGGCCATTGTACGCTTGGGTAATTTTGTCAGTCAGAATCTTCTGTGGAATTAAGCCGCGTGACATGTGAGTGTTGTTGTTGGTTATACATGTATGTTTACGAAAGAGACTGGATGTGAGTTTAACTGACAGAGATGCGTTCAAGTAGTTTGAATCGCATGAAGCAGTTTGTGCAATTTAGTTGAGTCGGTTTGATACGTTTGTTTGTTTGTTTGCTTGCTTGCTTGTTTGCTTGTTTAGTGTGTGTTTGTGTGTGTGGGTGTGGGTGTGTGTGTAGGGAATGGATTTGTAATAAACGACACAAAATGTTTTTATTCCCATTTTTGCAAAAACTAGCCTAATCCACACGAAAAGGACGCAGGCCTGCATCTGCTATCGTGCGCGGAACGTCACTCACGTAGGCTGCTGGTGGGAATCCCACGTAGGCCTACTACAGTCGTTAAGTAGACATCGTTTGTATATAATCTTTCAAGCCTATTCCTTTGCAGTTGTTGGCAGCCGAACAGCTGTGAAGCGTTTTGATGGCCAGTACTTCTGAAGAACATTAGTACATGGCCATTACTTCAGAAGAACATTAGTACATGGCCATTACTTCAGAAGAACATTAGTACATGGCCATTAGTACAGAAGACTGAAAAGAATATTCCATTCTACGTCTGTTTAACGGTTGATTTAATCAGGATTAAAAGAGATGTGTGCTGTATTTATCCGTGTTCAAAGACGCCCAAACAAACAAGTTGTTCTTATCTATAGCTACGAAGAAATGAAAGTGTCGGTTGTCGTTACTAGATGTTCAGACGAGTGTTCCTATTTTCGATTTCTTAACGGACGAGAAGCGCGTTACAGTGGTCGAGATGGAGATCTGCCTCATTTCGAACTTACGCTGTCCAGCCTTGGCGCACGAGAACATTCGAACGAGGGCGCTACGGTAGTAACCTCCGGTCAGACTGTACAGAAAGAAGTTAATGGCGTAGTTGGCGTAGAAGATGACCTTGGCGAGGAGCAGCTTGTCGCGGTTCCAGATGGCCACCGACGGGTCCTCGGGGTACAGCGTCTGGACGAACTGCTGGCACCAGACGATGAAGTACGGCATGTTGAGCACGACGAACCCGCCGGATACGGCGAACAGATTGATGGTGAATTCGATGCGGACCTTCTTCTCGGGTATCATGAGTCTCAGGTTGCGAATCTTCGTGTCGCGACTGATGATCGTGCAGAGGATCGAGATGTTGAAGACGCAGATCGGGATGAAGGGAACGGCAGTGATCAGCAGTCCGTAAGTCAGGTCCATCACGAAGTTCACGTACGAGTCGTCGTAATCCGGGTTGCGACGGCAGGCAGGCTCGGCCGCCACGTCCGGGTAGGTCATCAGGATGTCGCTGGCCGCCCGCGTGCCCCAGACTCCGAGGTCGGAGTCCGACACCGCCGCCCCCGACGATCTATTCGTGTCCTGGGCGGTGGCGGTTGGGAGCGTCAGCCGCAGCGAGCGACCGGAGTCGGTTGTAGTTGACTTGGGGTGCATGTCTTGTGTGCTGCCGGGGATGGTCGTGGTCGTATAGACGCCGCTGAGGAGTGGCTTGTAGAGGCTGATCACAGCGGCCAGGACGACAACGGCCGCGATGGCCCGACGGACGAAGGTCTTGGTGCAGATGAGCCGGCGGTGGAACGGGCGACAGACGGCGATGTACCTCTCGATCGTGAAGAGAACGATCAGCCAGACGGACACGAAGCGGAAGGTGTAGGAGGCGAAGAGAAACCCCTGGCAGACGCCGCGAGTGTTGACCAGCTGGACTCGATGGGCGCCCGGCCAAAGCGGTAGGCCGCGGTTGAGCCAGTCGAGAAGGACGAAGGTGACGAGGACCAGGCAGTCGGAAAGGGAGATTGCCGTCAGGTACATGCTGGCCGACAGTTTCCGGAGCTGCGGAAACGAGAAGACCTTGAGTGAGACAAGGTTGCCGGCCAGGCCAACGACGAGGATGAACGGAGTCACGAAGGCGTAGATGATCTCCCCGAGCGACGGGTATTCGCCGGCGCCTACGTCGTCCGCGGCTGGGACGGTCTTGAGATTGAGCAGACCGTCGCTCGAAGCATTGGCCAGCGGGTGGCAGGATGAGGATCGCTGGCCGTCGAGGGCCAGCTGCCAGACGGTGTCGTTGGAGCTGAAGTGAGTCTTGAGGAGCTGCATCAGCTGCGGGTCTCTGCAGTCGGAGGCTGCGCCCGAAGAGAAGGATGAGAACGAGGCAGCCATCGCAACTGGGACCGAGTAAAGGAAGGCGGCGAAAGGATCTGAAATGAACATGAGTCGTAGAGATAAAAGCAGACACATCAGCTGTTCGGTTATTACGCCACTTCAGGTAGGGGAGAGGAAATATTTGAAAGAGGAAGCCGACTGAGATCTTGCAGACAGGAAGTATTTGAAAGAAGAAGTCCACTAAGATCTTGCAGAGAAGAAATAGTTGAAACAGAGACCGCTCATATTTTTCTCAAGACTAAAAAAATACACTTGAGCAATCCTGCGATGGCCCGAGGCCTAAAGTTACGGCACTGAACGTAACTGGATATTTATTTAGCGCCAGTGTTTTTTATAAAGCGCATATAAGCAGCTCAGCATTTCAGAAATGCTGTTTGCACGCGTGGTCACTTAAGCTTGTGTGATATTTAGGTTCCTGGCTCTACATGCGTATGATGGTCTGCGTGTACGAAAAACAGCACAAGAGGTCCTCATCCGTCTTTCTCTTTCTTTTCTGTGTCTCTCTCTGTCTCTGTCTCTGTCTCTCTGTCTCTCTGTGTCTCTCTCTGTCTCTCTCTCTGTCTCTCTCTCTGTGTCTCTCTCTCTCTATCTCTCTCTGTGTTTCTCTCTCTGTCTCTCAGTCTTTGTCTGTGTCTGTCTATCTTTCTCTCTGTCTCTGTCTCTCTTTCTTTCTCTCTCTCTCTCTCTCTTTCATATACTTGGTCCAATTGCTAAACCGGACCCGACAACAGCGGTCATCAAGAGCAGCGCCGGCCGTGGCCATCTGGTCTTCGGGGGCGGCGGAGGCGGTCAGCCCCGTCCGTCGGTCCGTCCGTCCGTTCGTCCATCGGTCTCTGTGCAGTGCATCGAGTCGATCATCGGCCTGTGGTGACCAGACCGTGTAATCGGGCGTTTGATCAAATAAACGCTTATGCGTCGAAAACTGACCAATCAAGGCAGGCAATCAAATCCAAACGCTTTCTTACGCATGCGCACGCACGCGCGCACAAATATAAATTAGCAGCCATATGCCATGCAGAATATATATATTGTTTATAGGACTACCTATACAAGTAATTTATCTCATCCCACGCACTCAGTTAGTATATTTAAATGGACATTAGTCGTCCAGTGCTGTGTTGACGAGTGGTGTTCCACAAGGTTTCTGTACTTGGTCCTCTTTTGTTTACATTATACGCCACGCCCGTAGGTAGGGGCCTACACTGCTGGACAGTCATCATTCACTAGGATATCATTTCTCTGCTGGTGATACCCAATCTACATCTCATTTGACAGTTTGTCTTGTCACTCGTATGTGCAGCTGTTGTGTGATGCCTTTGAGGAGCTGCAGTCTTGGATGGCGGCTAATAAACTCCTCCTTGACCCGTCGAAGACTGAATTTCTACTATTGGGCACTCCACAGCAACTTAAGAAGTTTGAATGGCTTGAATCCTTAAAGCTGGGTGACTCATTTGTTGATTTGACTGATGCTGCTTGTGACTTGGGCGTTGTTTTTGATTCTACTATGTCTCTCACAAACTGCGTAGATGGCATTTGTAAGTCATCATACATGTCTATTCGTGACATACGCAGAATTAGGCGTTATGTCTCCATGCCTTCAAGAATATCCTTGGCAAACGCCTTGGTCTCCAGTCACCTTGACTACTGCAACTCGCTTCCTGTTGGTATCACAAAATCACACATGCAGAAACTTCAAAGTTCAGAACTCCTTGGCTAGAGCCATAACAAATACTTCAAAATATGAGCATATAGCCTCTGTGCCTAAATCTTTGCATTGGCTTCCTGTTCATAAAAGAATTTGTTTCGAATTGGGACTTACAGTTTATAAAACATCGAACCCCGGCCAACCACAATACTTAGAATCAGTCCTTATTCCCCATACTTACCATTATTCTGCAAGGTCATCTGATTGTCTTTCTCTGGTCATACCTTGGGCTAGAACTGTTCTGGGTAAATGGGCTTTTTCGGTTGCTGTACCTAAATTTTGGAACTCCCTCCCTGTGTCTGTTCGTTCTGCTCAGTCGCTTCTGTCATTTCGTTCTCAGCTTAAAACTTACCTGTTTCAAATTGCTTATCCATCATAGGCTGCCTCTGTCTTTTGGACTGACCTGGATATTGACCTGATTGTGGCTTGGCTTTGGTGCGCCATCGGTTGATGCCTTGTGCATTAGACGTCGGCGAATTAGAAGTTCCTATTTTTTATTAATTTAAGTATGTCAAAAAGCCGATCGTAATTAGATTATGTAAACAGACCTAAGTAAAGCAAAGTTTAGTTTTTTCCTATTTATAAGCCATAATAGCCTTGATTAAGTAATTACACCATTTCAAGGGATACCATCATCTCATAAATCTCCTTGTCAGGAGGTCTGAGGAGACGCAGGAAATCGCCAAAAATATCTCGCTACGAAGGAAACTGCGCAGCGATTCGGCCGAGTTTCGTTACACACTATCCTCCTTCAGCCCTTTGATCACAAGCCAAGTGAGCTATCGAATCGACTTACCATACCTGCGTTCCTTCTAGGTGCTACATGATGGATAGGGGGCATTGCGCCAGCATTTCATACTCTACAAGGCGGACATAAAATTTTAGTATCACCTAACAGGCGCCGATGAAACTTACGACCTAAACACGATGGGATATCCTGAGATTCATGCATTTTTTCTGTATTAAGAAATTGTCTATAAGTATAGACAAACAGGTATATATATTTATTTATAGCAATGTATACACGTGTAGGTATAGGCCTACACCTAATGATATCGATGTGTATAATGGTGAAGGATCTCACCCGATAAATGAACAGAGTCGGGGCCATATATACGATGGCTATATAAACCCGTATACATTAACATTTATTTGATGTGTTGTTCCGTGTTTATGGGGAGACGAGAGAATTGTGTACAGTAAATAACCCTAAAACAAAGCCAGGGTTGACGCCAGGCGGCGCCAGCGTAACGAAAACTAATGGCAGTCTGACGTGACAGATAAGAAGAGGCAGCGAGCCAGACAGCCAGCCAGCCAGACAGACAGACAGACTACATATACACATATATATCATCCAAGCAAGAACAATAGAGAAACAGATTTTTAAGGGCAGTCATACATTACGCGTAGGCTACACTACGCGTACATTACATTGTCCTGCGCTTAAACATGCATTGTCACGAGTAAAAGCTCTATACGCCTATGATTAATGACGCTTATAATATTTATAAGCACTGGCTTTTTTAGACTACCAGCTCTACGCGTATGTATATATATATATATATATATATATATATATATATATATATATATATATATATGTGTATATATATATGTATATATATATATATGTAATGGATGTGCATTAGCGTGGGTGGAGGTCTTGCGGCTTCCCTTCCTTTGTTTTGATATGTATCTCTATACATGTGCATTATGTATATGCCTAATCTGATGTAATGACTTCCGTAGCGCCATTATCATAATGCCCTAAGCATCAATCGATGGTCGCTTCCAATGAAAGCGCAATCAAAATCATAAACCGTTGGAGAAGACGGGTCGAATTCCGATAGGTCAGAGAAACCAGAAGCTAGGCTACGGTGAATAAGCATGTTGAAACAGGTGATTCTTATATTTAGACGTGAATGGCATCAAAGAACTGACAGAATGAATTGGACTGAGCGAATTGCAAAGCCGTAGACCAAGCAACAGAGAACACTCGAGTACAATGCTCAGCAAGAGTCGAAGTGTCCATTGATCGAGTGCAATATTTGCTCATATGACGGTTGAGCATGGAACAAAGATGGTCTGGCTGATTTAAATGTAGTACTTTGTGACCAGTAAGACATATTTCAAACATTCGTGTGTCTATGTATCTAAATATATATACATTTATATATACACAGATGTATGTCTATGTAGTTTTATTCAATTACCTGTCATAATTATGAGCTTTATGAGCTTTACTCTTCGGCTGCTATGATCAATTTCTGTGCACTGCCTTGTTGTGCGACCTTTCTCTCTCTCATATTTCTGCTCTTCATCGGGCATAAGCCTTCTTTTCGGCATCTTTTTCTTATGTTCCATTGCCTGCATCCTACTTTGCTGCCTTCCTCTTCCTCCTGTTTATTTCCTTCTCCGCGCTGATCTTACTGCTTGCCCTTAAATTTTTCCTCTTCCTCGTCTCCCTCTGTCTTGCTAATTCTTTCTTTTCCACATCTCGTCCATTGTGCCTGTGAATAAGACGGTCCCCGTGACGTGGCTTTCGTTGGGCGCTGTAGAAATCTCGACAGTAGGTATACTCTCGACATTACGACGATTACGATTCCTTTTACCTTACACTTTTCTCGATTGTGAACTTTTCTTCTTGTAATCTTACTTGTCGTCTGTTCTTCCTTTTCTTCCGCGCCTGTGAATAAGCTGGTCCCCGCGACGCGGCTTTCGTTGGACGCTGTAGAAATCTCGGGATTACGATAAGATTACGATTCTTATTCTGTTCTCCCATCTCATGTTCTATCGCTGTTGTTTGGTACACTATACCTAAACACAGTTACCACGCACCTGCAATGATCCACCACGGGCTGTTGGTTATCGTAGGTGAAAGACGCTCGTTAGAAACGCACCATTTCATCGGTTGTACCCGCAACATTATTCCCATTTCCCCTTTGGAGGCCTTTGCGGCTTCCCTTCCTTTGTTTTACCGGCCTTTGTCATTCTTCTCCTCCCTCTTTCCTCATCATATTCTCTCTATCTCCTCCTCTATCTCCTCCCTTTCTACTCCTTTTTGTGACGTGTTCTTTGCCTGCCGTATCAAAGCAGAAGAAACTTTGCGAATCAGGTAATAGATAAGAAAACGAGCAATATTTAGCAAAAGAAAAACAGCTTCTTGTGTAAATTTATATTAATATGAAATCATTATCTCTTTTATGTTCGTGACATAACAGTTTGTTTGTCTGTTTACTTGTTTTTTCGTGTCGATAATATTAGACATTCTTCCTTTATTTGCTGCGAGTCGCTGCCCGCAGGCTTCCCGGCTTATTGGACTAATTGGGTTTGGACCGAGGTCCTCGAAATGTCGAGGAGGGTTACGAAGACTGACTTAATCGTCGATTCCTACCCTATGAGGCAGGGAACAACTCCTCCAATATTAGGTTCTGGGACACCCACGATGATGTTCCCAAAATATTTGAGTTCCCAGTGTTTCAGTTTTTGCAGCAACAGTTAAGGAAGGAAGGATAGAAAGAAGGAAGGAAGGGTGTGCGTCGCCGAAGCGGCTTACGGAGGGGCAGCCGGGACGACAGCCCGTTACGTTTCGACGGGCTCCACAGGAGTTTCCGCGGAACACGATTCGCAGTTTCAGTATTGAGGCGAGGTTTATGGTCGAAATGCAGGAGAGCGTGAGATAGGATGGGTGCTGTCTTGCAATGTTTCCAATTAGAGTTTCCGCGGAACACGATTCATTAATTTGCCTTGTCTGTCTATCTACAGTCTCTCCTGTATAACTTCTGCTTATCTGTCTCTGGTGTCTACCTCTATGCGTATGCATCTTCTGTCTGGTAATGGACACATTTTACGCCACATTTAAGGTTGGATGTTACGTTAATGGCGCGCTACAGAAATGACAGGTATTATAACTAGAATTTGTAAATCTTGTTCATCGTTGCATATAGACAAGGCTGAAACTTAAGGCTTAATTAAAAGGCGCTATATAAACAGCTTTAATACGTACATTGTGAACGTAATATGGTAGAGTAATACGTCATTCTGTTGCGACGTCATAGCTCTCTTCGGCACCCACGATCTTGCCTTCTGTTTGTGACGTAATCGCTTTTCTGCATTAGCAGCCGATATGCTTCGTGACCTCTCTGAGCTTCTCTTAGCTCCTCTTAGATATTCTTAGCTACCCTAAGCTGCTCTTAGCTACCCTTAGCTACTCTTAGCTACCCTAAGCTGCTCTTAGCTGCTCTTAGCTACTCTTAGCTACCCTCAGCTACTCTTGCATGCATACATACATACATACATACATGTGACGGTGCCTGAGAAAAACCCTTACAAAGTCGGGAAAAAATCAAAACTTGGTTTGATACTGCACTGGATTGGGTTGAAATTGCTGAAAACCTCCTGTTTCTACCGCAAATAGTAAAATAATTAGTAATTTTTTAAGATATAGGTTTCGCGTCTACTTTTGAGAAATGATGAGTTTACCATAACTACGATCCGACCTAAGTCGCTCTGCCTAAGAGTCGTGAATGTTTATGAGAATAGTAAATTGGAGCATAGCCTATTCAAACGCCTCTCAGGCTGCCTCAGTGAATCTCCATAAAAACTGGTCGTCAACATGACTTGATCACAACTTGGTCATTTGCATAATAATCGATGCACACGATTTCGAATTATGGCACCAAGCCACGTGTTAAATAGGTTTAAATTTCGAATTATGGCACCAAGCGACGTGTTAAATAAGTTTAGATTTCGAATTATGGCACAAATCGACGTGTTAAATAAGTTTTGTTGCGGAGCATCGTAATAAAATTGAAATTCAAATACTTAGACAGTGAAACTCTGCATAGAGAGCTACAGTTTGAAAAGTAGCACATCAGGGAATACAAAACGTGCAAGGAACTCATTTGATCCATTTTCTGCCTACTTGCCTTCTGAGGGCTCTTCTCGCAAATTAGCTTTTCCGACTTTGTGAAGGTTTTTCAGGCACACACACACAAACACACACACAAACAACCACATTTAAAAGACTTCCTTGCTTGTTTTACACATGCATGGACCAGGCGTTTTCATTAAGTTTTTGTGTCGATTGGCTCTAGATAAATTGCTTCCACTTGACAACAAGGTCCGCTAATGGTCGACGGAACGAAGAGGCGATCGAAAGAAAGCCCGTGTGCCTTTGTATGGCAGACGCAAATTAGTCGTCACCAGAAAAGCTCTTGATGCATTAGACGCACAAGGACCAATTTCCGGATGAAGACATTTGCCTGCTTGCTCCAGTCGTTAGTTTTATCTATCACCTTGTTGTTCACTAAGCTGTACATTAACCTATATATATATATATATTATATATATGATATATATATATACATATATATATATATATAACCAACTTTAATTGTTTAAATATGGGTCTTATTGTATATGTATCTGCCTGATTCTTTAAAGTAGTATCTTTGGATTGCAAACACTAATGTTGCCGGAACATAGGCATAATTATGAAGCGTGTCTTACGTACAGACATTTAGATTGGCTGAAATGGTAGTAAGATATTCATTCATTCATTCATTCATTCATTCATTCATTCATTCCACCCGCACCCGACCGGCCTACCAACCGACCCACCCATCCCTGTGTATAGTATATATTCTGTTTTGTGACTAGGCATATTTGAAGGACCACCCTGTAACAGAGACATTGTAACACAACCATACAATGCATCTATTCAGTCTGATGCTTAATGTTCACTGAATAATCCGATTGTACATGTAAGGGGTGCCGGCACAGAAAAACACTCTTGTTCGATTCTTTGAAATGCAACTTGTGCCTTCTCTGCGGTAAGGGTTCAACTCCCGTTGCTGTTTTGATGTTTCCCCAGCAATGTGGCCTTATTGAGCCCTTATTGTCCATCGGGTCCTTTGATGCTAAATTACCAGGAAATTGCATGAGATTATAATACACGACGAACACTAATCTTTTACTAATGCCCTAAATGATTCATGCACACAGCTACAAGTATTAAACATCTAAACACGAGATGAATGTCACAAACCAAAAGTTCAATTAAGACATACAGCACAATACCGTGTATCCCCGAAGGTGGGTATAGTGATGCGCCGGGGATGAGGCGACACAGCAGATACAGGATGATGACGAAGTCGACTGCACTGCGCTGACGGCGAAGGCTTCCTCGAGCGAGGACTTCGACGACGGACAGAGTTCCGACGGCGTCCCAAGACTTTTGGTCATTCAAGACCTTATGGCTCAGCGTCTATGGTTTCAGCACCGATCCGGTGTCTCTTACCCAGACTTCTCGGAGCGTGGTTTCGTGTTTTGACCCTCGTACTTGAAGGGTGTCCGAACTCTGTACATTGCAGTCAGATCGACTACGAACTCAACTCCAAACTGCACTGTACGCTTAGCTACAACTCTTCTCCAAAGAGCACTGAAGACTTCTTAAACTCAAAAACTCCCACTTATATGGGCCTTGTCGTCAATAGTCCCCATTCTCAGCGTCATTTAAGGCCTGTCTGATCCTGTGAAGCCTTGTTCGATGAGGAGATCACGGCTCTTTCGAGATTCAGTGGAAGCTGGGACATCATCCCGCCTCGCGTCAATCGGAGGGAAGGGAAGCATTGCGCCGTGTAGGGTTAGGGTTACAAAAGCGATATGCATAACCAGTAAGTAAACCCTCTATACGCCAATGGACATTCAAGCGAAACTAAATACTACTCTAAATCGATCTATTCCAAAGCAACGCATACACCATTCAGTCTGCCCAAACACAATACAATGTTTGGCCTATGCACCTATACATTAATGCCTATGCAAGCGAAATGACTGAAAGGACTGCAACAATCGTTAAACTCTACAACAGTTGCGTCGTCTGAATTCGATGATTGTACATTAAAGTTTTAAATTTCTTGGGTAAAATTGATAAATTTATATGCGCACGCTTTGTTGAGCAGGTAAATGTACATGTACTTTTTCTACAGCGACCGTATGCCCTGGACCCTGCTCATTTTTCAATGAATTAATTGGGTGAGATCCTTCACCACCGCTGCCCGTTTGAATTGGCGCCACACCATGTAAGGTTCTGTGTACGGACCGTGCTAGCCCGAGATTTAAATCTCTGAAATAAGCCACAGGCTAAAAAATGGTAGACCCGAAGTCTATTTGGATTGTTAACGGTGTCTGTGCTTAGAACAGCAAATAAGTAATGCATTTCTTAACACGCCATATATTACGTGTTCATCAACTGAGCGAGGAATCGTAGGCATTGGACAAACAAACAATTAAATACACAGCAAACAAATACAGAAAGATGCACATCTACAAAGGCAGACATACAGAATGACACTCATCCACAATTGGAAACAGTATAGATACACACATAGTTGCGTGATATATATTTAGATATATAAAGATAGGAATAATAAGAATAGTAATACAATATACATATTATGTGTATTGCGTTATATGATGATGATGATGATGATGATGATGATGATGATGATGATGATGATGATGATGATGATGATGATGATGATGATGATGATGAGTTCTCTGCCCTTATGCAGGTCCATTGGCTTTATGCCACCCGGGGATGAGATGAGTGAGGTGGTTTCCCGTTGCCTTCCTCACAGACAGTTGTGGGTGAGCAACTTGTCCAAGGTCGCTACGCAGTGGCTTGAGGTAGATTCGAACCCGCGACCCTCCGGTTGCAAGGCACAGAGCATACCATTACACCACAACGTTCCTTGTATTATATATATATATATATATATATATATATATATATATATATATATATATATATATATATATATATATATATATATATATATATATATATATATATATGTATATAAGAATAATAATAAGATTAGTAATACAACAGATTCGCAACCAAGGACAGTGTCTCGAGCTGATGACCACTGTTGATAGAAGCGTATGTGATAAATGACTTATTGCTTTTCTTAACCTCCCCTTACCTTAAATACTTGTAAACCAATGTGCGATTAGCTATTGGTTAATAAAGAATATACTTACTTACTTTTCCCTAGCCTGCCATGCCTTACCTTACGTTACTTGACTTCTTTACCGTAACTTGGCTCACATTAATCTATGTTGCTTTAACTTGCCTTGTTTTACTTTACCGTACTTCACCTACTTAACTTACCTTGCCTTACCTTCCTAACCTGTCCCTGACATCAACCGACCTGACCTGACTTGCATGACAGGACCCCACCTGTCCTGACCCAACCTGACCTGACCTTATCTCACCACACACGAACTCGCGACTTAGCTGCTGTGAGCTTCTGTAGAAAGCGTCCAAAATTAATAGTAACTGTTCCATCAGTTGCATTCCTAATTAATCTCTTAATTAATTAACTCTTATACAATTATGCTTTTATCCAGTTGGTTTTCTGCGAAAAAGAAAGGACAGTCAGCTTCCTTTCGCCTTCTCTTTCATCCTGCAAGGGTACATTGCACATTAAAATACAAGGCGTAACTTATGTAGCGCATTTCAGACGTGTAATCGAAGGATACCGTCCGACGGCGAGAAATTTCTTCATCCTGAGGGAGAAGGTGTCAATATAGAACAACTGTTGGAATCAAGTGGACGAGGAGGATGAGAAGGAGACGCAGGACGAGGAAGTCAAGAGGGAGTCCATTCCATTTGAATGGCGACCCCTCCAAAGAGGACGTTGCTGTGAGGTAGAAATGCAGACGACGAGGAAAGACTGTTCTTCTTGTATGGGGAGAAAGGGGAAGAAACATCACTATTATTGTATATCCTTGTATTGTTCTCATTCACCCTGTCCTTCCTCCTTCTCCTCCTCCTACTCTTCCTCCTCTTGCTCCCCGTCCTCCTACTCCTCCCATCCTCCTACTCCTCTTTCCATCTCCTCTCCTTCTCCTTCTTCCAGCCACAAATTGCGTGCTGTACTGATATAGTAAAGTAAACCAAGGTTAGATTTAAATAAGGGAGAAGTAAGTAAGATAAGGGTTTTATTTTAAAAATCAGAAATAAGACGTGGTGGGCAGAGGTAAAGACTGGCGTGTACCTTTGAGCAACAATCGAAAACTGTTCTTTCTCGCCGAGCAGGGAGAGCCTCTGAGCAGACATAAAAAACGGGCGCTATATATATGCACTGAGTGATATGAATGATGTATGTTACGCAGGTCAAAAATATTATATCACTGCTTAATCTTCTCTCGCATCATCCAATGCAGGGCGTTCTTAAAATGTGCTGACAAAGGTAATTAAGACGTAAGCTTGGCCTAGTTTGCCTTTGTTGTACGTATATTTATAGTCGGGGATATAATTAAGACTTGAGCTATGCCTAGTCCCTTAGCCTAGATTGTCTTTGTTTCATTTGAAGACGGGTAATTAAGATGTGAGCGAGGCCTAGTCCCTTAGCCTAGATTGTCTTTGTTTCATTTGAAGACGGGTAATTAAGATGTGAGCGAGGCCTAGTCCCTTGGCCTAGATTGTCTTTGTTTCATTTGAAGACGGGTAATTAAGATGTGAGCTATGCCTAGTCCCTTAGCCTAGATTGTCTTTGTTTCATTTGAAGACGGGTAATTAAGATGTGAGCGAGGCCTAGTCCCTTGGCCTAGATTGTCTTTGTTTCATTTGAAGACGGGTAATTAAGACGTGAGCGAGGCCCAGTTTAGGTCAAATGAATAAAGCGTGGGATGAGATTTGCGACTGGAAGCAGAGGGAGACTGTAAGTAAGTAAAGTAAAGTTTCTTTGTCTTATGAAGAACGTAATGTAGGCGCTCATTTCCGGCTCTTCATCCACAGAGTCGCCAACGGACGAATCTCAAGGTTCTGGACAGGGAGCCAATGCACCGCAGGACTTTCCGTTAACTTCCCAGCTACTGTTGGCACCAAATCATACTGCTTGGTGACAGAGACAAGTGCACTTGAACAACTTGTCCTGGGTTCTTACACGGAGTCCGCACTGCAGGTGCAAACCCCCAACATTTCGATTACAGACCCATGGCACTAACCGAATAGACCACAGCGTCGAAGCTGCATGGAGCTGTAAAGTATAAGGAGAAAGTTAAACTACCCCAGCGCAGGGATGGCCTCAACCAGTGACAGGAACTACCCCTACTCCTTAATAAATCGAACCCTGGGTATAGGTAACGTCAGGTAGGGTAATGTAGGGTATGGTATTAGTTAATAAGGCGATTGGACAGAAGGAACGCAGCCAAGAGGATCTTGCAAAAGCATGATCGGGTTGACCTTTCCAAGTCAAAGCCAGGGTCTTGGGAAGGAGGCCTGGAAAGAAGCGAAAGAGCGCAAAGGAAAAGAAAGACGATGACAAAGAAGGGGACTGTCGGAGGAGGGGGAGGAGACAATGCACTCTCGGTTTGTTGTTAATTACCCCACTCATTGTTCTATTTCCGCTTCTGCCTTCGATGAGTTGACTGCGACTGAAGATCGATACGTCGTCATTACTGTCTGGCTGCCTGCCTGCCTGCCTGCCTGCCTGTCTGTCTGTCTGTCTGTCTGTTTCTCAGTCTTTCTTCTCGACAGCCTGTGGCTGTCTGTTCCACGGGTGTCTATAAGCCCTTGTTTGTGTCTGTCTGTACGTCTGTGTTCTTTCTTTGAAGAGGAACGAATAAAAGAATTCTCGGACGGACGGAAAGAGAAAGGGGAGGAGGGACGGAAGGACTGATGGACTGGTGTAGGCAGGTAAAACGCACAGGTGAATGATTAGAGCACTGGCAGGTGCGTGATTAGTGCGAGTGCAGGTTACAGACACAGAGATAGGGGAAAACAAAGATAAGCAGACGCAGTGACAGCTATGTCCAGACATCCGATGTGTCTTTATTGAACAGTGTGTGTCTCCTTAAGCGTATATATTATTGAACTCTGTTATCTGTATCCGTCTCTGTGTCTTTTCCCTCTTTCCCTCCCTCCCTCTACATCTTTCCAGTCAGTCAGTCAGTCAGTCAGTCAGTCAGTCAGTCAGTCAGTCAGTCAGTCAGTCAGTCAGTCAGTCAGTCAGTCAGTCAGAGTGTCAGTCAGTCAGTCAGTCAGTCAGTCAGTCAGTCAGTCAGTCAGTCAGTCAGTCAGTCAGAGTGTCAGTCAGTCAGTCAGTCAGTCAGTCAGTCAGTCAGTCAGTCAGTCAGTCAGTCAGTAAGCGTTCCTCTGAATTTCAAGATGACAATGTCAAATACTTTCGGCAGGCTGTCTTTAAACGCGTTTATTAAGATCAGTTAGACAGTCATTCGTGCAGCGCTTTTGTGATGTCCTTTGTAACATAGCACACCGTTGAGAGTCTTAATACATGCATGCAAACATACACCGTTGAACTGATGATCACAAGAATCAGCCGATGGACATATGGCGTGTCAACAAATGCATTGCTCACTTACTTCCTTACAAATATCTGTTCCACTGTCTCTGCCCTTTGAATACATCCAACATATTCAATAGCTAAATTCCTGCTGCAGATTGAGCCAATCAAGCTCCAGTATGGACGTCTGACTGTTAAGCGAGTCGCTTATTTAACGCAATTCGCAGCCGCCTGGCGTTATATTCCCAAACAAACGATGATCTGAAACTTTACAAAGACATCAGAGGTCTCTAAGTCCAATGTCTGCATGCGGTCCGTCATTTATTTATTAAGTTCTTTCCCGCATAAAACATCTACACCAAGTTCGGCAACATGTCTCTTCCGGTGAAAGCTCTTATTGTAATAGTAATTTGAGATTTATAAAGCGCCCCATGGAGGATAAACTCAACAGAGGTGCTTCCGACCCGAAAATGTAAAATCACTGTTGAACAGTACAGTCTTCAGGCGCCTGCGAACACTTAGAGGGGAGAGGAAGGAGTTCAAGTCGCAATTCTCGAGGGAGACGATTCCAGAGCAATTGTTAGCAATTGCCTGAAACTATGCCGATAGTGAGAACGTTACCGGCTTTTCCGAAATACCATTTTTTCTCATATTATTCGCTAGATAGCGCTGGCTTTCACCACCACATCCATACAGCCAGTGTGCCGAACCAAACGCCCCCGCATCTAAGGCTATTATTAAATAGATTACTTAAGTCGGTCATTTGAGTCTTTCGTTCAGTCAGTCGAGCACTGGTAGCATATTTCCTTCCTCGTAGTCTCACGAAGACTCTTATAGCGCCAGTTTTAATTATCTCTTTTCTATCGCTATGATAGTATCAACAAGATAGCGCTCCTTATCCCACAAGACCACAAGATTTCTTTCCATGAAGTTTTCCTCAGAAGCTCGATAACGACCACAATATATGGGCGCCTAATCTCGTTAGTTTTCTCGTCGTTGCAACGCGAGTAGCCCAACGTATCGTTTGCTCGGCACAGAAATTCAAGCTCATCAAGGCTGACCTATCTGTCTTCTAAGTTCTGAAAGTCATCTGTCTATCTCCTTGTATGTATATGTGTATGTATTAATGCATGTAGGTGCGCTTATATATTTTTTCTCACACAAATGAGCTAATGGAATCCGAAGCCCTACATACAAAGATCCTTATGCTTATTGGTGAATTTTGTCCAACTGTATCGGATTCTTTAACTTGCGCCAAGAAGGGGAACAGTAGATATCTGTATAGAACAGTCAGGTCAATTACAAACAAATTCCAGCCAAAAATACACTGCATACAGGCAGAAAATGGAGAATACATCACGGACACTGAAGGCATTGCTGAACGTTGGAGGCAGTATTGCGAAGAACTGTACGATGACAAAGAGGTGAAGGAGGACACGAATGAATACGAGAGAGAGCCACCCCCTTTAAGATCAGAAGTGGCAAGAGCGATAAAACAGTGTGCGAACGGGATATCAGCGGGGCCGGATGGAATACCTGCGGAACTGTTTAAATACGGAGGAGAAGCTACAGTAGACAGATTTCATCTTATATGCACAGCACTATGGGAAGATGGAGAATGGCCAGAGGATTGGGCGGATTCAATTTTTGTACCCATACCAAAGAAAGGAGATGCCAGGCAATGTACAAACTATAGAACAGTGGCCTTGGTCGCACACGCAAGTAAGATTATGCTGAGGATCATTTTGGAAAGAATAAGGAATCAGACGGAAGCAGAAGTGGCGGAAGAACAGGCGGGTTTTCGGAAGGCTAGAGGGACAAGAGACCAGATAACAAACCTGAGAATTATTATGCAAAAGGCAAATGAACATCAACAACCTCTTTTCATGTGCTTTGTAGACTTCAAAAAAGCTTTTGATTCAATAGCACATGAAACATTATGGACAACAATGATAGAAATGGGATTTCCTGGACACATAATAAAGTTGTTATCCAAGCTGTACAAGAAACAAAACGCAAAGATCAAAGTGGCAGGAACACTATCTGGAGAGTTCAGAGTCAGGAGAGGGGTGAGACAAGGATGCGTGTTGTCTCCAAGTTTATTTAACATTCTGGCGGAGAGGGTAATGAGAGAGGCTTTGGAGGGTTTTGACGGAGGAGTGCAGATAGGGGGAAGGCGGTTGACAAACTTAAGATACGCAGACGACATAGTACTAATAACAGAATCTGAGAAGGAATTACAAACACTGGTTGAAAGATTAGACAGAGCAGGAAGGAAATATGGAATGCGGATTAACACGGATAAAACAAAGGTCATGACAACAGCAGAAACCAGGTGTCAGATCAGCATAGGTCAGGAAACAGTGGAGCAGGTGAATACTTTCATGTACTTGGGCTCGAGGATCGACAGGGACAGCGATTGTGGAGCAGAGATAAGGGTACGACTTGCAAAGGGATATGCAATGGCTACAAATCTTAAAAAAATATGGAAAAGCCATGGCATATCATTGGTAACAAAGATGAGGCTCTTGATGACATTAGTATGGCCGGTGGCACTGTACGGATGTGAGAGTTGGACTTTGAGGAAGGAGGAAGAGAGGAGGATAGAAGCATTCGAGATGAAATGTCTAAGAATGATCATGCAAATATCGTGGATGGAAATGCGGTCAAATGAATGGGTACTGGAAGCGGCTGGAGTAGAGAGGAATCTTTTGAAGACAGTAAGGAAAAGGAAATTGATCTATTTTGGCCACATCATGAGGAAGGAGGGAACATGCATCGAGAAGGAGATAATACAGGGCACAATACCGGGAGGACGGAAAAGAGGAAGACCGAGAATAAACTGGTTGGGCAACATCAGGGCATGGACTGGGCTAACAATGGAGGAGATGCTCAGGCTGGTGGAAGACAGAGGACACTGGAGGAACATTGTGCATGATGCGGCCGAATCTCGGAACGAGGAAGGCTGAGAACAGAACAGAACAGAACTTGCGCCAGTAGTTTATAAGAAGTTCTTGTATAAGTATCTAAAACACACCCTCACACACAGACACAAACACACCCACACACACACGCGCGCACAGACACAAGAAACTACAGTCCCAAATAGGCCCAGCACAAGTTAATGATTGCAATACCAATTACCGTTACTTTCTTGTGGACCTGTATATTTTTGGACGGGTCGATTCGAGTGCATTAACGATGATTTTAAAGGGCTTTCAAAACGGAAAGAGGGTGCAGGGAGAACAGAAAGAGGCGAGGGAAGCAGAGGAAAGGCAGACAAAGTCGGTTGTTATCGAATTATAACCAAATCGTTATTTGTAACACATGAAAATGGGCGCTACTTAAGTGCCGCCATCGGAACACATGATAGCGTAATCGTATGCATGACGTCAATATCGACGCAGATTACGTCATTTGGGGTATTCAGATTTTGGTGTTGTCTAACTCATGCGCTATAGGTCTGGACTCTATAAGTCGTAGGTGGTGATTACACGGCGTAAGCAGTAACACGTTTCACCCCTCTACACGATTTGAAATAATGTAATCAAACTGTAAAATAACGTAATCAAACTCTTCGCTCTTTTGAAGTAGTGTTTTTAAATTTAAACAGTTGTCTGGTCAATCATACGAACTCACCAACACTTCACCTCTTTCAGTTTCTGCGCAGGTCTTTCACTCAAGACTGAAAACACTTCTTTTCCAGAAATCTTATCCTGATTCTTCCTCTTCCTCTTATCTCTCTTCTCGCTTCAATTTCAAACAGCATCCACCGTAACCGTCCGACTGTCTGAGTGCCTGACTCCTGGATCTTAACCCTTTTGCCTATCGATTTTGTTTTGACTGAGCGCCTGTGAATAAGCTGGTTCCCGCGACTTAGCTTTCGTTGAGCGCTGTAGAAATCTCGAGGTTACGATTACGATTACGATAAACTGTATTTGCGCCTTTACATTCCGAAGTAATGCATTCACACTGTTCACAGGCCTACTTTGTCTGCTTTTAAATCAGAAACCCTTATGTTTAGTTGCATAATAACCACACTCGGTGCTTTTTTCAGAAGGAACTCTCCGAAACGGCGTTCCGGCACCTTTTTTCCGCTAATAAAAAATAATTTAGTTTTTAATAAAAGAATTGTGTTACTAAGTTTTTTAATTATGTAATAATTTATAATGTAACTTATTTTAGTTCAATTTCAGTGTTTACAACTTTACACTGTCTGCAGTGTTTATTGACTAATAAAAGAATGAAATTTTAGCACAAAATTCCATAATTGTTCAGTTCCGGAAATTTTTTCTAGAAAAAAGCAACACTAATGTGATTTTCTGCTTGATAAAATATCTTGGAGCCAGATGAATGTCGACTTTATCAGGCATTACTTATTCAGAGTAAATGACTTAGTACAGAGTCATTGATAAGTCGCATTACTCAACTTGACCTTCATATAAGCTTGGAACCGTCATTCTGGAAAAGTATATTCCAGTGAATATTATTTGAAAAGTTTGAAAATTGAGGGATCTAGGACTGCGAGCGCCAAAGGCGGAAAGCCCCTAATGACTATAGGGTCTGGGGAGTGCCAACGCTGCCTGTCAACACCGTTAAGACGGCGCATATCCTTCCTTTCCTACGAGCCCGTCAACGCTCGCAGCTTCGGATCGAGTGGGAGCAGGGCCGGCGCCAGAGTATTTGGCGCCCTAGTCGAACCTTTCGCACTTACCGGCGGTAAGTGCGATAACTAATTAATATTAAATTAACTAAGTTAATATAACCTTCACACAGGAATGCAGCCGAATGCTTCATCTTTAATTTACTATCGTCGTTCATTATAATTCATCTACGAAACATTATTACTTCTAAATAAAACAAAAATATGGCACTTAATAATTTTTAAATTTTCGTATAATTCATTTATTAATAAATGGTGGCAAAAAGCGGCAATGTTTAAAAAATACTTCTTAATGTAGCTTTTCTGCCGCCCCCCAGAAATATGCCGCCCTAGGCGGCCGCCTAGTTCGCCTAGTGGTTAAACCGACCCTGAGTGGGAGTGGGGAGGTTGGAGAAGGGGCAGGACAACGGCATCTTGATGCACGCACTGTTAAAAGCAGCATGGTTAGAGCGGGAGTAAGCTCTCTCAGCGGGGTCCGGAAAGTCAACGCATTTTCAAAAGATAGTGTGAAATTGAGAATATTTGGGCGACGTGAGCTACTCTTTATTGCATGATACCCGTATCCATCGACAGAGACAGATAGGCAAGAGTCACCGAGCCGTGCGAGGTAAGTCTAAAACATCTAATCGCAATTATAGAAATTCCAGGGGTGATGACCTTGACCTCAGAGGTCGGGACCCCATGCAGGACTCCCTGCCAGGTATGCCACTGGATGGGAATCCTTTGTTTTGGCTCTGAGTGTCTGCGGGAGTCCGCCAGTGGTGATTTCTCTAATTATATGATTATGTCTACTTACTGATGACCTTTTCGTTGTAAATGAATTTTAAAACCATTTAGGCTAGCATGGGCAGGGTTTCTGTGAGGTATTAAAAGGCGCTA